>VZTF01001321.1:1080098-1424714 GCA_013397755.1 Cnemophilus loriae
ACGTAACTCAGACCTGGCTGTGTAACTCAGCTCAGCACTGGCTGTGTAACTCAGACCTGGCTGTGTAACTCAGCTCAGCACTGGCTTTGTAACTCAGCCCTGGCTGTGTAACTCAACTCAGCCCTGGCTGTGTAACTCAGCTCAGCTCTGGCTTTGTAACTCAACTCAACCCTGGCTGTGTAACTCTCCCACCATTCCCTTCAAGTGACTGTTGTCCATTCAGCCTTCTCAGGCAGGGTGACCTTGACTCTGATACCCTGTTCCCTAAATATTGAAGGCTTTCTCCATGCTAAATCAATATTTCTGACTTATTTTGGAAAAAAAAAAAAAAGTTTCAAACATTCACAGGACACAGTGAGGATATATATGGATTAGTTTCATGATAAAGAATCAATTAATGATGATCCAAGGGAGACAGTAACAAAAAAGCAGTTTTACCCTTCGTTTCCAAAGCCAACAAAAAGATGAATTGTGTCTAAAAATCAGTGTCACTATACTCCCCCCACCCTGATTCTGCTATTAGCAATGCCACATGGGAGCAACCTTAACCTTCATTTCAGAATCCTAACAAACTCCTATGCAGTGATTTTCTGTCTTAAATCTAAAACATCTTTTCAATTTTTTTTGAAACAAGAAAAGGCACATTGCTCCTGCTTTTCCTGTACTGTTATCAAACTACTCTTTAAAAAAAAAAAAGTAAGGATTAATCAGAATCTGCAAACATTTTAAGAAATTCATATTGTGTTTTCACTTTTCAACAATAAATAATGATTCATGGCTTCCTGCTTACAGTAATACCTTTATGGTTCAAATGCAAGGGATTCTACAATGTAAAAATAAAATACGTAAGGGGAAGAGAAACACCCTTTTTTTATAGAACTACTTAATTCTGAGCACACTATCTTCCATTGTGAGACTGAATGCTACAATGCTAATTCCTCTTACTTTGAGAGATAAGTGATCTGTAACCAGCATACACACATTTTGCCTTGCTTTATGAAATGGAAAGCAGTCAGATCAGTTTATATTTAAACTGTGCTGAAAGGTGGATGGCAACACGCTGCATTAGGGACTGAGTTCTACTCTCTGGAATTCCCAGTGGTTAAAACAAAAAGTCAGTTCTCTCATCTGTACTAATGTGTCTCTGTTTTTAGGAGAATCAGCATCTTCTGGGACATTCAGGGGTTTGTGTTTGTACGTGCTGAATTTACAAAAATAGCTTCAGTGCTATTCTTGAGGAACTCCTTCCACAAGAAACTCAGCAATGCCTTTTGATTCCTAACAATTGGAAAATCCCAGTATTTGAAGCAGCAGCACTTTTAAAATCAATAAACCACCGTGATCTAGGCAAAAAATGCTATTCCTAAACTGATTTTTTTTTTTTTTTGTTAATTTGAGCTTTTGGATAATTATCCTCTTAGTATTGCTTGTAACCTAAAATCACAACTGAGCAACCTAGTGATATTTTTCACTACAAACTGATTTAGTTTTTAATTAAAAAGAATTGTTTTAATCACAATTACACCATTATATTTACTTCTTAGATACCAAGGTTATTATCCCTACTAATTCTCTTCAGAACAGGGACTGCATCTTGATGCACCGTGGCTCTTTAGCTCAGCTGTTCAATGCTACGAAAAACTATTTGAAGGAAAATTAAAACATGTGGTCTAGAAGAATTATGAATCTTACTCATTTTTCAGACTCTTGAATAACTTTAGTCTTCCCAACATCTACCTAAAAAAAAAAAAATCATCTGAAATTTTATAATTAAACAGAGAAGAAATTCATCTTTATATGGGTTCATGTAAAAATATACTGAAATGTTGGAAGTGTTTATACTTTTCAAATATATGAACAATTAACTATTAGCTCATGTAGTTCAATCTACCCTAATCAAGCCAGAACATTTAAAAAAGAAATACCTAAACCTTTTCTAGCAGCTATTTTGATGGTATCTTATTTTACAGCACTTTAAAAGCAGACCACAGTCTATTGATGCTGAGTTTGATCAACCTGTTTTGCACTGGTCTCTTAAAAACTGCAAATATAAATGAAAAGTACAATGGGATTAGGAAAAAAAGCAATGAATGCAAGATGGTTGGTTGTCAAAATTACGGCTCCCTACTTCCAGAATGCAGGACACCCATGGCCTTTGAAAAGGCATCGTGGAACAGAGGAAGTGCAAGTGAGGTGGGCAGGACTTGGGGGCTGCTTTGCAAACCATGTTCGAGACAACCCAGAGACTGTTTGACCCTTGAACATCCCAGACTCTCTGCACAGCTCCCAGAAACCAGTGAGCCACCCCCAAAAAAGATCCATCCCAGGCGTCAGACACCACTCCTGGGCCACACAACTGGCTGATCACAGTAAGGCAGGAGGAAAAATATCTTTTAAGTGTAGTAGAGTGAGAGGGAGGAAAGCTTTCCGTGGATAAGCAGGCAGCCACGCTCTTCTGCCTAAGTTGTCATTAAGGATAATGTTGTGATCCGTGTCACACCGAAGCCTCTGTGAAAGCAAACTTGCTACTTTTCCACAAAAACTGCTTAACTGTTTAAGAGAGGTACTTTTTTTGAGTGAAATATTTAAGTGTGCAGCATGCAGTGCTCAGGGTCAGCTCTCAGAGTTGAAAATCCTCAGGGAACAGCTGGGCCATGAATCCTTTCTGCTCTAATCCCGTTAGTGAACGAAGAGGGGATGACGACAAACACAGCAACCTTAATATTTCATGTCCTGCTTTTCCTTTGGCTTTCAGCAGCATGACTGTGAACTGCTGATTAATGAGACAGCTTTGTCTCCATCCATCCCAGCATGGATGTGTTTTGAAGACAACTGACAGCCTGAGATGGACAGTTATATGCCAATCAACACTACATCACTGAAAACATGACAGTAGAATGTGCTGGAAAGTGTAGAAATCTACACAGTTGGTCACACTTTCTTGGCAGCTATAAATCAGGTAATAGTGACCTCAGGATTATTCCAATTATTTTCACTTCAAACATGAAGAGATGAACGTGGACGAAAACATCAGACCCCAATGCCTTCAAGAATACTCAAGTTTGTATTTAGCTCTTACATTTCAGTAACCCAAATTATGTTTGTAATTTCTTCGGGCAAATGAGATCTATTTCATTATATGACGATTTCTCTTGGACAGCAAACTTTGCTTCTTTTTATATGTATAGAAAAACTGTATGTAAAGTGAAATAGGCTGAGGCTACACACAGGAATAATCTCCAGAAGCATCATTATCCTATTGAGCATTTCATAAGCAGGTCAGAACAGGGATGGAAAGAAAGAAGGAACAAGAGAAAAGAGCTGGATAACATAAATTTTGTAAAAACTTTCTTCAATAAGAATGGCTCATGATACCTTGTAACTTGTGCTCTGAACAAGTCCCCATATTCATTCCTTAAGATCTGTTAAAAAACTGTCCAAGTAAGGGTTTTTAGTGAAAGAAGGATGTATCAATATTCAGCATCAGTGTGTATTCATCCTCAGTGAGTAGTTACTGCACAAGAGAGAACTGACAGCTTAAAGAGAAGGCTTTCAATAGGTTCATTTTTCCCAAAAGCCCTAAATAGATCACACAGCAAAATCCTGAACTGACACCTCAGAGGTGCTTCAGAGACCACTTTTTCCTTTTTATTTCTCACATTAATATTTTTAATACAACATGAAACCAAGAAAATATTGAGTAGAGAATTTCGAAAGCATCAAGTATCTTAGGAAGACAAGCCTCTACCTTCTAATGCATCCTACTGTTAATTTGATAATAATTTGGCAAGAAGCTGAAAAAAAAACAACAACCCCTTTGCAAAGCTTTGCATCTGAAATATTATTCCACAGAGTTTGCAGCAGTCAGGCAAAACACATTTGACTTTATGTGCATCTTCAAGCATGAAAAATTATGTGAAACTGATACTGAAGATGCAAGAATGATACCTTGAGAATGCATAAGCAAGAATGGGAGTGATCAAGAAAAAGGTATCTTTAACAGGAACACCACCAGCAGATCTCAAGAGGATGGGCAGGTATTATTCTCTTTTGTATTTCTTTCTTAGCAAGTATAAATATTATATATATGTATATAAATGTCTATTTCTCAAGATTCAGTTCTCCCTCTCTATCTCTATACAACCCATGTCACTGACCTCTCACAAGCATTCCCTCGTCTTTGTTGTTTTGTTTCCAGCAACACCGTGTAATTCACTCACTTGCTGAAGCTCTGCTTGACACCACAGGGTACAAAATAATACAGAAAATATTATCTGCAGGAGAAGAGAAGATTGTCTGGCTCTGGGGATACTGCTATGAACAGCATAATCGGCTCTGCCCTTTCAAAAGTTAGATCAGCTCCCTGATTGATTGCCCTCCCTCCCTTTTTGTGGTCTTTTAAGAGTTCAAGAATTGGCCAGAAAATCAATATACCTCATGTAGAAGCCCCTCCAAAAGGAGAAAAAAGAAATGTGGTTTTAGTTTGGGAAACTATTCACCAGTATCTTCTGGGTGCACCTTTGAAGTACCAGACAAAATGCAGGAAGTTTTGCTGAAAACATACTCATTAAATTTTTCGGCTAGAAAGGAAAGAAATAAGGTCATGTTCCACAAATATCCTGTAAAAAGAGAAAGAAAAAAGCCACTCAAGTGTTCTGACACTGAGCTGTGACATGTTTCCATCATTTACAGGAAGCCCTCAGCAAAGAATGCAAACAGGAAAGTTCTTCCTCATGAATAAGCTTGCCTTTCAGCCAGAAAAGATCCCCAGCTGCCCCCTGTAAATTCTGCAAACGAAAAGAATTATTTTTCTAAACTCCTTGGAAGTCAAACCACTCTCACTATACATAAATCCCTACACAGAATGTTTCCTTCCAAGTATTCATAATCAGCTACCTTGCTCGGCTATGATAAAATTAAGTGGATGCATATCGTAGTTCTGGATTCCTTAGTGCTACAGAAACTGTTTAGAAAGTTTACCCATCCCTGATCCACAAAAGTAGCAGGTATATTTCAGTTTTTGGCATAGGAATTTGCAAAGTTACAAAGCAGAACCAGAAATCCCAAGCAAGAGCCATCTACATACTATGGAATCTGGGGACTCTACAGCCAAGAGATTTTATCCAGAAGTTTTGGAGGTGAAATGAAAGATGACAAAGATGAGGCAACCAACAAAGCACCTCAATAGCAAATGTAGCTGGGATAGATGAGAAGCATCAGCTTTCCAGGAAGAAATTTACTTACCAGATGTTTATTTACCAGGACTCAGACCTTTACTGAAGCACAGAGATGTGTGACTAGATGACCATTTCTCTAAGTGATGAGTACATTTCCTTGGCTTTGGTTATAAAATGTAACACGACATAACATACCAAATTACCAAAATTCCACCCTACGAGGAGAATTTCTGCCTTTTGAGTCTCTCTGCGTTTGAGTGACGGAAGTGAAAATGTGAATGGTGTGCAGTGAGTGACAGAAATCATTGAGAATCTCCCAGGCTGCCTCATGAGGTACCTGCTGCTCTTCTGCTTTGCTGAACAGGCACAGGGGAACTGCCCTTTAACTCCAGTGAAAGTTTGGCACCACGTACCTAAAAGGCTGCATCATGAGAAATCTGCTTCCAGGTGTAAAAACAGTGGGATAAGTGTGTGGTACAGGTGATGAACTGGAATCTGCACATTCAGAAACAGCCAACATCTCAAACATTTTTGGTCATGTCATCGTATATATATTACCAACGTATTTCTATATCAGCAGTAATCAAAAGTGGTCATGACCCAAATATTCTATCCATTTTTCAAATAAAATGAAAAAATGTGTTCCTCCCTCCTCAGAGCGTGCAATCTAAATTCCTGCCATCGCTGTTAGAGGGTTTTTTATGCCTTGATAGGTTATAAACTGTTACAGATTAATTTTAAGTTAGAAATGCATTGGAGAAGTCTAATATATCTAGCTCCTTCTAAATTGCTCTTTGTCAGATACGATGGCTTTCCACTGCCTCCTCCCACACACTTTCCATCTCTCCTGAAAATTGCCTCATCTTTGAATCATTACCGTTGTAATTACAACAAGAGAAATCAGTAGTAGAAGAAAAAAAAATCTTTGACACAAAGAGCATTATCACGGGACAAAAATATCTTGCTATATCCAAAGATAACACAATGCCGCATTATTAATGTTTCTATTGATTACTGAGTCCACAAAAAGGTAAAGAACTAAATCTTTACACTTTACTTACTTGTGGTATTCCATCCAGCTGATAGAAAATATAAACATGTCTAAAAGCTGGAAAGGTCATCCCAAAGCACTCGGGGAGAGAAGTTTTTAGTAAACAGTTTTTTATTAAAACCAGAGGTGGAATATGGTCCACATAGTGTGCACCTTTAAAAGGAGAGTAATTAAAGTATTTACCTACTGGGTGTAAGTTTGTTTGGATGTTTCAGAGTGGCTCAATACATTGACAGCCCATTGTTCTGCAAACACAGAACACATAGTTACTCTCCCTGGTTGGATAAATTATCAGTTCTACTTCCAACAGTGGCATCGGATTCTTAAAGGGAATGACAGTCCAACTCTTAAGGTCAGCCATTATAAAGTCCTTAGAAGGAATGCTTCCTCCTAAGCTCATTTAAGAGGAGACTGGAAGAGAGCTCGTAGAGTTCAGTGATTTCTGGTGAGCCTGCTGCCCCAGGGCAGGATGAATTACCTCTGCTATTCCTGACAAGTGTTTGTCTAAATGGTCACTAAAAACTGCACTGATGAGGAATTCACAACTTGCTTGGACAACCTCCTTCAGTTTTTCATTTACTGGTAACATGTTTTTTCCTAACACAAATATCTTGTACTGTAATTTAAACTTCTTAATCATCCCGGACACAGAGTCCTTTCTTTTTCCTGTACATTTTTATGCATCTGAAAATATTAGGTTATTTTCCACCATGTAGGTGACTGAATCCTAGCTTTTTTTTCAAATCTTTCTCCTTTATTCACACCCTGAAAACATAGAAGATAAGATACAGAGCTAACACAGATTTCCAAATCCCTTACTTACTGAGGAACTTGTCCTACAGTTTTGACAGTTTTAGTGCAGGGGCCAAGGACTCTGGGGGGGAAAGTGAGTGGCTGATCCCCAACTCTGGAGTTAGATTTCAGAAAGCAGTAACAAGGTCAGGAACAGTGTGAGGTGTATGGCTGGAGTCGATAATCTTAAGGCTCTTTTCCAAGCTAAATGAACTTAAGCAGAGCCTGCAGAGAGGGACACATCACCTGTTTGTGTTTTGGCAGGCAGGCAGGCAGGTGGAGGTTCAGCTTCAATGTCTGTACCAGGGGTACAGCTCATTTGCATTGAAAAATAAAAAAGAAAAGGAACATAAAATATCAGAACTGTCTGGATCAAAACCTGCAGCAGAGTACCCATATTACCAAATAGCCTTCAGTAGAATCTTTCCCCACTTTGTGTCTGAAAAGGAGTGCTTAACCCACATCTAATGAAGCACATGAGCAGACAAGAGCAAGGCTTGGGAATGTGACAGGCAGCCACAAAGAAAACCTCATAGATCACCTTCTGGTCAGAGCTCACCTTAAAAGATCCATCTGCAGACATTTACATTTTACTTGTAAATATTTAGGATTAAATCCTGGTTTCACTGGTCTCCCAGGGAGATTTTTACCAATAACTTAATAAGAGTCCGTGCTGCAGGGATATGAGTTACAGATGGAATTACACTTTCAAAATGGTATTTCTGACTGTTTCATAAGATCTCCATATATGTCACACCGTCCCTGGAATACTATCTTGACAGTTTATACGCAGAACACCCTCTGCAAGTGTTTAAAAACAACAGTTTTAAACATCCAGATATTATTTTCAGTGAAAGTAGCAGATCTGTTTTATAACAGCATGCTTTAACAATATTCAGATGATTCAAGGGAAAGCTAAATCCTCCATCTTAAATTTCTGTCATGAAATGGGTTCAAGATTAACAACTTCTATACCTTTCTTTCACTTTGTTATTAGTTTTCCAATATTTTTTTCCTCATCTAGATTACCCTCTATTATTTAGTTATAACTTCCTCCATAATTGCAATCAATGAATAGTAATCACTTAATAAACATATCCTGACAGGTCTATTTTTGCACTGGGAAAAGATTAATTTTCTTTATCACCACTCCAGTAAGCAATTTCTTTTCTTACCTGAAGTAGCAAAAAGTGAGCTGAAGTTCTGCTCTGCTACGAGCAGCATCTGAGCAAGACCAGGCACCCGCTCCTTTCACTTTTATATTATTTGGATACAGATTTATCAAAATCGGTGTAACTTGGAACACATGCATTTTTATTTGCATTGATTCTTACACGTAATACTATTGCACACAGGCAAAAGCTGCTTTGCACAAACACTGAGCTAATGCTGAGCTCACACTGCTGTTCTGGGAGGATTTTCTGAGTGCTTTTCTTAAACCAGGTAATTCAGAGAAAAAAAAAAAGCAATTCTATTAAAATTTTTGAGCTTAGATACTCCACAGTGAAATGACAAGGAGTGTGCATTCTGTCAAGCATCTATTAAAGCCTAATTTGATATTAAATAGAATAAAATATCCCGGATGAACTTGGATACCTGCAGGTTGCTATGATGATTTCTTTTCCACTGCCATGTAAATATAGCACAAAGAAACTGGTAAAGAAACAAACAAAAGAAAAGGGCTTGTATATAGAAATCTCCTTTTCTTCCTAACAGATCAATTTGTTCTAAGTGAACTTGGCCTAAAGTCACTGGAATCAAAGCAAGTTTTTCTGCTGACTTCATTTCAGACTAGGTGTAGCAAAAAAGGAAATTCAGAGTAAACAACCTCCCCTACAGGATCTGCATTTTCTGCCTTAGGACAAACAGACTGTGGAGTTTGTCAGGTACCTTCCAGAAAGGACTAATTTGTGGCATCTTTTTAGGCGGACACTCCTCAGTAATTCTGACATTAAATGGTGTGTCAAGCTTTCAGCTGAAAATGAAACCATAAAGGCAGTACTCTAAATTACAGTGAGTTTCTGTAAAATTTAAGTGCACTTTAGTTCTTCACACCAACGATTAAAACATCTTGAGCAACTCATCGTTGTACCAAAGTATCAATTACTCTCAGTAATTTCCAGTGGTAACTTCCAGCATTTTTTTGTACCAGTACTGACAAAAATCACTTTCACCATCCTCTTCCTCTGAACTCTATTTCAGCCCCACGTAACACGAACCAGTGGGGTCACACTGAGTTGCCCCTCTGAACTCAATCCCATTCCTGGCATCAGCCTTGGTGCTTTTGTAAATGGCCTCAGGATGTGACCTTGTGAAAATTCTTACTAATATGGGCCTGTCACAAGAATATCTGTCTGCACGCAACAGCCAACTTCTGACTGCACCAGTCTGATCCACGATAACTAGAAGAGCATACCTGAATTTTCTGCACTATTCTCATCTTCACCACAGGCAGGATCACGTTAAGTTTCAAGGAAATCTTTCTAGTACATACCAAACAAAACCAGCTTATGCATATTTTAATCACTTTGGAAGTATCACCCTTCCTCTGGAAAGAATTGATTATGTACACCAATAATAGGAAGATATCTAGTTCAAAGCTCCGAAAATTAGACCTAAAATCTCACTTCAGAGTTCACTAGTTCAGTTTGCAATTTTCAGAACACTTTTGAGATCTCGGTAAAAGGCATCTTTTTGTCTGCACAGTAATGAAGACTTTACATACACTAATTACTTCTAAACATTGGCACATTACTAAGAGATTATAAAGCAAAACAAATTTTGTGCAAAGCATCAACTTCTGAAATAAGCAATTATTACAGAATTTAATGAAAAAAAATTATATACTAGGCATTTTGTAAAGATCTGGGAAGAACTTTGAAAACAAAATGCCTGGATTAATCTAGCAGAGGTATGTTGATATGATGGAAGTCTGAAAGCAATTATGAAAAAAACACTCTGCATCTGTGCTGGTCACAAAGTGTTCAGTCATAAAAGCTTTGATTTAAATCATATTAGCACAGTGTGGTAGAAGCATGCAGCACCACAACATCAAAGGATATGCCCTGAAAATACGTATCAATTTTTATTTTTTTTTAATTTTTTTTAATCTCTCCAATAAGAGTATACTTTTAGTTTCCAGCTCATGTGCGTATCAGAAATGGTTTGTATATCCAGAGAGAAATCAGAGGGGAATGAAAAAGAAAAACAGCTTGAGGGATGCACGAATCTCACCATACGTTTAAGTAAAGAAATAACAATTCACTTGTAATAGGACTGTCCCATTAGGGTCCCTGATTGCCATGAAAATCTCAAGTAACCTACTCTTTTCTTTGTTAAATTCACCACCTTAAGGTAATGAAAACAACATGACTTTGGATTTGGACTCACCAGATTTCTTCTAAGGTATACTTCACAGTTCTCCAAAAATTCTCTGGAGAAAAGCACACTTGCCTGAACATCACAGTCTCAGTAGATGGGATACTCTTGTTCCAGATAAATCTGCTCAGACTTCTCAGAAGGGATGTGATCACTGAGAATTTCCCATTTTTGATTACAGCTCAGGGAAAATAAGTTTTCTACTTCGTTTTGAGTAACTCTTCAAAACAATCCAAATAGACTGCCTGACTGCTTGTAGAGACAAAACAAAGAACTTCATTTAGGA
Source organism: Cnemophilus loriae (assembly GCA_013397755.1). Taxonomy (NCBI): domain Eukaryota; kingdom Metazoa; phylum Chordata; class Aves; order Passeriformes; family Corvidae; genus Cnemophilus; species Cnemophilus loriae. Next base: position 1,090,783 of record VZTF01001321.1, read on the forward strand.
ACAATTAATTCCTCTTCAGAGTAAATTTTCAAGCACGGTAATTGAGAGGATAGAACATCATTGCTTTGTGTAAGTATGACCTTTTTGAACTCCCCAGGCTGATGGAGCCCAGCTGAGATTGTGAGAGCAGCAGGCTCTCAGGGAAGGCCCTCCCACGCTGGCACTGTCTCAAACACCACGGCCACTGTCCCAGCACAGCACGGGACAACGCCAGGGAGCCGTCCTGTACCACCAGGAACACACATTCCCCCGCCACTCCACCCCTGCTCTGGGCGGTGCTGCTGGGGCTCTGTTTTGGATGTGATGTACAACAGCAGGAGAGCGCTGATGCACCAGACCAGGAAATTAAAAAAGAGGCCATTCACACAAAGGAATGCTTAGTTAAGTTTGAAGATCATTCAGGCTCGGAAGATACCTGCATGGACCATTTGTCACATCTTTACTTACTAATGTGGAATTTGGTGTTTCGTTTTTCTCCACAAACCGGCTCGTTACCGATTTGAAGCGATTCCAAGAGCCTATCTGCATCTCTCCCAACACATTTTGAGTCAGGGTTAATACCTGAGAGCACTTGGGTCCTTAAGGGAACAGCCCATTACAGTCCACGACAGCAACTATGTCTCTACGATTTATGAAAAGAAAGCAATATGTGCCTGTTTCGGTGCCTGTCGTTTGCCTACCAATGGTGCAGTGCTCCCCATTCCAGCCCTCTCTGCATTCACACTTCCCATCTTTACAGGTCCCGTGCTCCGTGCAGCGGGGGTGGCACACACGCTGGTCGCAGGCCGCTCCTGTCCAGCTCTCCTCGCAGCGACAGGCCCCGCCGATGCACACGCCGTGGGTGCCACAGTCCACGGAGCACACTTCTAGGAGAGACAGCAGCAGTCACAGCCAGCCCCGACAGCCATGCTTCTGCTCAAAACCACAGCCTCTCAAAAGCTGGCCCGCTCACGTTTTCTGGTGAAAACCGGCGTTTAATTTTTTGCTTCAAAGCAAACGAAATTAAAAGTAATTTAAAAAGTCTGCTGCCACGCGCTGGACAGACCTGTGGAGCTGCATCCTCCACGCAGATACGAACACGTGTCAGAGGTGCTGTCCCCAGCAGCAAAGGAGGGGAGCAGGTGGCTCTGCTTTACTCAAACCCAGACCTCGGGCGATTTTGACAGATATTGATTTGTTAAGAATTGAGACTGAAACTCACCTAAAACTCATTTGGCAGAGAATGGCAGCAATTCAGGGTCATTTAGAACGATGGGTAAAAGCCACTTTCCAAGGAGAGATTTTGGATTCCTGTTACTAACACGGTCAGTTATCCAGTGTCTCACTCCAAAAACTCTACTGCTCTCTGCCAGCTGCAGTTGCAGATAAGCAGAAGTCTTTTGCCCCACGCATCACCAAAGAAAGTGGCAGCAAAACTCTCAGTCGTGAATTTTTCTGACTGCTTATCCACGAAGCAGAAAGCACATTCTGATATTCATGTCACTGGTGGGGTATTCCAGCTGATTAATCTTAGGAAACAACTGAATAACTGTGAAAAATGTAAATATTGTTTTGAGAGACTCGGTTTTGACCTACAGTACCACCTCAAGGTTCAAGTGACAGTGTAAAAGCAAAATTCCCTGTATTTTTTCCTACAAATGATGGACATTTTCGTTTACAGTTGGGAAACAGAAGTACACTTATGTAACTTTTTCAGTCTAAAAGGGAATCAGCGTCAGAACAAAACACAAACTCCTAACCTGCACCCACCTCACCCTCAGCTGACAGCCCCAAATTAAGAATATCATGAAAATATACAGAGATGCAGACACACTTCTTCCCAACAAAATTCAACAAGGCCAAATGCGCAACAAAGACAACTTTCTAAATTATGCCTGCATTTCAAACTTGCCACGGGTATTAACGTTTTAACAAAACAGCAACATGACTGCAAAACCAGGAAGAACTGTGTTTCCTACCAACGGAGCAGTCGGGGCCCATCCAGTTGGGGTCACAGCTGCACAGCCCCGTGTCAGGCACGTAGGAGCCGTGCCCGCTGCACTGGTCAGGGCACTGCGCTCGGGGCAGCTCGCAGTTCACTCCTCCCCACCCTGGGCTGCACAGGCACTCCCCGTTCACGCACACGCCGTGGTTGGAGCACGTCGGGTCCAAGCAATCCACTGCAGGAGAAAACAGAACGTACGCGAGGGTCACTTCGCGCAAGGGGGTGTCTGGAAAACGTGCTCTGAAAAGCCTGTACCACGGTGATAAATAAAGCAAATTGAGGTAGTCCTTCAGGTTGTATTAGTATCTGGTCTGAGAATGGGAAAGTGAAGTAATTTACATTTTACGTTAAATAAATCAAGCAGGGTTTGACTGTGCAATGACACTTTACTGCAGGAATGCTGTGGTGGAGAAGCACAAAGACTTAAAAATAGCACTTAAATATATATAGTCAGAGTTCCACACATAAACCTGGAGACATTTCTTCTGAAATACACTGAAGCTCCAATGACTCATGTACTGTATTTAAATTACGAAATAAGTTAATAATCTGTCGTTTTAAAGGATTTTTTTTATTTGGAGTATCTTTATAAAAACTGCTGTTATTACTATTGAAATGTTAGAGCACTGTGAGAACATCAGGACAGCCACTTCAAGTACACAAAAGTCAAAATGTCAGTGGCTTTCAGCTTCATTTAGACTCCTCATCATTCAGGCACTTCTGAAATGTTTGATCCATGGTCCATTAGCAGCTGAGCTGTGAAACTGAGAGCCCTGCTTACTTCCACCCATATTCTAAACCAGCAGATTGTTTCTCTCAAAGTAAAACCAGATACAGATACGGATCTCAACCCAAAATCAACAAAGTGAAAATAGTTACGATGGGAAACGATGCAATGAAATTTCAGTTGCTATTTCAGTCCTATAAAGGAACGTTACAAGCTGTCTTTCAAATAAACTTTATCAGTAACATTATGAGTTTCCAAATTTTTATCTTATATCGTGAATCTGTATAACAACACTATGCTTTACTGCCAGTACCCACATGGAGGCTTTACCAAGTGCCTTTTGCTGCGGAATTGAAGGCCAAGGTCAAATTCATGTCTTAAATAACTTGAATTCATCTCATGACTGGTATATATTAGCTCATGACAGCAGGACCAAGAATGATTGGCATTCTCTCTTGCTGCTTCAGGAAGATCTGAGTTTATAATGAAAGTGATTTATCTCTCATCTTTTCCAAATTGATCCTTCTAAATTAAGGCAGAGACATTTTCACTCTACCTGATGTGAACAATACTTGATCTTTCAAATCTCAACTTTTCTATAAACACAGAGCCTTGTCAAACTATTTTATTTAGTTGCAGAACATTTAAAGCAAGTGTATAGATTAGATACAGGCAGAGGATTGAGACAGGCACATTTAGAGATGCAATGACATGAGTTATCAGAATACAGTAGTACAGGAATAAATTACTGTAAAATTTCTTAGAAGGTTTTAATTTTAATGATGACATTGGCTATAGTTTTGGGTTTGTTTTTTCTCTTTTCCTTTAAGATTTAAAGCTGAGGTAATCAGACACGAAAATTTTATAATGCAATTTCATATTTATAGGTAAACCAAGATTGGTTCGTGGTTCACCTGCAAGTTCATAAATTCATAAACTGTTTTAAATTACACAGAGTGCTTGTCCTGTATTGTTGCTCCTTCTTTGTGCAAACTATAACCCGTCCAAAGTTTATAATATGTCCTTTATACAATTTCTGTTGAACCCAATGGACACAGAGCTGTGATAAAACAGTCTGATTCAGTAAAGAAGTAAAGTACACAAAAACTTAGGTCAATTTACTTTTAGGATGAAGGTTGCTCCCCCCCTTACATTTGGTCTATTCTGATTTTTTTTAGAATTTATATTTTAACAGAAAATGTGGAAGGGTAATTCGTGTATAACATCGTTATAGGACAGCTAACTTTAGGAGATAATGATAAGTCATAATGTACTCTCCTTGTCAGGAATGTATCATCTTCCCTCTCAAATGAAAGCACTAATGAAAGGAATGTGGAGCATATGAAAAACACCACCTTCTGCTACACAAATTAACTGTCTTCCCTCCATCCTGAATTACAGTGCTCATGCAGCTTTGATTTATTTCTACAGAATGAGCCTATCAATGCCCCTAAGCCCCCAGCCTCCCTTGTTTTACAGGATAACACGCTAAACACCTTTGTCCTTTGTTCTACACAAATGTGCTTTACAGCTGTTTCGTTCTATCATCTGGGTAAGCAGTAGCTTTCAAAGTTTAAACTGAGGAGAGTTTTTACTCCAGTCTCGTTCTACTTTAATGCATGCTCAGAGTTATTATCTCGGGCCAGATCCTCGGCTGTTGAAATTAGCATAACGTGATTACCTGCAGTAGAACTGCGCTGACTTGTGTTGCACAGGTTCTGGCCCTGAGGTGGAGCAGGGTTTACAGTGGTATTTAATCAGGATTTATAAATGGACCGTCTTTGGTGTTTAAACAAAGGAGAATGCGCCTTAGCAAGTACGTTAGGCTTGGAACTCACAGCCCCCTGGCAGCTCAGATCATTAGAGCTCATTTAGTATTGGGCCCTCTGTAGATTTGACAAAAAAGGTACTGAAAGCAATTTATATCCTTAAGGACAAAAAAGGAGGTCAAGGAGTTTTCCGAACAATATGTACCACGAAGTCCCCAAAGAGCCATGAATTACACTTACGAAGTTAAATGTCATTGAAAAATGACTCGACCAGGAAAGTGACAAGAAAACCGCCCTTAACTTAACCTAATTTGGCCATTTCACTCGTGTCCCCCCTCCAAAGCAGACTGAATGAAGGCTGACAAATACCCCACTTCACCTTCTGTGCAAATTTGTTAATAGAAAAACAGTGTTTATGCTGCAAAAATTGTGCATCAAAAATATTGATTTTGGCGTCACTTTCATTTCAGGTAAATTGTTTGAACAATATAACCATGATGAATATCAGAAATAAAAAGCTATTGGGAAGAAAAAAAAAAAATTGCTGACCCACTTATTCTAATTCAATATCCTAGCTGGAAAATGGCAAATGAATCAACCTTTGACATTCCTTTTGGAAGTTCAGATCAATAGAGGAGATTTCATATCTTATGTATAAATACAGAAATATTATTTCTATCATTATACCATTAAAAATGTAAAATTTCAATTCATGCAAAAATTTTAACTAAGACTAGATAATTAATTAGAGAGACACCACTTCATAGTATACCCTTTCTCCCATAGCACTGGAATTAATGTAAGAAATATGTACAAAATAAATGGAATTTTAAAGTAGAAAGATGGTGGTTGATTTCTATTTATTTGCAAATTAATTTATTGACTTATTTATTGCCCAATCATATATGCAAAAGGTTACTTTAACCTTTCTTGTCATGTTATTGGCCCCTTCCAATTTGCAATCGATTCCTCCTGCCTTTGTAACCCATTTATCTTTTTGAGAAGAAACATATCCTTCCAAGCACAGTGGTGACTAAATAATGTATATCCTTTCATCTTGCACAGCAATTCACCTCCCAAAAAGCTTTTTTGACTGACAGTTTTGTTGTGTTCCCAGTTTGGCTGGAGTTAACACAAGATCTTTGCAAAATCTCTGCACTGGCTTGTTCTAGAAACTCCTCTGGAGCTGCTGATGTCTTTGCTTCACCATTCCAAACGTTCACCTGAGGATAAGATGGATTAAGCACTACAGGAGCCTATTTCTCTTTCAGGACTTTTGGGATCCAAGGTGCCTGGCCCAGATAGACCACAGCCATTCTGGAGAACTGAAAGCAGAGGTAGCTGGAAATTACAATCAAAGTGAGGGAGGAACGGCTTGCAAGGTAAAATTTCCAGAATTAAATGAAACAAAGATCATTTCAGGCCATCTACCATAATCTCTCTAATAGCACAAGCATTTATACAGTAACAGAAAATATGACAAAATGTATAAAACTCAATGAGACCAAGCAAACAACTGCAGTTACTACCAGAAAGAGAGGTTCTGCATTCCTGGGAAATAGACTGGGTGCTGTAGAGCATGTTAAAGACAGTCTTTTCCTTCTTTGATTTTGATGAGAATGATAGTTAAAGCAAGGCATTTCAGATAATTGTTGAATGTGTCCTAGTATCCTACACTCAGGGTGAACTGAGAACTATCAATTCTAAGGAGAAAAAAAAAGGGCATTACAGCATTTTCTGGATATAGCTTAAAACAGAATCCATTAAAAACAACACAAAAACTCTTGGCTTCAGCTGAGTTCTGGAGACAAGCTCTATTAACTAGTGCTGAGAGGATTTAGTGGAAGGAGACATCAGGAATGAACTGAACAAACAATTGCAGTCCCACCAGTGAGGATCCTTGATTTGCTTTTTCTTCCCTTTTACCACAACAAGTTCACTCAGACTAGTGCAAGCTCTTGTCCTAAAGGTGATGGCTGCGGTCCTGAGAGTAAAACCCTCAGTGTTTGTTTACCCACAGTTTTCTTCCCTTTGTTTTCTGCTGGAAGAAACAGCTGTTCCCTACAGGGTAAGATACAAATCGATACACACGGTATCAATACAGCTCTGCAACCCATTCAGAATAATCCGGAGGTCCCAACAGCATGACAGCCCAGCCCTATCACTTCACTACTCAAGCTGCTTCTCCGTTTGGAGGACCAATAAACTCTGGAGCACAGTAATATATTTTAAAAAGAAAAGCAGTCCAATTTATGCTGTGCATTCTAACAGAAAGCTCTGTGAATACAACCAGCATTGAGCTTAATCTATGACCACATTTTGCATGGGTTATTTTTTAAAATTTGCTCGTTCGACGTACTCAAGGAATTGGACACTTTCAACCTGAAAAGCTTTTCTGCATTTAAAGGACAGTTATTGTTCATGTGTGCCATCTACCTTTCCTTAATCCCATATGATTGCAGCCAACAGGAGTAATTTGCCCTACATTAAGTCTGTAAGTAACATAGATATCTAAGTCTTTCAAACATTTTTCATCAGTTTCTGTCTTAATAGTGATTGATATGTGCTTTGTGTGAAGTTGTAGCTATAAAATTTTGTCTACCTGTGCTCCTTTTTCCTCTGCATTTCACATCTAAATTGTTCGGTAAACACAATCCATAAGAAAAGATTTTTCTTCACACTTCAACAAAGGAATTATTTAGGTTTCTTTGTGGCAGACACTCTTAACACTGCAAAGCAACGTATACAGAAGGCCTGAAGTTTTGTCTGAACTCTGATAGACCAGTAAAATCGCGATGGACTATATTTTTACCCTCTTCTACAATAATCTGCTACAGCAGTTTTATGCTTAGGATTTTTTTTCCATTCTTTCCTTTTTTCCTACCCATTAAATAACTCCCAAGCCCAGAAAACAAACAAACGACACAGAAAATAAACATCCTACCTTCCTCGCAGTTTTCTCCTTTATAGCCCACAGAACAGACACAGTTCCCTTCGATGCAGGAACCATGACCTCCACACGAGGGGTCAATACACTGGCTGATGGGTACATCACATTCTGGACCTTTCCAGCCACTGTAGCACAGGCAGGTGCCTTTGGAGTACTGACCATTGCCACTGCACAGAACCGGGCAGGCAGCTGGAAAACGGAACCAAAGAAAAACAGCACACGGGGTCATGCATGTAGTCGAGTACAAGTGCACTAAAAATCCACCACCAAACACTTAAATATGTTCATTTACTGGGGGAAAAAAAATCGGAGATAATTTGTAGCGGTTCAGTTCTTCATTTCCCAAAGAAATAACTTGATTGCTATTTAATAAAGCACATATGTGTTGGGCATTCTGAGAATACAGCTCGTATTCTTTAGAGAATACTGATAATGCTTGGGATAACTAATGAGGTAACGGGAACAGTTTTGAGTCTGACATTACTCTGCTTTGTTTCTCTAGGTAACATCCGATTTTCACAGACAGAACACAAAACATTCAGTCCCCACAACAGCTTATTATACGGCATCTTTCTTCTACCATAACACTTCCTTAATGTAATGTCCCCAAACTTTTCTAGACCCTTTGGTTTTCAGTGTAAGAATCTTGAACACAAGAATGACACAAGCTTTCAGCTACTACAAATGTACCTCACCACCACTGTCCCTGCTGAACCTTGCTTCCCTGAATCCCGGTGACAGCTTTTACCCTGTGAGTATTGGCAAGAAAGCACCATTAACCCTTATCCCTCACTACTGTATTATCAAGGGGGTAAGACATCCTGAGCAAATATTCATTTATGCAGATGAAGTGAAGCCTATGAATAATAAAAGCCGTCAGTAGGTCCTGGGTGCCAGGAATCACATGTTGTACATATGCAGAGCAATGGAAAGAAACAAGTGGTTTATTAAAACCCAGGTGCATATAAATGTTTCACTAAGTCATATTCACTCCTATGTGCTCATGGCTCCCTTGGGAACACGGCAATCTGTGAACTTTTGTGCCTGTCAAAGACTGGATGTGTGGTCACTGGCCAGAGAAATGGAAAAAATAACAGAGAAATAACAGAAAATGGGAGTAATGAAATGAGTCTTTGAGAAACGCTTGGAGCACTTTTGTGCTCTTCTCTCTGATGCAGTTTGATAAAGACAGAAAAGTATTTCCCTGTCTTTTCAAAGTAATTAGAAATGAACACCCAGTTTTACAGTGCCAAAAATATACTCAAAAGCTACTATCAATCATTAAAAGGTCCTAATGTCTTCTTGGCTTCTATTATCCTTTTAACCCGAATGATCAAGAAGAACCCAAGTAATTGATTTCCTACAAAGAAATGTGCAGTGGTCCAGTTATCCAACTTCTCCATTGTTCAGTCCTGCAATCCTTATTAATCTTAGCTCTCCCATTGATCTGCTGCAAAAACACATTTCAGGATAGATTTTTTAACGAATTTTCTTATTTGATATGGGAAAAAAACTGATCAGAAAAAATAAAATTCAGATTTCTAACCTGAACTGTTAGCTAAAATTTAGACTGCTGAGAATTATTTCAATTAAGACTACAGATTCATGGGCTGCGTGTCATATAATATGCATAACATTTTTTGGCCTGTTTTTCTTCTACAGTAGAACAACATCAAAGTTAGCATGCTGAAGTTTGGGGTTTGCTACTGCTCCTATGTCTTAGATCCATAATATCCATCCTTTGGTAGCAAGAGGACTTCATCCTACTGCATTCCTGGTGTTCTCTCTGACTATAAGTTTTGTCCAGTTGCTTTCTTATGCACTGCAAAAATGAACAGAAATTTGAATAAAATATAATTTCCATCAGCAACATTTTCATTTCAGATGTGATTTAGGTTCACAAGTGCTTTACTGACTTCAGTGAAAAAGTTTATGCTAAATTTCTACCGGTTTTGCTTTCAGCAGCTGGTTTCAGAACTAAGTTTACTGAGCCAGCTGTGTTGAAATAGCACACAGACAAATTGTCCCCACACTGCACTCCAGGACAGCCTATCTCACATCTTTTTGCACCTCAGCATCAAACACCTTTCCATGATGTACCACACACTGAACTAACAGCAGCTTGAATGCTGTGTGACTGTTCCTTCTGCCTGCATGTTCCACTGCGGAGCCTGGCTCAGTTCCCAGCACAGCCTTTCCCTGCCTGCGTGTGCAGCTACTGCTCCTGCAAGTCACCAGATGAGTCAGAAAGAAAGGGACCAACCCGGCACCACTTCCACTTTTTAGCTATGAAGACCTGGGGGCACAACGCCTTTTTCCACAATTCTCCATTTCACTACAATTTGAAGGCTTGTTTTGGGCTGACACTGACACATTTTCTCAAGTCGGTGAAAGGAAGGGAGTAATTCCTGTCCTGCTGTCTTTATTTGCCACGGTGTAGAGGATGTTGGGCAAGTGATCAGAAGGCAGCCTATCCTGAAGACCTGGAGTGATCATCAGTGGCAAGTTTCCTGGTGTCACCTTGCACACCCTGAAACATTGTACAGACCCTGGCCCTTTATTTGGAACTCACTTCAACACACAAATCTCTCCCTCTAGGACAAGGCACCCCTCAGCTCCTGCATGTGGTGGTTAAGCCTGCAGTCCCTTTGGTAAGGCCACCACAGAAGAAAGGAACATCGCTGGATGCAAATTCTCTACGTGGTTCCACGCCACTGCAGAGACTCGGAGCTGTCACCACTGAAGGTTTCTCAGTGTGGGTTCCCCAGCTGCACTGGGACACGCTTGCTTCTGCCCACCCCACTCCTCACCACGCTGTGATAAAGCTGCATGGAAAGAACAGCTCCCAGGAAGGCTAAACGAATCTGTGGGCATTAGACAGTTTCTCTGCACAATCTAATAGGCATTAGGCAGTTTCTTCGGACAAACCACATTTGTTCAAGTAGTTATAAGGACAAAAAGCTGACTCACAAGCTGGATACAAGTGAGGAACAGCTCTTTTTGTTTTGTTGTTTTACAGATCGACATGTCACTCAACTCCTGAAAAGATTTCTGTTCTTCAAACCTCTCCTCTGGAGCGAAAACTCAAATACAGACAATAACTCTATTTAAAAAGCACACTCCCTTGAAAGAGGGACTGAGCACAAATAAGCCATTATTAAAATAAATAAAAAGAGAAAACCAAAACAACAAAAAAAAACCCAAGCCACTTAACTGTGACAGTCTAGACCCAGCTAGAGTGGTCTGGACCTGTAATTCTGTGCCAGACATCTGCTGTAAGATCACCTCTCTGCTTGCTTTGCCCCTAAGTCTCATTAAGCAAAGGGTAACTGCAGCCCAGCTAAAGGTGATGTATATCTGCTATTTGGAACTTGTCCGTGGGTGAGCCATTCTTAGCTCCTGCTTTTGACCTGGATTTGCAGGGTTCAGCTTCTGGGATACCAGAGCCTGGCATGGCAGAAGAAAGGTTACTGGATGGTGCTGGTTCTTGGGCTAAAGAGCTCCCACAGCAGTTTTTAGTGCTCCCTGACTCTGCTATGGTACTTCAGGAATTTAAGAGAAGCTGAAAGCCATGTCACAGCTTTTCATTCCTCTCTTCATGTTCCTACCAGGTCAGAGGTCTGGCTGTGGTTCACGAATCTATTCAGCCCTTGTGAAGCCTGTCTGAAAGTTGAACAGCAATCTGCCTTCAGGGGTTTGCCAGGGCGGTCACGATGCCAGTGACACCAGAACTGACTTTGGACAAACAAGAGAGTCTGTCACTTAACCTTAGGGATGAGGTGGATACAGTTAAGATTAAGACTCTTGCAGCTTAAAGACACACTTTAATCTACGAGCCTCTGCTGGAGTTATTCTACAAACTGTGTAGCAGGAATATCACTTTGAGAATAGGAAAAATGACAGAGATTCTGGGACAGATTTTAGCATTTCCAAGACTGCCATGTCACTAAGATTGCAGGAGAAACATGTAAGCAAGAATGCAAGAAGGTCCAGGTTATTACAGGAAGCTGGCTTGTCACTGCTGTAATGAATAGTTCTTCATGACTGTTTCTGCTATGGGTTTATAGTCTGTCCTGAATGAGGAAGAGATAGAATCAAGCTGCTTTTCTATACAGAACAGCAGCAGGTAGCCTAAAAAGAGTTCTGCTACGCCTATTTGCTAGATCACATTGCTGCAGGATGAGACCCAAACCAGTCCACTCTCATTTTACATCCTGGCAGCTTCAGCTGCTGTGCAAACTCCTCAAGAACCTTCTGGAGTTCTTCTTATCTAGGACTGCTTGTGTTTCCCCAAGCGAAGTGGAAGGCCCTTGGCCCAGGACAGAACTGACTGCTCAAAGCCTGTTGAAGCAATGTGAAGGAAGGCGGTTTATGTAATGGAACAACCAAGTTCCATCTCATTTCTGTGGAGAGATTGATTGCATATCTCACACCAGCACTGCTAAAAGGTGGACAGAGGTCTTCAGGAGTAGTTATGGCAACACTCAAGCAACTCAGGCCCAAGGGTATATACCCTGAGTGAAGTCTGGATAAGCACAACAGCTATTACCCTGAACTTTGTTTGGTTATGGGATTACGCCCTTTAGTGGTATTTGAACAAAATCAGACTAAGCTTTTAACATAGGGCTCAGCTGATGAACAGACACCACAGACCTCTGAGTCCTGCGGGCTGCACATATTTGAGAACATCAGTCAAGCAGGAAAGACAAGCCAAACATCCCTCTAAAAGTTCTCTCTCTAAAGGTTATTTTGGAGTAATGTTCATACTCCCTGATGCACGAGGAAAGGTGATTTGGTAACAGCCTATTATACGTGGCTGAGGAGAGGAGATGGCCAGGGATAATGCCCAAAGGGCCTGGCACCAAAAGCCACCATTTTGTCCAGTGCCAACCCACGGGTATCCCAGCTGCAGTCCGTGTACACGCTCCTTGCACCCCCCTTCCAGGGCTCACACACACATACTCACCAGAGCAGTTCTTCTAGAGCATGGCAAGAAACCAGCAAAGGGTATCTGAGGAGACAAACTCTCGGAGGCTGTTGAAGAACTTGGATTAGTTACACAGCTGCTGGGTTGAGAGGCCTTCCCCTGCTACTTGAAGCTCCAAACAGGATGTGAAGGCAGAGCTCTGGCTTGGTTTCTCTTGCTGTAGAGCAAATATTACCCTGGTGCAGAGAGAGTCCTGTACCACTAGGATCTAGGCTGTCAGTTCTCTACTGCAGACTTTTTTCAGGTCCTCCTCATAAAACAGACAAATTGGTATATTTCTCTTCAAAGTTATTTGAGTCTCTGGGCACAAATATATGCAGACTGGAAAGGTTTTTGAATTTGCACCCACAGTGCTTCCCTGTCCTAGACCAGGTCAAAAGCAATGCCCTTATATTTCTCTTATTTTGCAAGCAGCTCAGCTTTACGTTCAAATGTAAATTTTCAAACATGGCAGAGGAAGAACATAATTTTTGGCACCATCTAATTTTTTAATGTGCACCACGGAATTCTGTGGTGAGATGCCCATGACAAAACTGCACCAAGGGGTGGTATTTGGGTGAGGGCCAGAATGGTTGTATCCATAATGCTTGCAAGCCCCAGTCTTGCATATAAACCACATTCTTCTTACCACAAGCTGGTGTGCAAAAAAGATGAGCTTGGCTGTTTGTTCACCATGTACATAGTATGGAAAATCAGGACTGAGTGTTCAAGTGTCAACTTAAGACTGAACTAAGAGAGCACTTGAAAATCATCTCCTGTGCCTGAGTACTGCTGACTGTTCCATCAAACAATTTCCCCAAGATTAACTGACAAGTTAAAACTCATGGAAGAACATTCTGTGATTGATCATAGAATTAGACAAACTCATGGAATGAAAATTTGCAAAGGCTACTGAACACAAAGAGGCTTCATCTATTGTAGGAAGTCCTAGCACACATTATGTCTGGAACCAGAAGAATTTAATGGAGAAGCAACAAAGACAAATAAAATTTTTACTCTCCCTCAGCTATGTGCTGTATGCCACCATCATAGCTGAAATCCTGGGTGAAATGGAATTTTGGTCTCAGTCATTACAGCTTTACTTCCCTTTAAACAAACAAACACATTCAGAAAAAAAAAACCCCAAACCACTCTGAAGAGATACTATACTTCTATGTAAGATACATTCAGCCCTTGTTGAACTGTACAGAATTTTGCCACACCTGAGAAAAATATTTATTTTTATCTGTAGCTGCTCCTGTTTAGGAGGAGGAAGTGAATTTCAGTCACAAAAATCCACTGAACTGACTGGGCAGTCTTGCTGTGCTCTCTGGACACGGAGTCGCACAAATTCCTACTTACAGAAAGAAGTGAAATGCACACTAATGAAACAAAAGTTGTTCTTTTTTTTCACTGACCACCAGGAATTGAACTGAAGACAGATGTAGGTCAAACTTCTTAGCATTGAGCCCTACCAGCGACCCTTCTGGGTGCAGTTCCTCTAGGGGATAATTAATTCAGACTCCGTAATACCTCACGCTTGGACTTCCTCTTAGCAGAGATTAAGCTGCTACTGCTGAGAGATTATGCACGACTTTGCCAACATATAAAGAAGATGGATTCCAGTTTTTGACAGTCTAATCTGAAGATTATAAATGCACTCCAGGTCAGCTCCAAACTGGGGTAGAAACAGAGGAAAGATCCAAGACAAATGTTGTGTACAACCACCTGGTTCCTAACCTGATAGATGAGAGTAAAGTCACACTGCACTGGCATTTTTCTCTTTTTGGTCTTTATGTTGGTGATGCATATGCAGCATTTAGACTACATATGCTAATTTCTCTTCAGCGGACAAATTAGATTAATAAGTAAGCAGGTGAAGATGTTGAATCTTACAATAACTGTCTACCAAAGCCCTGAATAACTTTAGATTCACTGCAAAAGCTACAATCAAGTTCCTGTTCTAAAATGAAGTCGTATCTAATTATATATGAACAATCTCAATCTAAATGGCTTAAAATCCACAAAATCACTATACCCAAAGGAATCGAAAGCATTTGTATTTCAGAAAATCAGCCCAGTTATTAAAAAAAACCCTAATTCCTGTCAACTTGTTTCAAAATATTAGCTCTAGACTTTACATTAGTATTATAAACAAAAAAGTACTGAGACATCCCTTATTTTATTACACATCCCTTATTACACCAAATATTTCCCCTAATTATCATATCCCTTGTTACACCACGTATTTGCTCACGAGACATTTCTAAAAAGTAGAAGACACATAAATTGACTTAGCTGTAGCCTGAAAATACAATGGTTTTGTTTGACAACACTTTCCTTCATATTTTCTGTTTAAACCTATTTTCATCAGTTGGCTGCGTATTTCACTACTTGTCTGCAAACCTGTTAGTTTTTACTGAGGTTCATTTGTGGATATGAAAATCTGAAATAACTTCTAAGACCACCTCACGGTTTATGTTGTTTCTCTTCTACTAGTTTTTGCTATTTTTATACTACTTTCCTTGTGAGAAGCTGCTCCACCCCTAGCACAATCAGGCCCAAGAAAATCATTCTGCAATGGGAGATTGAATGAATCCAAGGCTGTTGTCTCTCACCTGCTCTTTGTGCCCCACAAACCTGCTGTTTGCATGGTCAGGAAGAATGGTGTTCGACTGGTCTGGCAGCTCTTCAGAGATCACTAAATTCACTAACTTCCATAGGCTGAAACATTCTTAAGAGCAGCGACAATTAGAAAGATCTCCAGCATCTTTCAGGTTGCTCTAAGAGCTCGTGCTCTTCCAAGCAGAAGTCATCTTCTGGAAATTCACCCAGAAGCAGGAGAATGAACAACTGGGAAAAGCTGTCACGGACACGGGGTGGTTTAGCAGTTACCCCATGAAGCTGTTTGCTCTGACTACAGAACACAGAACTAATTGAAATGGTTTAACAGCAGTGCTGCTCTGCCCTGGCAGGCAGCAGCTCAGCACTGAGGGAATGTCTCACAGCAGTCAAGCTCTGCTCTCCCTACTTCAGTTGCCCAAGCCCAGCCTTACCAAGCTCCCAAGCTCTGCCAAACTGCACATTAGCAGGTGAGGAAGAAACCCAGGAAGAATTTCCAGAAGGACAAAAAACCCATCAGGTGTGGCAAATCTCCAGCATTCAGAAACCATTTGGGGAAAGCAGCACACGCTGACTTAAGCACTAAAGTATGGATGCTTTAATTAATCCGGGGTGAATTTAATTGCTTTAGTTAAGTGGAAATTGGGTTAAAAATGATGCAGAGCATGCTGGGGTGTGTTAAAAACATGACATATGAGTTGGATGAATCGATAAATTAAAACTGCACAGATGTTTTAATTAAACCCAGGAAACTTAACAAAGATCACTAGAGACTTTTAAGCCTATGATTAATTCAATTCATTTAAAATACCTGTAGAGATATGGGGATGCCTCCATTTTGGGAGTTATAGAAGTTCTCAATCGATAAGTACTTAAGCTGTTCTACAAAAAAAAATGGCATGATTTTTATAGAAGTGACTGGACAGCATTAACTGCACAATTAACATTTACATTCTTCCGAACACTCAGCAAACTTTTGCTTTGGCCTAAATTTATCAAAAAGGTGATTATTTTTTCTCATGCTTTCAGTGCGAGCCTATCTGTCAAAAAGAAAACACTCGCTGTTCCCTCCTCTACCAAAGGAGTGAACAAAGTATCTACTTCCATTAGATAATTCCTTTGCTTAACAACTGTTACAAAAAAATCTATGTAAGAAATACAAACGTGTCTTCCCATACTCGCACCAATTTCCAGAAACACAGCAATTTTTAAAAATGACCTCTTTGAGGTTGCTCACTTGGTGCAAGTAAATTTTGCTCGATTATTTAACCCCTATAATATTTTCAATAACAGTAACAATGCAGTCCATAAGAATAGGGAAATCAAACCTAAGCCAATATCAAATACCTCAGAACTGTTTTAATGGTGGATTGAAAGGACTGAAGCCCCATTACTGCTTTTGTGAAGATGAGCTTAGACAACGTCACTAACCACCAACACAGATGTTAGATAAAGATATTGGAGTGCTTTGGGGGGAGAGGAAGAGACCCCTGTACTGTCTCACTGGGGAAGTCACAGCTGCACATCAAAAAAAGAACTTCAAGTGGCATAAAACAAACCACAGATTGGAGACAGAGACAAAAGAGGACATTTGAGTGCACTGACACTTGATAAATCAGTTAGCTGTGCTAGGAGCCAAATGTCTTGAGGACTTTGTCCTGTCAGTACATTCTGGACACAACTTTTGGTCAGCCTGGTTGTTTCCTTCTCCACCATTGCAGAAGCTCTGCCACGGTCACTGCCTGTGCTAAGGGAAGACTGCAGCCCTCCACACAGCACACGAACGTGATTTGCAGCCAATCCAGTTCAGGTCCTCCCTCTCTGCTACATCGTTGAAGAGCAGCACAGTTCAATCTCTTTTTCACATGCATCAATGCATTCAAGGAAATGGAAGTTCCCTTGCTCTGCTTCTGATTTACCACAGAAGAATGAGACTGATCAGTTTGCCGCTTATTTTATGCCTTTGAAAAGAAAGGAAAAAACCCAAACCAACCAAACCAACTCTTTTTCTGTGAGTAACACAGAATCAGAGCTGTGAAATTCCTGCTTTAGATACAAGCAGTGAAGTCAATACGAAACCACGCAGAAAAACAACTTTTACTTCCTACCAACAGATGGAAACCAACAGATGTTGAAATCAGCTACTGTCATAGACAAGCAAGCAGATCTTCATTCGTATGTTTTGATAACTTCATCACCAGGAAAACTGCGGAGGAAGGGAAAACTAAACCATTTCAGAGGTTTCTGTTGCTATGTCAGTGGAAAGAGTCAGTGAGGAATCAAAGAGATGATGCTTCGAGCTCACAAAAAGCAGCAGTAAGGACAAACATCAAATACCAGAAATTCCCTTCCAAACATAAGTGCTGTGATCCATAACAGATCTAACTAACAGCACGAAGTCACTTATGCTTCTAGAAGAAGGAACGAAAAAGTGAAGTATTTCTTCAGGTATTTTTAGTAAGTTTTACACCACTCCCAGTGGATGCTGTAAAAACTATTGCTCCTCTGGTAATGGCTCAGCTCTGGCTAAACAGCAGTGCAGTAGATGCAGGACTGCACCCACAGGCTGCAGCGTTCAGGGTATTTAAAATGCAGGCTGGTTTGGTCTCATTTTAGTTACTATTATTTGCCTTGTTAAATTTACCAGAAAAGTTCTATCATAACATGTTTAACTGCACAGTATCACATTAGCTGCAGACATTTAAACATTTTTCTGCATTTGAATTCGAGATTTTTTTGTTTGTTTGAGAAAGTGAAGGGGGATGACAGTTAACTGAATTAATCTCACTGAAGTAAGGACTAAATATAGAAAAATATCTAAATTACAGGTTCAAATCCAGATATAGTGTAGGTGTGAAAAAAGTCAGGCATGCTGAAATCCGAAGCTGTGATTCAGGGCTGTTTCTGTTATTCAGGGATGGCAAATGCCTAAGGATGTCTTACAACAGCTGTATTTCTATAACGTGATTTACAATACTACTTAATCATAGTTGCCTCAATGACATTTACCATCATCACAAGGACTCCAAGATGATTCCCACACAACTGCAAAGATGAACTCTTAGAACTTAATGAAATAAACAAATGCCAGTACAATTCCAGGGAGACAAAGCAAAGTAAAACCAAAACGCAGATTGCACCACAATTAGATAAGCTAACCAATTAAACACAAAACCAAATTACAAAGCATACAGCACAGAGAGCACAATTCAGCTCAGCAGAGCAGAGTTGGAGCAGAGAAATTCTTGGCCACCAATGGAAGTATTACAAAGGAAAAAAAGCTTTTTGGCTTGCCAGAACTAAGCTGCACAATGGTTTGTGTCCTGCACGTATTTATATTCATGTCCACTCAGAACCTTTTGAAATATTCTACTTACTGGAACCCCACTGAAACAGAAAATATTTGTGCAAATAGATGTGTTTGTGCTGCACATGTAAAAGAAGGGAAGAAAGAGAAGTAACTGATAATACAGCAGTCTTCAAAGGCAGTTGTGAGAGATCAAATGAATGTACCTAGATTTTATTAAGTGTGAAAACATTATATAATGCTGTTGAAGAAAAACCCATTAATAAGATTTTACTGTGTTTTCATGTGCTTTCCACCTCGGACATAAGCAAAGCAAACTTTCTTATCATACTAAGCCAATAAAAGTTGGTTCTAGCTCAGCTACAGTACTGCCTGTGGCTCTCTGGTCTCTGAGTTCCTCCAGGTGGGGATGATCCCATAAAGATACCTGAGTGTTCGCCAGAATCACAGACTTACAATTCCTTACATGTCCACTTTCTACCTGTCATGTTTTGTCCATCAGTGGCATTAGTGACTTCTGTCAATTATTTTCTTTTTCCTTCACTACTGAATTCCTCAGCATTCTCCATTTTTTTTTCTTAATCCTTTTAGCTTTGTCTCTGAAATGTTCTCCTGCAGAATAAATCTGCCTTCTTAGCTGCACCTCTATCCTACAAGCTCTTTGGGAAAAGGAATCATACAGAATTTCAAGTTCACAGGCTGCAGCATGAATTCAGAAACATATGAAAGGACAATGTATTCCACATGCACAGATTTGCCTGTATGTTTACTGGTGGTTTAATACAGAAAACATGCTAATAAATTGCTACACTAGATGCAACTATCAGGTGTATTTAACAACATTAACTACATTTCTTTAAAAAATATAAAACACTTCTGTTGCCCTATAGAGGCCCAACTATAACAAAAAGAAGGAAGGATGTGCTTCTAAACAACAGGAGAATCCCCATTTAAAATGACTCAGGACAAGACCTTTTGTAGATAAATTCTTTATAACCCTATATTCAATGCTGGAATCAGCAGAAGCCATAAAAAATTTAAGAACAATGAGAAGTTAATATTTTGCATGTTGAAACCTATATTCTTAAAGTCTGTTTTCTCAAGTATTCCCAATGCTACAAGTAGCTCCTGGGTTCTATTTCAACTTTGCAAATATTCCCTTACAAAGAATGCAAAGGTTCCAGTTCCAGCCTGGTGCAGAAAAAGGAGCAATCCGAGTGCTGCTAATCCTCCTGTTCCATCTACACCCTACCAGAGGGGCAGGCACACATTCCTAGGCAGCGATGAAATGCGCGGATGTTAAATGCCTTGTGTCGTAACAGAAATTTAACAAGGTATCTGCTGTAGAATTCCGGAGTCCAGACCCTCCAGCCCCCTGTTCTTACTCCTAATCTCCACGAGGATCCATGAGGATTGATGAGGGAAGCTGCAGACTAGACACGATGGCTCCTATTGTCTGTGTGCTCCGAGCCCCTTCTGGAGCCATGACCACTAACAATCTGAAAGAATTCAGCCTGTGACCCCTTCAGCCCTTGGCTCCTGTTTAAATTGCCAATTAGAAACAGTTGCAGTGATGGATTTTGCACTGGCTCTCCGTGTCTACCCCACACTGGATCAAAGCTGCCATCTCATTTTATGCAGGCAAGCTAGCAGCTGATAGACAGCAACGGCTGTCAGTCATTGTCAAAATAGGTTACATGTCTATTTATTTATTCTGTAATTAATTTTAGGCAGAGTTAATGGCACAACTCCCTTTTTAGAGTGTAATGAAGTTCTATAAAACTAAGAAAAACAAGGGCAGGCAGGCAATCACTGCCCTTTACATAAAAATCACTGGAAGGCAACTGAGGACATGACCAATTTGCAAGAAATGAAAATAGCCTGCTAATAAAATATGAGCCTGGGAAAACGAGAAGAAAATTTATAACAAAGGCATTTTAAGGTACTGAGTCAGAGAGGTGGGAACTGCTGGAGGGGAACACTGCCAAAGACAGCCTTGTCTGTTCAAGTATCAAAATGATGCTTCCACCCACTGTGAGAGAAGATTTGAGTGACAAGCCAGGGCTGTGCGGCTGCTGCAGCACGCACAGAAGTTGGCACACATACACACATAAACACACAAAACCCAAAAACAAACCCACCCAGAAAGAGATACAAAGAGAGAAGCTGAACATGCTGAATTCTGTCAACTGCAAGAAAGGATGTGAGATATGTGTGGGTGACAAGTCAGGAATGCAGCATTTCCAAAGAAAAGCACACTTTCTTTTCTTCCTTCAACAGTACAGTGTAAGTGTAAGATGATACATGCTATGATTATGAACATCTAAAATGCTTACCAACACTTATTTCTTCTTTGATTTATCTTTTTTTCTCTATCTTACTTCTTCTCAGCCCTACCCTGCATTCTTGCTCTGTCAAAGTGGAAAATACCACCATTCTACCTGTCATTAAGGTTCCTAATCTGGATTTTTTTCTGACTTGTTTTCTCGCCTCACATTCAGGCTTTGACAAAGTTTTACAGCCTTTTTTCTGCATTGCATCTCTTGGTCAGAATTCTGCCCTGGCTTCTAGTAAATACAATCTACATTAAATCTACCTTTTTCTCCACATTGATAAATTTCATCTTCTTCAGTCATGTTTATGTGCAACAATGCTTCAATAATCATATTGTTCATCTATTAATGTAACTTCCAGCTGTGTGGCTCTTCTTTCCCAGTCTTGTTTCAGGTCTTTTATCTCATGGAACATGAGCTTCATGCTCTAACTTCATTTACAGACCTCCTTCACCCCGCACCGCTCACTGCTTGAATTCTGACTTCAACCTTTCTAGGGCTTAGGATAGGATGCTTTTGAAAGTCGAATTTTAGAACTGCTTTTTTTTTTTTTGAGCTCTTTCCTACGCTCAGTCTCCCCTCTGAAGGCCCCATTTGCCCTCCATTATCCATAAGAAATTATCTGCCCCATCATCCCTCTTTAAAACTTTTACCACAGTGTTCCCCCAAGCTGACAACAGTCACACTGCTGGTGTGTTTGTAACACGGCATTATCACCATTTTTTCTAGATCTTCATATTTGTCAATTGGTTCCCATTCATTCCCTTTAAACTTGCAATGAGGTGGTACATCCCTGGAGTCAGGGGCTGCTTTTATTTATTTGCTTTGCAGGTAAAGATATGTATAAAACCACAGTAAGTCAGCTTTAACTTATATCATTGCTCAGGCCAATATCTTAACAATGCCACAAACCTGGCATTTCTCCTACACTACTGCTCCTCTCCAGCTCTTTGCTCTGCAAACCCATCACCATGTTTGATCCAGCCTCCTTCACTTGTCTGATCTCTAACCTGCTGTTGCAGGCATCTGCAGAGAGTCACTTGAATAGTCCAAGACACATTCCCCAGTTTGACTGTGCCATGGAAGGCCCGAAGTGCTGCCTCACCTCAGGTCCCATCTCTTCTGGGAGGCCACGGTCAGGTGCAGGACAGGCAGAGGAAAAAGGGCATTCAGGTGAAAAATTCACCTTTCCCTTCAGAGTCCAGGGAGCTTCTGTCTGCTTAAGATATTTCCAGTTCCTAAAACTTCGAGCCAAGTCATGAAGACAAATACCGTTTCCCTGAACAACACTGAGAGGAAATTCACACTCCTATCCATTACCAGCATATGCTGGACATCATTCATTCCCATGGGCCACGTGCTCTACAGCCATGAACCAAATACTGAATTATTCTGCAGGATGCACCCCACATTTTGTGTTTTCCCCACTGCAATCACTCCCAGAACATCGTATACCACCGGGAGCTGGTGGACATGGCACAAAGAGAGCAGTTTCAAGCAGTGTGTATTCAATGGATGAAAAAGCATCACTTTATGCACTGCTGTCCAAGCAAGAAGCCTCTGAAAAGCCTCAGAGCGAGATGAGTCTCAAACAACTGAAATTAGATCACAACTGAAAAAAAGCAAGAGTTGCTACTTCTAGCAATTATACCTTACTTACCTAATAATTGACAGCTTTTTACATTTTTTATACAGAGATTAATAGCCCACACACAACAAAGAAAATGGCAATGGTAGGAACTCTTACTGTGGTGCAAACAGCAAATCCGTTAGAATAAATTTAAAGAGAGAGAGAGACTACACTTTACAGCTTAGTAACTATTTCAAACTAAATAGATGTTGCAAAAGAAATAAAAAGAAATTTAAAAAAACCTACCCTTCTTTTTATACTTATTAAAGTGGCGCCGTCCTTTGCCAGTAAGCCAAAAACAAACAGAATGAAAATAAAATAATGAAAAACCCACACAAGGAGAACAGGAAAAGAAATTGCGAATAACATAAATCTGAGTAATTAGAGTTCTTAAAATCAGATTAAAAAGTCAACTGATCATACATCGCACAAATTTCTGGTTTAAAAAAATCCAAAAGCCTTCATTTCATTTAGATTAAAATATTAAACATGTTTCTTATTACATTGCATAATCAACTAGAGGTATCTGCTAAATAGCAACTTCATGGCAGATGATATAAGCTACTCGACTCCATTTTTGTCATTCTTTCACAAATTGGACACCATCTCTTAGCAGGCCATGCTCATCATACCAATGTAGAAATCCCCTGTGATGGTGCATTGTTCACCTTTTCAGATTAGCTAAAATGCTTATGATGCAAATCCAAGTATTTTAAAATGCACAGTTAAAGGAGGCTCTGCTCCCAGCTGCAAAACAGTATTTGACAGTGTCTTTGGAAGTGGTTTTGTTAAAGGAGTGGAAGAGTTGCATGCCCTTCAAATATCTTATGAGATGAAATGAAATTACAGCCAACTCTGAGTCACTTCTAGGAACTCATTGTAACACTGAACTCCATTCCCAAGTGGTGAAAGGCAGGACATGACAAAGGCTGCCTGCCTGCAGATTTACCACAGGCCTTGAAAATCCAAACTGTGATCAGACATAAACAGCAAGAATTCTAAGCAAGAAGGACTTCTTGATGTACTTCAGTGGTTATATCACAGAGGGTACAGAAAAATAGAGATGCATAGGAAAAGGTGACAACACACCAAAAAGTAAGAGAGTCACAGCTGCATGTCTGATTCTTTAATTGATCCTTGGCCAGAGCACCACTTTTCACCAATAACTCCTACGTATAATTGTGGACAAGAGGTTGCTCACAGTGCAGTTCAATTCACAGCAAATCTTCCACTGGCTTTAACTGTACACACTTGCTTTATCAGGCCACGTCTCCACATGGAATTATCCTTTGATTATCAGATTTTCTTTTTCTTTGTACGCCATATCTTATCCACACAAGATCAAAATGTATCATTACCTTTTTTGTATGTTAGATGAAATTCTTTAACCTTAATAAGGTTAAACTCCAAAGGGAATCTTGCCTAAGCAAGAATGGAGTAAATCTGCTGATACTGAATACCTGGTAATAAGCTATTTCCACAGAATGACAGTGAGAAATACCCTAAATACACAGTGTTGGGCTGGAGTGTTTGAGAGGGTGAAGTTTGTTCCATTTCAATCAGGGTATGAAAGTGTGTTACAGCCTGTGGGTTGGGCCAAAAGTTCACCTCTTTCCAATAATTTTCATAGTATTTTCTTGAAGCTAATGTATCTTAATCTGTGCTGTCTCTCATAGCTTTCTCTCATTTTTATCTTTCAGAACCACGTGGATGGAGGGGTCCCTGTGCACGGCCTGTGCACTGACTCCCCTGATGTCTCACTGCCTCTGATGGCCTCAAGGTCAGCCCTGTACCAGGGTATTTGTGGGATAAAGGATCGTGTTTCTACCTATCAAACTTGGGGTTCACACAAAGGGAAGCTCTCAGACTGCTGATACTGCATGGACCAGGTTCTAAAAGCCATCTGAGGAGCTTGCTCACATTTTCTCCACATTTCTCTATTCGAGTCTTGCCTCAAATTATTTTATGGCGGAGAAATGAGATATCGAAAGACTCACTGCTAGGGAAATAATAATTAAGAAAAAATCAAATTGAAAAAAGCTCATTATCCTTCCATAGTTGTGACAGTTTAAATATAAATTTAACATTATGGTAGATGTACACTAAACATGTGTCCATACATGTAACATGCTGGAAAAGATGTAATTCTCTATCTCATTTTACTGCGCTTTACCCTGCACAGAATCCCAGTTTTGATTTCTATCTTCTGAAACTGCTCTCACACACGAAGACCATTCAAGTAAGCAGAAAAATCTGTGGCTATGAGAAGAGGCACGAGAGTGAAACAGGTGGGGAGGCAAAGAGCCCTTGCACCCAGCTCTCGGGGTGATGCTGTGCCCGCACAGAAACACTAGCTCTGGCAACACACCCATGTTCTCGTTTTGTGTAGTTTTTCCAGCTTCTTTGTTCTTTAGAAATACCATGATGTCTGACAAGAAAACAGTAGAAAGGTTGAAGGAAGCTTCCATGAAACCATTTCTGCTTTTGAGGAGAAAGAGACAACATAGAAAGGACAAAGCAGGAAGCAGAGGGAATGCACTGAGGGGCCTGACAAATACAGCTTGACAAGCACCCTACAAAAAAAGCTATTCATCTGTCACAGCCTGAACGAAGTATTTTCTAGCACTAACACAGCATACAGTGTTACACAGAAGTTCAGTAGACAATGCAGGATTGCTCCACAACTCAGAATGCAAATGTGTTGATACAATGGCCATGTATGTGTGAAGGGTGGCAGGGAAGCACACAGTCACTGCATGCACACTTTCACAGGCTAACACCACAGAAATGCACGGAGCTGTCAGTCTGTATTTACAGCTCACATTATCACACCATTTACTTTGTGCAATGCAGATATCTCCTCTCTGTATTTACCAGCTGTCTTAATTTCCCAGGTAATCAAACAACATGCACGCTGTATTTGAAGTGTTCTGTAAAATGAGCAGGGTGAGCACTGAAATTTTAGCTTTTCAAGGCCCTTGGGGTCTCTATTTTTCTTTTTTTTTTGTACTGGGGCACCTTCAAGAGCCAAATGTGGAGACAAAAACCAGAAGTTACTCACTCCAGTACAACTAGAGCAGCTACTCAAGGAGTATTTCATAGACACACGGATATGCTACAGCAGTGAGAAAGGTGGGGCACAATGAACTCTCCTCACAACTGCATCAGGAGTCTAAGAAGAAATGAGCAAATTTCTAAGGCCCTTCAAATTATTTCAAAAAGCTTCCAAACACCAGGCTTTCCCCCTTGGAACACTAATAACCCCGTGGAGAATAATTGTAAGCATGATATTGATAGTGTGCCTAAATCTCACACCAACTAAGAAGGAAGTAAACTGTAAACTGTTCTGAGTGTGCTCAGGAGCAGAGGAGAATACAACCAAGCCACTGAATTTAGATAACATACCTGCTACTGGCTGTACAAACTAAAGAGGTCCTCCTTTATGAATCTTTTCCCTGATACTGCTATCCAAAACTCTCAGAAAAACTTGAAAAACCACATACTGCCAATCCGCAGATGTCGTGTAGATTTCTGCTTAATCCTTGAGAACAATGTATTTCCTAGTTTTAGTTGTTAAAATTTACAACTGACATTTCAGAAAATGTTGATTTTAAGATTTTATCAGCTCCTACCTATTTTTCTACAAAAGGCAAAGTTCCTTTGGTCAAAGAGTAATTTTATATGCAAGAAAGATGCTTTGTACTAGAAGTAAGGCTCAGGCAAGCCAGAATATCTGCTACATTCCATCAATGAAGACAATCAGTATTTTCTTGCAGACCAGCTAATCGTTATCAGAAAGCATTGATAATTCACCCACTTTTCCAGAAAATAAATATTTTCTGCCATTTCTGCCTACTACCTTCACCACAAAAAAAGCTGTAGCTACGCAAGCTCATTGGAAATGTGGCAATACTTCCTCTTGATCATATTGAACTTGAGATCTAAGGGAAAAAAAAGCAAATTGTTCTATTTGAATCTAGCTCGGACCCATGCTAGCTAGCAGGCGCTGTAGATCAATAGATCACAAACACACACTGGGTTATTTGTAAATATAGGGAAAATGATACCTTTAGCACAATCTGCTCCATGAAATCCCGGAAAACAGTGGCAGACACCTGACACACACTCGCCATTCCCATGGCAATGACGTGGGCAGTCTTGCACTGAGTCTGAAATTAAAGCATCACAGGCACATTAATTAATTAATTAATGGTTGGTGCCTATTTAGGCTACAGATTTTTTTTTTGTTTAATTTTTCTCCATTTTAATTTGTCTTCAATACTTCGAAGAACAACCCCTAACAATGTCAACACCACAAGGTTCAGGTGAAGCAGAAAGCACAGAGTTTTACGGCAGCAGGAGTAAGTGTAGAGATCTAGTGACTTATTAAAGTCACATTTTAAGTTCTGGGCTTTATTAGAACCCAAAGTCTTCTGATAGTGCTCAAATCCTCTCTTCCAAAAATAGGCAGGACCCCTTAAGACCTCTGCAGCAATGTTTGAGTTTATATTACGCAGCAAACATAACGCTTCCTCAGGAAAATCAACACTCTCCCTTTTGCAAGGAGACCTTGCTCTTGCACAACCACTCTGCCATGGGAAACTGATTATCCCAAGGACTGTGTCTTCTTTTCCTTCTAGAGGCATTTAAAGCCTCATTAATTAAGCTGACAAAAATATCTGCTGAACATGACAGAGGGGGTCTTTTGCTCTGGCAAATCTCAGTTCTTAAAAAAAATGAATTAAAAAGGTGCAAGCGGCTGTGCAAGAGGATGAAGAAAAGTTCTGTTAAAACAGAGGGCAAAGTTTAATATTAGAGTTTGAGTGACTGACTGGAATGTTGCTGACTTCAATAATATGACAGGAGTAGACACATCAGCCTGATAACATTTGAGCTGTACCAAAGTACTTATTTTCCACAATTTCTGTTATCATTTGGATAATGCATATACTACTTTGCATAATAGCGACCTAAAAATAAAATTCCATTTTGGAAATTAATTCTTAAAATGATTTTAATTTGAAAGCTGTTGGATTTCAGCGGAACATATTTTCAACACTGAATTATTGGAACAAAAATCTAATTGGAATATTACTCTTCACTATCACTCCCTGTTGTTGTAGGACCTGTGGTTCCAAACTAAACGGTTCCGTCAGCCCCAGGCACCAAACCAAGCTGCTGTACAACACAGAAAATAAAATTTGGATTTGGAACGAGCAGAACTATAGAGAGTATTTTTATTTGTCAAATAAAACTGCAAAGAAGAAAAGGATTCAAGGAGAACTTTAAATCTAATTTCACAGTTGCAGGACACCAAATACAAAAAAATCTAAAGCAAATTTTCAAAGAGATGCCATTAGCTTGGCCTCTTGAAATGATTCATGTAAACAACGAAAAGAAAAATTGAAATGTAATGCTCAAAGATACCAATTTGTCTCACAAAGAAGCTTGCTTATAGATTTATTCATTATTTTGCTTCATGGCACACAAAAGCATTTTCTATGTATTCAAAATCATGGTAAATTTAGTATTGTCTGGGAGTTAACATAATTTCTGTTATTCTTCCTCCTCTTCCACACCAGAGAGATGTTCAGCTGTCTCAGAGCCTTTCATTATGAAGCACCTGATACAAGGTGTGTGTAGAACCACCTCTGAACTGGATAAAACACTATACTTTTCTCCAGATTTCATTTCAATTACTATCATTGCACTATCAAGTAGTCTACCTGGCTATTAGACCTTTGATGCTCTTGAAAGCTATAGCCTCGACCAGGCATCTCTTTAAAGGGCAGTTTATAATATCCTAAGGTTTCCTAAGCACAACAGGGACATAAGAAGATAGAAGCACAAATGTTCTTGTTTTTAGAGAAGTGGAAAAAGCCCTCTATGGGGAAATATGCAAATATATATATATATATATATTATTCAGCATTCATAGAAAGGTATTTTTTCATCTTAATTCAGGTTAACAGAAACAATTATGTTTGTACTTAATGACAGCATTGATTATCTACCTACACTCTTTGGGACTTAAGCCAACAAATTGAATGCTACACTAATGTAAAAAGAAAAAAAATACCTAAGCTTCATATTATTAATCAGGCAAGACTAGAAAACACCTCTGACTACTTTTCATCAAGTCTAAAAACTCACTTGTACTTTTTACAGTTTCTCTTTCCCTAAACTAACGGGAATTACAGATTTATACAACGCAGTGCCATTTAACACTTCACCAGCCAGGACGGAATATCACATAGGTTACCTCAGAATTTATTATACCATTGTGAAAAGATGGTCAGCACAGCTCAGTAAGTGCTTCAAAGGTCAACAAATCTAATAAAGCTTGGAGAATTTGGACTCAGTTTGATTTCCAGCTGAATGTAATCCTACCCTAACAAAACTGCAGCTGGATGTTCTTCCACCGCGCTGAGGAGATGACTCGCTATTAGGTGAGTAGTAAGCTGTAAAACAACACACAGCTAATTAACTGGCTCAATTAATCTCTAGGGTGGCTGCAAACAATAATCTCATTTGCAGGCATCAGTTTCTTGAGCTGTCTTTCCACCAAGATTAAACAGCTCTCCTGTTGGACGCTATTCCACCTGGGTGTAAAGAAGCTTCTTCAGAGGAGCAAATAAAAAGTATCAAAATGACAGAGATAAGGGAGAGGAATATTAGCTGGGGAATGCTTCAAACCACACTGAGCCTTGTCTGAGCCTTGTTTTCCAAAACTCAACTCGAGATCTACGGGAATGCTAAAATATTAAGAGAAAAATGAGTGAATTAAAGTCAGCACACCCCATTACTGACTCTTTGCCAGGGTAGTGTTGAGAAAAAAAATGCACAGCAGAACATAAGGACAAACAGGCCAAACAGTGAGGAAAATATTACAACTTTCGGTAAGGGAGGATATAAACAGAGAGGAAAAATGCCCAGCTTGTGAAAATACCTACCCAAAATGACTGTACTGAAGGAGACCACTTCTTTGTCCTTGCCATCGTTGTAGAACGCCAGGTGCCACAAACCCACGTCCAGGTACTGAACAAACACGGCCTCGTTCTGGACAAGGGTCTGAATGCTCCGACGCTCCCGTGGGGACTCCACCACACTCCACTTCTCTTTGCCATCCAAACGTTCCATGAAATCATACTGCAGGGTGGAAAAACAAAAAAAAAAAGGGGGGAAAAAAAAAGAGAACACAAACAAACAAAACGCCAAACAAACAGACCTGAATACAGAATACTTCAGCTCAAAATCTGACCCTCTATTTTCTCCTCCACCTTATCATAAAATGGTATTTCTGGAAGAAATGTGAAACTAACATTTACTAGTTGACCATGGAACATATCAAGATTCCGTGACTTTTATTCTTTCTTAAACAGCAACCTAGAATTATGCATCTTTCCTCTGCACAGGTAATCATAAAATGTACAGATTGACAGGACGGTTTTTGAGAAATAATTTCAAATCTGTTATTCGACCCATTAATTTTAGGTTCCTACACAGCTTTCAGAGACCCAGGAGACCCACACCCTTTTCTAAGCAATCACCTGCAACAGATTCTTTTTGCAACAGGAACTGACATTTGAGATGTAACGCCAGACAAATCACTGAATGGAAGACCCCAGAACGTGAAACAGGAACAGCACAGACAGGAAATGTGTTTGTCTAATGTAACTCAACACCAGGCAAAAATACACTGCACAAGTTTTACATCACAGAGTAAAAGTTGCTTACCTGAGGTTGTATGTGGAACAATCGGGGCAAGTGTGATACAAAAACCAGAGGGAGCATGGAAAGGAATAACACAAATAAGGGAATTGGACTTACATTAAGGAAAACTGAGAATTTCTGTTTGGATGGTTTCCAAGTAAGGTAGAACATTGCATTAATCTTTGGAAAGGGGATCAAACAGAGCAAGTGATTATTTGGAGTATAAGAGCGATGGCACCATTAATGGCATGAAACTAAAAAAAGAAAGAAAGAAATTTAAGATGAATGTCAGATAAGCTTCCCATCTATTAAGCTCAGTAAATAGCCTCCCAATGGAGATGCCACAATTAAAAAGGACTGGAAGAAATATTGGTTAGTCTACAGCAGGGAATAACTCTGCATAACAAAGCAGCTGGACTAGCTGTCCTAATAGGCTTTTTTCCTGTCTTTAATGTCTGTGATTCCGGAGCTCTCAAGCTCAACCGAGTAGATCTCATAGTCCGTATCTAAGGGAAGCCCTTAAGAAACAACAAAAACAATATATCTAATCTTTTGATAGCTGTATAACAAGTCCCCTATGAAAACACATCTTGTTTTAGACACATTTATCTGTGTAGGAGTAGATAGAGATAGATAGACATGTCTAAAGAAAGATGTATGTGTTCAATAAAATACAGTAATAGTATGTGCTTGCTTGCCAGTAGCTTCATTACATTTCCTTCCATTATCTCTAACACTTCCAGGCTGTGCCCGCAACAGCTACGAG
The DNA here is from genome assembly GCA_013397755.1 of Cnemophilus loriae. NCBI lineage: Eukaryota > Metazoa > Chordata > Aves > Passeriformes > Corvidae > Cnemophilus > Cnemophilus loriae. Next base: position 1,121,550 of record VZTF01001321.1, read on the forward strand.
AAAACATCCACCTTCCTTTGCTTTCAGTTTAAACAGAAAACTGAGATCTTGCCTCCTAAATAGAATAAACATCCAGAAAGGGCTGTCTTGCGCACTGAATTCCACTCATTAACTGTGAGTCCCAGCAAATTATTCATGACATGTGATAAAATAATGAAGATTCTCCCTTCTAGTAGAAGAAAGACAAATTTAACACTCTAGTGCCATCCCATCTACCCAAAACCGGGGTATAAAACCTCACCTTTCTAGCTGAAATCTTCTAATGTACCAGCAACATAGAACCCTGGTATGCTCAGCCTTCAAAGAAAGGGAAATGACTGGAAGAACTATTGTCTTCCTGGTAAATGTGGAATTGACACCAACCTGCAGCCTCTTCACAAAGGAAATCCATGGCAGGGAGGAATTTGAGCCCAAATCTACTAATGCTGAGAGCTATCATCACAGTGAGTGCATTATCCACTCTATTATCCCATGCTTTTAAACGAGGGACAAAGTAAGAGAAGTGGAATAAGAAGTTTCACTCAATATCAATTGCCATCCACTTGAGCCTTTTTCCGCATATGATTTTTACGGGGGAAAGGTAAATCGGATAAATTAAAATAAAAGTAAAATTCAGGCAAAGCATGCCAGAGATGTAGAGAATTCTGGCATGCCAGTAACCGTCAGCATATGTGAGGTACCAAACACACATATATCTATCTCTGAAATCAATGACATTTGGAAAGATTGCTAAAGCCCACTGTCTAACAGTCAGAGGTTAAGGACAGGCTCATCACCTCCTTGGGAAATGTTATTACTTGGGCAACATCTAGGGAAAAAGAAATTGTGCTCTTCAGAACAATTGTTCACAAAGGGTCAACTAAGGAAGCAGCAATAAAAGCTGACATTTCTCGCTGGCAACACGCTGTTCGTCTCTGCTTGTGCTGGCAGGTTCCTCTGCCTCCCTCTGTTTGATGCTGATTCTACCTCATATAGTAGAGAAGGCTCAGCAGTTGGCCAGATCGAAGGGGAAGAGTTTTCAGCCCGAAACTGCTTGAAGCAGTTTTAGCTGCAGAATCTCTTTTCACGATGGCAGGGTGTGACCTAGTGAGAGCAGCTCCCTCGGCACAACGATTTTAACTTTGGTACAGTTAAGACTGGTATTGCCCCTCTTTAATCAAACTGCGACAAATAATTTAATGCTCAGGCAAAAGAAAAATGACTCAATCTGGATAACTCTGTGAATGCTGAAGTACCAGTGCAAAATGATACAGAAAACAACAATACATTTTTCTTCCTCTTTGGATTTCTCAGGACTGAGGGAAAAAAAAAGAAGGAAGTTAATGGATCTGCTGCTGGTTCCCTGGGTGTATTAATATCAATATGTCAGTAAGGACTAGGTGTATGTGCCCCAAAATTGAAAATCCCTGACTGAAGGGTCACCAAGATGACACTGCGAGCTCATAAGCAGATAAGATTTCTTCACATGCTTGGCTGAATCATCATTTTGCTTTTCACGGCCCCGTTGATTTTCTGATTTACCACCCTTGCATGATTAATTACTTTTACATAATGTTGTGCTGAAGATATCACTCTTGCTTTAAAGCTACTTATTGGCATATACGAATAGATTAGAAGACCCATCTAGGAAAAGGAGGCAAGTAATTTCACCATCATTAAAAAGCAACTGTGAAATTCTTAACCTAACACACACACAGAACTGCTAAGGAAGAGGCCACTAAATCACATGAATTAGGGAACGGACCTATCAAACCAAACTAAATCTCCGAATTTGGAAGTTTCACTGACTTTTGGCTTTTATGCTTTCTTTTTTTATGATCCTTTATATTTCATGGCTGCACACCGAAAGTCACATAAAAATGGCTAAAACTGCTCAGGAACAACATGCAGCAGAAATCCCAAACGACTACATCATCACAGTTCAATTTTGCAGCAGGGAGTAGTTACTATGATTAAAGCTCAATATAAGCAAGTGACTTGCCAGCCTACATCGCTAAACAAATTCCAAATCCACTCTCTCGGTGAGTTTGTTTATTTTTACTACCCAGCATACTGAAATCCTACTGCTTACTTTTATTTACAAACCTAAAATCTCATGCTAAGTTCTTTCTGGGCAATTTGTTTTTATAATTTCTCCATTCAGGGCTTTCTACCCTCTGATGCATTTTATTCGTAGGCTAATAAGGAGTTTCTTTTTCCAGTGACCACGGGGAGTCAGCAAAACAATTTGGGAACTCGACACCTATGGCTGTGACTCCACCACTGCACGAGGCCATTCATCCAGCAAAGATCCACTGAGCCCAGTCACACTCAGAGGAAGGGAACCACCGCGAAGCAGAGAGAGCTCGCCGGGCTCAGGACTGGAAATGCAGAGAGCCGCCGTAATCTTCAGGGATTTTCTTAGATTTGAAACAATTTGCGTGCCTCCACAAAATGCCTAAGAGTTTTTGAGATTAGGAATTGAAAAGAAAGATCTCTTAAAGCTCTTGTCTCAATAAGGGATGCATATTCAACAGGAGAGGGGGAGCACGCCTGGCATGGTGGCGAGCGCTCGCCTTTATGCCAAAGCCCTGTAGGATCTAAGCAGCCAGGAAAACATATGGCAGGGAAACTTGTTTGCAAAGTGCTCTAAAATTAGTTCTTCATAAAATCCAGTTGGTAATTATTCATTAAAATACAGCCACGGAACATCTGACACCCACGATGGCAGCCAACCGGTTTGTTCCCACATTTGGATGTGTCACAAGCCAGCCAGTCCAGGCCGGCGCCCAGCACTCACAGCCCCACGGCCAGCAGGTAACTCTGAGGTGCTCAGAGCACCTAAAAGTGTTTGAGAACCTGCTAAAAACCAAGAGAAGACCCTCTCTCCCCTGCTCTCCGAGTTTTTTTTCAAATAAAGCCATTTCTTGTTCTGAATGAAAAGAGTTTTCATTTTGACATGAAAAATTAATGAGTATAAAACACACTGCTGGAAATGAAAACACTACAGCTCCATGCACTGCCTTCTCCAGACATTCCAGTGAAGTTCCTATCAGGTTACCTCATTTCATGCATCATTTGGAACGTGCTACCAGCATGTAGAAACACCATAATTGCTGTAAGCTCTGCGGAGTCGCTCCATGCATTATTTGACATTTACAGTTCATTTTCTATACACTATCAATTCTATTAATATGACCCTCTTCTACTAAATTCCTATTGATCATTCAAGCCTGCAACGTGCATTTTGGTATTTCAGCGTAGCACTACGCAGGCTGGAAGGACTTTGCTCAAAAGCACTGCATTCCTGTTTGTACTCTGCTTGCCACTCAAAACTGCATTTTTGCCTCTCCTCCAGAGCTCCACTCCCCATGCACACGGCACACAGGCTGCATCCAGACAAGTTTACAGCTACATCAGTTTGACTGACTAAACCAGGCACTTGGAATATTTGCTAAACAGTAATACTGAGAAGGTTAAATCTCAGCAGGGCTCTCAGACAGGAACTGCATCTTGTTGTCTCAGGTTAATCATGTACCTAATTTGCTGATTATTGACTTGTTCCCACAAAGGATTTTACTCGGCTTGACATACGAGCACTGATCAGTGATGAACTGTCAGGCTGTTCACTGCTTTAGAGCTCATGTCCCTAACCTACAGAAACAAGGATTTTAAATTTCAATTTTAAAATATCCTCTGGTGTCAACTTCAGACTATTTTCATTCACACAAAAGTATTGTGCTCCTTTCTGTCAGAACAAGGCTTCTTTTCACTCGCTCAGGTTTGTAACAGCTTGCCTTTCTTATTCTAAAAGAATTTCTCTTGGTAGCAGCTTGACTGAATTTTGATTGCTGGGCAAAAATGCCAAGGAATCTCCTGCTGTAGCACCCTCTTAACAAGCACGAGGACCCTGCCTGAATGTGGGAAAGTTCATGCTGGTTTATACTGCAGATTCAGACCAGATGTGTACTAGTTTATATTGCAGATTATACCAGTGGATTTCATTAACCACACTTATGAAGAGGTTTAGAACTGCTTCCTCTGAAGGCTGGAAAACAGCTCCTCTGAGGAGGAATCCAGTTCAAGAGGAAACACAGATGATATTTCTCATTATTTAATTTAACAGAAAGGTCACAAAATTTCTATTCTATCCATGTGAGGTGGTGTGAAAGAAAAAAGACTCTGCCTGATCACAGCCTTCTCAGATGAGAACATCATAATGAAACCTAGAGCAAATACATCTGATCATACTGCAATATAAAGTTCATTTTGAATTAAAAAAAATATTTTGTACTACCAGCTACTTCCAACTGGATTTCTCGTAAAAAATACAGGCATACCTCCATCATGACTTAGTCAAAAAATTAAAATTAACCTGTACTTAGAGCAAACTTTGATGATTGCTTCAGAGCTTTGGTTGCCCTAAGTAATTTTCATTTCATGATTTATACTTTTGTTTGTTTTCCTCAACTAAATTGCCATTTTCTTCATGATGGAAGAGGGAAAGTGAGCACCAAAATTCTGAATTAAATGAGACACGAGCAGTGAATGATGCCATTACCTCACTGGAACAGCTGAAGATCCACAGACATAATTTCACCCTCAAGACAACATACTGAATGAAGCCTTACGGCCAAAATCAAAACATTCTTAAGAAAGGCTCCCACCCTGGAACATATTCTCTGTAGATATATTTTTTGTGTTGCCTGGATGGCTGGAAATGACTGAAAATCAGTCAACAGCCCTCTGCAATTTCCCAATTTTTTTAGTCTTTGTATCAAATTTCATACGCTAACGTGTAATTAATGGAAAACTGACCACATGTCCTCCCCTCCGTGGGCTGTGCACTGCTGATCCTGATTTCTTACCAGCCAAACACACCCATTCAGTAACTCACAGAACATTTCAAAACAGCTTACAGTAAGTTGATGGCTTTTGCACACCCAAAGCTCCTTCTTCACAAATTCTTAGAAGAAGTGCTAATAAGCCCATGTAAATCTCCTCACTCCTTTACTCCCAACTCTGATCAAAGATTTTGGTCCTCAACTCATCATTTTTGTCTCGTAGATAACTGGATAGTTCTATCCCAATTTGTGCCAAGATTATATCAGAGATTTAAAACCTTGTTGGAACAGCAAGGACATAATTACTTCTTTTATAAATGTATTGTTGAAGTACATAACAACCTAAAAATGTTAATACCAGGGTGTTCAGTCAAATACCACAAATGAAGGAATTCACAGGCATCCCTAAACTTGAATTCTGTGAACTCCTCCGTAAACCTAACGAAGGCATCCCAGACTTTTGCATTCTGACATTCAAAGCCAACACACACACTGATAAAGTACCTGGGCATGTGATGGTGGGAGTCCTCTTCTTATATAAACACCAAAAAGAGCATCCTTCCCTAAGGATATGTTGAATTTCAGGAACTGTGGCTGGCTGATATGGATCTGAGACCTCCAAAAAACTCCGGGGGGCACCTCCTGGGTGACCCTGTGACCAACTTCGGTTTCTCCACTGTCTATGCTGCTGTTCCTCGTGACCCACGGTCCTACAAAACAAAAGCAAATATCAATCAAATGAGATAACTGGTTTTAATCCAGGCAGTTTTATTAATTCGAGGTGAACATCTGTGGCAGTGATACCTCTTAAATCAAACTGTAACTTCCTTACTGTGATGCAATCTGCTTGCTGTTTCAATCAGTATGTAAGATTTTGGCCCTTATATTTGAAGTAAAAACTCTGCAACACTTTTTTGTTTTCTGTGGAGCATCAGCAATCTTCTCATTCTTCAAACCCTTTAATTCTGTGATTGCCCCTCACTGATCAAATAGCAACAATAGAGAGTCAATTAAGCACATGTGAATCTCCCTGTGCTCTTTTCAGCTGCATCTTGTACACAACCAGGGTACAAAGAACTGCCAGAAAAGTGAACTGAAGGCTAACTTCAATCTAAATGAACTGACTGTAAATTTTTATTACCACTACAGTAATCTAATAGACAGTAGTCCAACAGACTTCAGGTCACAGACAAGAGAGTTGACAGAAGAAATGAAATGCACACAAAAGGGTTTCGAGGACAGTTTCTGTACTCTAACGCGCATCTTCTCCTTGAAACAAAGTTAGCACAACTCAGTGCAGTGCCTTTTAAGTTCTCTCTACCTGAAGCAGGCTCTATCTACAAGTTTTTTTCCCTCGTGCTGTGGTTAGTTAAAAACCATCATTTGTTGGTTTTCCATCACGCATTATTGAAGACAAGACACAAGACCTTTCTGGTTGAGTGCTCTGGCTTCCAGCCCATGAAGTAGTCAACTTTTAAAACATGGTGCAAATCTCTTCTGTTCTCAGCTGAACAGGTTCTGAGGCTACACATATTTTAAACATGGAGTGCAGAACATGGAGTTAGCAGTGTTTTTAAGCTACAATATTCAGCAATGTTTGACTTTGTGTTCTGTATTCTCAAACAACATGGTGAGAAATCCATGTAAAAATTCTTACAATACACACGACAATAACCAGAAAACCATAGAAAATATCTGTTAACATCACAGAAATTTAAAGGTATCACTAATACCACTATTACCATACACTGGATGGTAGTGACACCTCTGATACAACCTTGACAGCATTTGCAAAAAGCTCAGTGTTTACTTCATGCTTTTTTTTTTTTTTGCCGTGGTGTAATGATATTTTCAATAAACGGCAAGTTACTTTTTAAATATATGCCAGCACTGTATGAATGTAATAGGATGGCACAGAACAACATATAATTCCAGCAGGTAAGTACATAACAGCTTTTCTGTCTTGACTATCTTTAATTGAGAGAGCTGCAAAAGCACGGTTTCAATTATAGATTCTAAATTATCTATGTTAGCAGCACTTACACTTGTACATAATGAAACAGATACTATGCTGGCAGTGTTTTGAAATGGTAAAAGAATGCTCTGAATACCAACTGCTACACAGTTTTTGGCAACTCGTTTGTTTTTTCATTTTCTATGTTAATGGGTCTACAATAACATCACAGCACTAACGAAGAAAGAGAAAGCAGGAGAAGCTGCAGCAAGAGGCTGCAAAGAAAGGAAAAATGGCTGAGAGCGTCGGGCAATGTGCCCCTAGAGCCACCAGATCCAAGCACGTCCTGCTTCATGGAAACTACAGGATTTCATTCCTAATGGATTACTGCAACAGAGGATGTCTCAAGGTTCCTGTCTCAAAGAAGGCAGGCTCCATCTCTAGAATTTAACTAGTCCTTAGTTAAACTAAGAACTAGAATTTAGTTCTTAGTTAAACTAGAACTAGAATTTAAATTAGTCCTTACCCACCCACATGGAGAGGAAAAGCAGGGGCAGAGAGCACACAAAAAATCACCTGTTGCATGTTATACTGGAATCAGTGGCAGAGCTGGGGAGTCAGCATAAGACTGCAGGCTCCTTCACTTCCTTTAAGAACATCACATTTACTTCACAATTCCAAGATATGGCAATAAAAGATGAATTTTTTTAAACAGTTTTAAAAAGCATGCTGTAAATAATTTCTTTGGAAGCAGAGTGTGCATTCTTTAATGAACATCAACTGTATCTAATCCGAAAAAGGCTCCTTGACACACTCTAAAGAACCTTGTTCTTCAGGAGCAATATATCCATAGCCAACTAGTCAAAGAAAAAGCTATTTCCAGGAATAATTATTATTATTATTATCCAGTGCAGCAAATGTACTGAGCATGTGAATGGTAAGGCCACCATAGTCTCTGTTGGCAGCTATAGTTTCATTGGCTATTAAAGCAACCCCAGAACCATCAATGACTTTTGCTAATTACGTATATAGTCTCTAGAATTGTAACTTTGTAAATAAACTTACATCTAATGGAGGATCAAGTTTTAGTATTTCTGGATAAATTAAGCCTCAGTTTCCTTTGGATATCCAAAATTCTGCTTTGTATTTCTCTCTGGGAAAGAGCATTTTTTGGGACTCAAGGATGCTCAAATACATCAATTAAGCCAAAATGATTACATTTCAGCAATCAGGAGAACAGAGTTACATTCATACTACTTCAGCATGCACAGGTAAAAAAAATATATTGGATGTCAGACTTTAAAAACAAAAAAATACTAGAAGAAGAACATTCCTTTGTATTTCTCATCAAAATTTTGAAGTGATCATGTTAAAAATTGGTGAAAACTGCAGATAAGACAATTGAATTCGTAGTTATCAGTGAGCCTAGAGACATTGTTCAGGTTCCTAATACTGAAATGATTCAGTTCAGTTTGGTATTATCCTTGGAAGCATCTCCCCACAGATACTCTTTTATTCTGCTCTACAACCCACTCCTTCTGGAACATCTTAGGAAAATCTCCCTGGGAAGGAAATTGTGACAGGGGTTCAGCACAGCAGAGGATTTTAAGAGCAGGAAAGATGATCAGCTCTCACAAGTGATGGAGATATATTTAACCTGCAGCAAAGAACAGGGCAGGTGGGTGACTCCTTTCAGTCTGTATTTCTGTAGTGCAGCACGCTCTGTACCCAGCCTGTGCCACATCTGCAAGGAACAGCTGCTGCCTCACCCCTGGCATGCTGAAAGGATCCTTTCCTTTTGCTTTTAAGAATTTGATACATGACATTCTGGTTTTATGGAGCTACATTACAACGCTGAAATAACAAAATTTAGAAATGCTTGAAGTTGTACTAAAATTTAGGTTTCATATTTGCAAGTTTAGCTAACAACTTATAAAGTTTTAAGTCCACCAAGATACCAATAAACTCTAAAGATTAGGCATTATTGGATCATGATCTCATAAATTCCTGCTGAGTTACCCTTGTTGGTATGAGACACAAAACTAGTGACAGCATCTTTGTTCTGCTCCTTGCTCCGATACTGCCAGTGCACCTGGGTTGGTCATCTACAAGTAGATGCCTACTTGTAAAACAGAATTATTAACGATGACAGAATTATTAACAATTCTCACCTTGAAGATGAGGAAGGCAGAGCAGTAAATATAAATATTACAGGAGGTGTCTCAGCACTGGCCTCTTCATGTTCCTTCCTCCCCAGGATATAAACGCAGAGAGGAAATGCAAAGTAGATATGACCACTGAATCTCTTATCTTAGTTAACAGGCTTATTTTTTCTAACCTAAAAGGAGACCATCATCCCAGCTTTGCTATTTGCAATGCCTTTTTCTGTACTAACAGCTTCACTGGCAAGCCCTGTCACTAGAGACTCAAACTTTTTTTATAGCTCCCTTCAGTCCTCACCTCCTAATGCAGAGGATGTATCTTGCCACCTGACTCACTCCCCTCCAGCTATTTTTAGAAGCTTTTCCATCTGATGGACCACTGCAGATCACATTCAAAGAGCATCAACTGCATTTAAGTGAAGTTACAGATGTGACAAACTGACAAATCTGTGAAGAAAGACTAACCCGAACTACTCATACTGCTGCGAACAAACGAATCCCAAGATCATTCTCTCAGTTGTGGGTGACTGTTGTAAAGTTTCATGTTTATCTCATAACCCCATAGATACTTGATTTTTTTTCCCTGTCATTTTCTCTCTATAAACATCTACAAAAGAGTTTTAAAAGCATACTTCTTCATCTTACCCAGGGGAGCCATTTCAATCACTCAGTCAAACATATATTCATCAACTAAATAACACTTATTCATTTAAGCTGCTGTTTTATTTACCCAGCTGAATTACTATTTTGGCATATACATTTGAAAAGACTGTTTTAGCATTCAAGTGTATTTGCCTTCGAAGCTATCAGACAGGCAATCCATGACAACAGCAATGCAAACTCCCCCTGCTAAGCTGTCAGCAGGTCTCATCTGTGAGCTGGAGGTCAGATTCAAGGTGGCAGCGGATGGGACATGCCCAGTCAGCCTTTAATTTAACTGGTGTCAAGCAGTGTCAGCTATGGAGGCAGAACTGTATTTACACTGAAACCAGATACACTTGATTATTTATAACTACAGTATCCTACACTGTAGCTAAAATTAAAAATAAAAATGAAATCTGGCTACCAGCAGTGTCACACTACAGACATCACATTTAAACAGCAATTAACTCCAGTGCTGTGACTGTGTGCCTCTGTCACGGGGTTGACTGCAAATTGCATCTCGATGGCACTCTTGAAAAATATCTAGCAGAATAATCATTCCAATGGATCAGAAATGAACTGCCAAGACAATGCGGACAACCTCAAATTAAATACAAGGAATAAATATCAGCAGGGTTGGTTAAATTCTCTTTACCTGCTTTTCCTGTAATTCTATATTTCTTATAAATCACTGCTCCAAACATCCAGTTTACCTCATCTTTTTATCTAGCTTATTTTTCTGTTGTTCTTTTTATATAGCCAGGGATTTTCACAGACGACTTGGAATTCTGAAGAAATTTATGGTACAGCTGTGTAAAGGAAACCAATTCAATATAAAAATAGACTCCACTGACTTTTTGCCAAAAAAAGACCGTGTGAGAATTACTATGCTTCTCCATGATAGTTTAACTTTTTTTCCTTAGGTAAATTTGCTACTTATGTGACCAGTCATGTCTTATTGTTCCAGAAAGGCAAATAAAATACAGTAGAAAATGCCTTTTCCAGACAAATATCTTCAGTGGAAAAACCAGTGCTATGCACTGTTACCATATTAACAACTCCCTATATGAACTTACACTTCAAATTATCTACTGTCACCTAAGTGCCCTAGGACTCAAGTGAGAACAGATTATTTCTGGAATGTGTACAATAGATTGACTGCTACTGCCAAACAAATTCCCTGAGCTGCAATGAGCTAAAAAGCCAGGCAATGAGAGTTTGTCTGGAGGAGCTGCTGTGGCACATCCTGAACAGTTCTGCTGAAGATGCTGAGGTACCAACGAGCTCTGTTTTGGGAAGGAAGGAGGAAGGAAGCTTCTGAGTGTATGAGCTTTCAGAAGTCCAGGAAAACGGCTTCTGGTACAAAAGCAAAATCTCAGGTTGTCTGGTCAGCATCCTAATTTTCTATTGTGGCAAGAGGAAAGAAAATCTCCAAAGGGGGTGTCTGCATAGGACCCCGGCTCTGGCTCAGCTGCAGCCAATCAACGTGGCAGTGAAATGAAGCAGCTTGCTTTTAGCAAGATATGACACACCTGACACACCGAAAAATTTAGGCACATCTTGACATTCGTGTGAGCGTGGCTTCACAAGAGTCATTGCTTTCAAAATCAAAAGCAAATTGTAACTGAAATAAAAGTAAGATCTGTTGGTTGACTGCATTTCATGAAGAGCAAATACATGCTATTACACATCTGATGGCGCATACCAAACTTCATCACCTAACTTTGAACAGAGCAACTCGTGCTATCACCATTAATACACCCACAAACCTAAAACTCCTCTTCTGCTGAATTTAGCCAAATCCTTTGCTTTTCTAGGACAGCCTTTGAGTCTGGTGTATTTTCAGAAGACCACATCTGCAACTAGACTCCATCTTAATAGTTCTGCTTGCTAACGTGTTAATTAAGATCTACTTTACATTAGCCACATAACTACTTAATAAGATTGATCCACCTGGAAAATGATGGCTTGTCTTGATTAAACTGAATGAAGGTAACAGAAGTGACATTTAAAACGCATCAACTGTTATTACATTTTGATTGTCTGTTTCGAAGCGTCTGAAAGGAAACGGTAGAAACCAAAAGATTCATGTTGTTTACGTTGTTAATGAGGGATGAGTTTATCCTTTACAAGACGACAGAGAGCTACCTGCAGCTGTTGCCGAGTCCTTGCACCGTGTGCTGGGTCGCTTCCAGCAGGAGCACAGTCGGGGGTAGCACCGGTGCCTCGGGCAGTCAGTCAGGAGCTGCTCTGTTTGCAACTGAACCCCAACTCATCCCTCTGCCAGGATGGCAGATCCGCCCATTTCAGTGTTGTTACTCCTTCAGCATTGCCTGTCTGCTGCATTGCTAATAAAATATCTTAACTATTAGAAAATGATTTGTGTGCAAATCAAAATGTGACTCACAGCTGCAGCATCTGGCAGAGCTCTCAACATCATTTGGAGAGAGCTGAAGACAACCTGTACAGCTCCACAACGACTGCTGAGCTCAGCTTTCCACATCTACCCAAGGAAAATTTCTGCTACATCAGTAGAAATCTGTTTTTCCTCTCTCTCATCTCAAGCGAGATGGTGCCAAATTTAACAGCTAATTAAACTTTCTTCGTTTCATTATTGCCATTATATTTGCAATTCTGAATTTGATATCTGGAAACAAGTATTTTTCATGACATTGTGGTACTTTAAGATTTAATAACCGTAATATTTTTGAAAAAGTCTTTCTGAAACCCACATACACTGTGGTAGACCTTGTGAAACATCTCAAACTGAGCATGAACTTGGATCAAGTTGGTTCGTCCAAAGAGAAGCAAACCCTGGATTATGTGAGTATCAAAACACAAATTCCTATCAACTTTTTCCAAATAGTCAGTGTATTCATTGTACCATTGTGATCTTGCAGCTCCACAACTGTCCACAATTACTTCTGGTGTCTTTTAAAATGGGGGTTTCAGAGATCCCATTCTCTCCCCGTGTTTTTCAGCTTTCTAGAACATTACTACAGCAAACACTCAAGATAAAAAATACTAAGTCAATTTTGAATTACTAGAAAATTTGCCAAATTTGTGAGCACATCGAGGACAATATGTTCTAGACAAAACATCGACACCAAAGCATTCTTTATCGAGATTTTCAGCTGGGGTTAGCTTGGCTATTTCCACATAAATTGTAGGTTATCTTAGGTGTCCTCTGAAATGATTAAAGTTGAACTTATGGCACGTTCTGTCAATTAGAAAGGAAACAGCACGTAGTCACAGATTTTATGGAAATGTGTGTCTAGCCCACCACATAATTTTAAATGTAGAAAACTTTTGGCATAGCTTAACAGAATTTAGGCACAGATAAATCCCATAAGGTCATCTATTTCACTTCTTTGTGAAGAAGCAATTATTCCCGAACATGCTTCTTTTTTTCCCCACTTTCCCCCTTAATTTAGATTTTTTACACCAAAATTACAATATTATCCTTACGCAATGCACGAGATACATAAGAGATAAAGGGGCCTCACTCTCAGAAAGCTTTTTTAATGTTATCACAATCTATCTCATCCCTGTAGAAATTCCAAGGCAGTATTAATTTTTGGGGTTTTATGCACTATGAAGTGATATTGTCTTATTATTTGTATCAAGAAAGGAATTTTTGTCTCCGAATTTAAGAAGTTCAACACAACTTTCACAGCGTGGTGGACTTCACTTGCAGTTTTACAGCAGCACTGAGGATTTTTCTGCCCATTGCTCTTGCCTCCTCCTTTCAGACATACCCAGTATTAGTGAGATGTAGTGTGTAATTACAAAAAACCTGAAACTGTGTTATCTTAATAGTGAATTTTGTTTTCATTCAGACAGGAAAATGCAGTTATAAAGTAATTTACATTCCTCTTAAACTGCAGTTTTATTATTTTGTACCAGAATTCAGTCTCTTAATAAGGAACAGGCAGATCAAATTGAATACCTGCTTTTTTTTTTTTTTTTCTCCTTTCAAATTGCTCTACTTTAAAATGCTTTGCTTGCTGAGTAGGCACAGCTTGTGTTTAAGTGGCCCTTCTCAGACTAGGGGTTAAAGGTTTCATTGGGAGACCCATGTTTTGAAAAGAATGGCTTCATCCTGAGTTGTGTCAATTATAGAAAGGTCACTCTCCACAGCCAGAGCCCTGAATGGTTGTTGTGTTAAAAGCTGTCAGAGGCTTTCCTAAAAACTGCTGGGACAGCAATATTAACTTGGACATAATAAAAACAAAGGTGAGGTAGAAAAACTTTTCACCCTTCCCTGCTCCAAGAAGTTGTCTTTTCGATATTCCTTGTGTTCATCCAAACCTGTCATTCATTGTATTCCACTGTGGAAGATTGCTTGCCTAAATACTGTTCTTCCTCCTTCCCCCACGTTATCAGCATGTCAGCAACCTTCTACAAAATGTCAGAAGAACAAGTAAACTTTTCCAACATGCTCCGAGGAAAGCAAACTGCAGCAATTTAAGACACAACCAGCAGTTCTGTCTCCTTGTCTCCTCTACAGGAGGTTACCACTCCCAAAACAGCATCTCAGCCTCTTCAAATGTGCAGAGCTAATTAGAGTGGGGCTGGGATAAAGTGCCAGAACTTGCACTGAAGTGCCCCAGGCAGACGAGCACATTCCAATTCTACAGTCCTGCTGCCCTATATTTGCACAGAGATGGCAACGAAAAGCTGCAGGGAGAGAATTGGGAAAGGTGTTAAACCCCCGCAGTTGTCTGCTAAATGACCGTAATTGCCGACCTGAGCTCTTCAGGTTCCTGCCCAAAACCACAGGGCCTCTCACCTGTGCACAACCTGGAGGCAGTTCAGCAGCAATGCAAACATTCTGCCTTGCACTCAGGGATGTGCTGTTCATCCACTTTGACCTGCAGCCAGTCAGACATGAAAGCCAAACCAATGAACACTTGTCTAAAAATTTTCAGGTTTTTGGCACCACCAGGATGTAGGATTTCTTGACAAGGAGGAAGTCAAAACTAGACCCTCCATGGAAAACACGGAGAAGCTGAGGTGCAGCAGCAGCACCATTTGTTGAAAACAGAAGCAAATCCATGAAATGATCAAGCTCATAAAAGAACAGCTCCGTTTCCTTTCCCAGCTCTATTTTTACTGATTGTTTTCCCAATACAAGTATCCTGTGTCAGCATTTGCTTCTATCACTTGCTTTGACAATTACCAAGTTTAACGTGAGCCACAGGTCCTGAGAGCAAGACAATGCTCAGCCTCCGAACAGAACTCTTCAGCTGACAAAAATCAAGTGCTCAGACTTCTCCTGTTCCAGTCGTGCCATCCCATCCTCCCAGCACACTAAAGTGTGGGAGGTGCTTTGTCTAATTGTAACATTCTGTTCTGCCTTCTCCCCATAATTTTTGTAATAACCAGAGAAGACCTTACTGTGATGTAGCAAAGGAAACCTCTGAACCTCACCAGTAAAAACCATTCAATTTAAATGATTAAAATCCTTTTTTGTGCCATGTAACTTCTCTGTGTTCTCAACACACATTTTCTCAGTTTAAGAAAGTATTTCTGGTTCTAGGTTTTCCCTTATTTTTTTTCTTTCCATTGCCACGTCTTTGTCATCCTTCACTGGAACACCGTTTTTCTTTAAGAGAAAAAGAAACCATTTGTTGTCTAATTTCTCACATTAATATCACAGGACAGACTGTTTATCATGGGTCAAATTCTGCTGTCCTTGGTGCTTGCTATTAGAATTCATCTGAGAAAGAAGAACCAGGGATGTGGTCCTGGCTGCGAGCCAGTTCTTGACTTCCCTCAAGCACCACAATGCACTCCTACTAAATCTGGCTTTTCCCAGAACCCCAGAATGGGTTAGGTTGGAAAGGATCACAGTGGCTCATCTGGTCCAACCCTCCTGGCTCCAGCAGGGTCATCCCAGCGCACACGGCACAGGATTGTGTCCTGAAGGTTCTGGAATACCCCCGGTGAGGGGGGCTCCACACCCTCTCTGGGCAATATGATCCAGCGCTCGGTCAAGGCACAGGAAAGAAGTTCTGCCTCGTGTTCAGGTGGAGCTTCCTGGGCATCAGTTCCTGCCCGCAGCCTCCTGTTCTACTGGCTGGCACCACTGAGAAGAGCCTGGTCCGTGCCCTGACCCCTCCCTGCAGGTATTCACACAATTCATGAGGTCCCCTCTCAGTCACCTCTCGCATCTGAACAGCCCCAGCTCCCTCAGCCTCCTCCTTCTTTGAGCTCTCTGAGCTAGACCTGGAGAAAGGCCACGCAGCCAGTAAACACAGCACACTCCTGAGAGCATTTCGCCAGCGCCCGCGGCAGCGCAACTTCACTGCTGCCGATAAACCACAAACCGCACGGAGCAGCGCCAGCCCCCGAGCGCCGCGCCGGCACGGGGCGTGCCGAGAGCCGCAGGGGGCGAGGGGAATGGGCGGCGCTTTGGGCCGGTTCGGCGGCGTTTTGGGGCGGTTCGGCGGCGTTTCGGGGCGGTTCACCGCGGTTCGGTCGGGGCGGGGGGCGCGGCGCGGACCCACCTCTGCCGGCAGGGGGCGCGGGCGGGCCGTCGTCGCCGGGCGGGCGCGCCGGGCGCAGCCCGTTGTTGAAGGTCGGAGCCTCGGCCGGCTGCAGCTGCCAGTTCAGCCCCAGGAGATGCATCGCTGCGGACACAGGGGAGACAGACAGCGGTCAGCGCGGCTACGGACACCCGAGCGCCTCGCGGGAACGCCGCGGAGCCACTCGGCTCACAGGGATGGGGACGTGCTAAAAGAAGCGGCGACAGCGACAACAGAACACCCCACCCCACCCGCGAAATGCCAAATAAACAAAAGCGAGCCCTGGTGACTCGCACACGTGTGTCTGGCGCTGAAATACAAAAAGGGAAAATGCTCGCAACTCTGGGCAGAGCCGGGCACCACGCACCGCTTTCCCTACTCGCACAGCGCGGGGGACACATCTCGGGAAACGAAGCACTTGCTGCAAGTACCAGCTCCGAGTTTAAATTATAGGGGGTAATTTATATGTTGATTATAAAATTGGCTTTAGCCCTATGTAAAGTAGTGACTTGGTAATGCAATTATTTTGTGTTTAGTACAACTTATTTAAATTAATACATTAGAATAACAGAATCCCGGAATGGTTTGGGCTGAAAGCAACCTGAAAGATCAGCCAGTTCCAATCCCCTGTCATGGCAAGGACACCTTCCACTATCCCAGGTTGCTCCAAGCCTTGTCCCAACCTCACCTTGAACACTGCCAGAGCTGGTGCATCCCGGGTTCCTCTGGGCAACCTGTGCCAGGGCCTCACCACTCTCACAGGGATGAATTTCTTCCTAACACCCAACCTAAACCTACTCTCTTTCAGTGTGGAGCCATTCTAGAGCCTCTGCCTTCGTTTTGTAGATTGAGCTTCCCTGACAAACCCAGGGCTTTGCCAATCCTTTCAGCTCACAGCTTTTCGACCCCGTGGCTCCAAGCCTCGCACAGAGCTGGGCAGGGAAGCTTTGCCTGCTCACAGCCATCCTCTCCAGCCATCCCCGTGCCCCAGGCAGGTCCGTGTGGCCACGGCAGAGGCTGTGCAGCTGCACCTGGAACACAAGCTGAGGAGTGGGAGCAAGGCCAAGGCACGCCCCGCACAAGTGCCTGAGTTATAGGCACTGTGGCAGGGCTAATTGAATAAGTCCTGTGCATAATGCATGAGACTTGACAGGTCTTAATCATTCAGCCAGTGGATTTATGTGCATCTTCACCTTGTATAAACACAGCTACCTGCATACATCTCCATACTCTCATCACATTATCCCCATGGCACTCTCACAATGCAGAGCAGTGGTGAGGGATAAAGCCCACCAAGCTGTATTTTTCCCTTTCTTTACATCTTCCTGCTTCCACATGATGTATGTAAACCTATATACCACAGAGAACAGCGTTTCCAGTTGCGTCAAAAGGTGTTTGAGAGGACTCACTGTCAATTTGCTGGCAGGAAAATAATATGATTATGGGCACCCTCAGAATTGTTCTCTTCTGCAGTGTCAGATCCAAACAAGATTATCAGATATTTTGCATCCAATTCCAAGTGACCGTGGTGGTCACAAAAGGCCTAGCAGTGGCCACACAGTAAGTGTCCAAAGAGTAAATGTTAGGGATAGGAGAGGCAAAACACTTCTCACACAAACTGCCATTTACAGTGCTTGAGCCATCACTCAGATAATCTGAGAATGCAGGGAATCCATTCAGATGTGACTGATGTGTATTCCTAAGCCCCAAGAAAACAAAATGCATCCCGCACCCCTAGAACCCATCCATCCCAACCCCTGGAAATCTCTCAGCACACAATCTATGCAGAGTTTAACCTTTGAATTTTTGACAAAAGCAGCTGGGGAGCAAGACAGCTTTCCTAAAACCATCCTCCCCTGGATATCCTATGGACTAAGCAGATGTCTAAGAATAGTAAATAAAATCAGGAGACATTTTGTATGAAGAGGGCAGTTGCCAGATTTCATATTCGTGCTGAATTTGCAGATTTTGTTTCTATTATGTCAAAATACCTCACAAAACCAACCAACCAACCAAAACCATTAAAGCTTCTGCTATGTTAAATACCAGACATGAACCTGAAAAGGATGTTTTGCAAAGATTATACTCAAAATTTATTTCTACAGAATGTTTAAGAATCCTTAGAAAATATACAAGAAATTTATGTGGGATCAAATGATTAATTCAATTACAACTTGTTTGTCTTGCCAGAACAAACATTTTAAAAGGCTTTTTCAGTCTAATCTCAAGCAACCAATATTTTTGTTTATTTTTTTTTTTTAAGTACTGCAAATGAAACTGAAAAATCATTCACAAAGCTCAAACCCCACCAAGCTGCAGCTTATCCAAACTGTCCCCACGGAGCAGAGACAGCTGTGCTGGGGCTGGGACAGCAGAGGAGCAGCTCGGGGCGTGTTTGTGCTGTCAGCAATTCCCACACCCTGCACAGGCACCAGATTCAGCTGGACCACCCCCAAAAGCCAAGAGTGCATAAAGATTAAGTGAATTTCAAAGCCTCAAAAAGCAAACATGTCACAGAGGAGAATTAGATTTTTGTTTTATACTCTCCGTGTGTCTATTCAAAGTTGCCATTTTTTTTTTTATTTTATTGCAAGCGTAACCATAAATGTAGGTCACTTGCAGAGATGAAAGCCTGCTGCTTCAAGTGTGAACCAGTCCTTACAACAGAGAGATAAAGAAATCACAACTAATAGTCTGTCCAAGAAAATTATAGTTGCTACCTCATAATTACCAGGTAAATTCAGACAAGGAATTACAAAAGATCTTATTAACATGGTATTAAAAAAAACCTGTGATCCATCTGCTTCCAAGCACACCATGGTTTCATTAATAACTTCATTGCTCTGTGTTTTAATCATGGATGCACGTTAGGTAGGAGCAATTAGAGCTCCTTCCTAACGGGGCAGGGATTTGCACGTCTGCTCCATCCCTCCCGGAGACTGAGAACCTCCTGCACAGCTCACACATCCGTGAGGTGATCTACAACCTTCCACCAAGACAGCTGCAGTCACAAACACCAGGAACGTCCCCCTTCCACCAAGAATGAGGGGAGGAAAGTGTGTCACAGGGGCCTGAGGGGAAAGCTCCATGTCTGCATTGCACGGAGCAGAGCTGACTGGCAGCCGAGCAGGGGGAACAAGGAGGCGCCTTCTCTCTGCTGCTTCACAACGCTATGAGATGGCAAATTTATATGATTAACCTTTCGTTCTGTTAATCAAACAAAATGCCTCCAGCAAAGGAATAAGTAGAAGCCCGTTTAATTAGAAATGTGGGGATCCACTCAGAAGTTGAGTGCATGTGTCTCAGAGGAGAAATCTAGGCTAGTCAATTTGTGCCTGTTTGCTGGTTTTTCTGTTTTTCTTTTCCATTTTGAAACTGACTTTGTTTTTTTCCCAACAACAATTTGTGTATCCACAAATTATATTTTGCAGAGCACTCAGAGGTATTATTTTTGTGCGTTTGCTTTTTTTTCCCCCCCTCAACATTTAAACATATTTTCAAAGTTCTTCTGTCTGATACTTGATTTTCAAACATTGAGCTTGTCTGAATTTATATGGTTCATTTAACACTAACATCTAGTAACTCAGGATAGTGTATTTATATTCTGTAAACCATGAGAATTCAGAAACAATAAATTTTGAAGTAAAACTTCTGAGGTTTAGGTAAAAAATAATAATCAACCTCTCACTCCCACTCTAGCACCATACACATACAGATAGTGAAAGCACCTGGAAGCTAAACCTGCATGCCCAGCAAGAACAAAAGTAGAGACCTGGTTCATCACTCCAGGTGGCAGAGCTGCCAAGGATCAGTCTAAGACTTACATAAGATAGAGGTTGCTAGAGTGAATCATATATTATTTTAAGAAGCCCCAAAATCCACACAAATCCACAGGAAATTGATAAAACTTACATGCAAATGATCTTGAAATTCTCTAAACTCAGTAGTGTCCCCACATTCCTCTTTCATTGGTCTCCTCTGATTCCAGCCATGAACCCACTGCCCACTCCGTGCAGAGTCCGGTGTAAAGGACAATGGTTTCCAAGCTCAGGAAGCTCTCTGTCTTGTCTTTGTGCTCCTGTCACTCTTGACCTTGTACTTTTAAAAGGAGAGACCTCTGGTGTCTTTGTGAGCTGGAGATCTCCCTGTAGTACAGCTCAGTGTCTGCCAATAGGCAGAGCAGAGTGAGGGTTTTCACTTATCCCTTTACTTGATGATATTCTTTCTTAAAGGGAGAAATATGCAGACTAATGATCCATCATTTCCCCCATTCCTACTGCGTCTTCCCAGTTAGGGTCTGGAAAATACACACTGCTTGCTCGTCAGAAAATTCAGTACTTCCTAAGCAACTCAAAAAGATGGGAAGATTATACAAGTGAACAGAATGAAGAATGTTTACGTAGCCTGATTTTCAGCTAGTTGTGCTTACTAACCCCTGAATTGTCATCCACAATGAACCCATCAAACTATGACTTTGTCAGGATATATCCAGTGTTTGTCTGGAGCAGGCCAACCTCTTCTCATATGAACAAGAGATCACTCCATTATATTAAGAACAATATGAACAAATAAACAGTAAAAACGCATTTGCTGTTCAAAGTCCATTGTGTTATAGGAGCAGAAATGTTCAAAGTTTCCTTTCCATCCACTCATGAGGTGAACAGTGTTGCAACTCTTGTTATTTATTATGTAGTTTTCAGCAACATCAAATTAATTTCCAAGCCAGGTCTAATGAATCACAGACATGACAAAACAAAAGGTACCTAATAAATCTTAGCATAATGTTAATTTCATAGCATCTATATTCAAAGACCTATGTGCACATCTATTTTTTATTTCATATGGTCTGAACATTGTTTTAATGCCCCACAATATTTGTATGAAGCAAAAGATATTTAGAGTTTTGCACTTCTGGGTGCATACAGAAGGGTACCCAAACAACCTGAAAAGAATAAATGTATTTCCCAAAAAATTAAAACATAATTCAATATTATTGCACGCTTACTTGTATTAAATGTTACTAAGCTGAGACTTGTGGTCCTTTGTTAGTTCCTACTTCTTGATCATGCAGCAGAACATGAGGAATACCAGAAACTGATCTTAGTGATCTCAATTATTATTCATAAAATAACAGTTACTTAAAAGATTAGAAACATAGTAATTTAAAGTTCTGCTATTCCTCTGGAGAAAGAGGTTCAAGTTCAGCCCAAGTCACAAGTGAAACGAGTGCATTAGGCCTATTCCCCAGTGATTACTTGCCCCCATTACAGAATGAATGCACAATCCATCACAGCTGACAACCTCTCCTCAAGAGATGCCCGAGACAGGAATAGCAGGGGGCTGAAAGTCAGGGAAGAGCAATGGGGGAACTGCACGGGAAAAACTTGCACGGTGCTGCCAACACTCCCCTGGGTTGTAACCAGTGCTCTCAGGGCTCTGCTGAGGAGCGCGGCTCCTTGGTCGCTTAACAAGGGAGGTAAGGAGCCTTCCTCAACTCCTCTTGTATCTGAAGAGGTTGAAAGACAGTTCAGAAACACACAAACGATCAGAATTTACTGAGCTAAATCTCAGCTGAGATCCATACTTTGCCAAAGTGTCTTGCAGTTAACAGGCACTGAACACAGAGGACCCGGAGGCTTTGTCGGATGGGCAGCGCTGCAAATGTTCCTTTATGTACGAGGTATGTCACCACTGGGGACAATCCGTAAAAGTCCCCTCCCACAAAACCTGGACTTGGCAACAAATATGCCAGCCAAAGATTTCAATAAATCACGGATGATTTACAGAGGCTGGCACCACCCTCTGCTCGATAATTCTGTTGGCCAGCCTTCAGCCACGTTTGCAGCAGGAGCAGTACAAGCACTGTCAGGATGAAGCTGGGATGGGATAGGAGCCCTTGACGAGGGCTGAGGAAGGTGTGTCAAAGAAAGCTCACAATCATACTAATGCCCTTTCACATTCTGCTATTGACAGAAAGGGAGTCTCTAGGAGCTCTGACCCGCAATCCACCAGTTAAACGTATATTAAAGTGCTTGACATATCCTTACCAAAGAATTTGAATCTTGCTACTTAAAAGGAGCAGTCTTAAAATAAACAACGTGAGCAAGTAACACCTTTCCTTGCTGCAGAAACAATGACGTCTCTCCTAAAATTCAGAAGTGTCAGAACTTTCTATTCTTCCTTGAATACCTCGTGTGACTGTGACAAGGATGCCAGAGTTCTCCTGAGGGTATCCAAGAGATGTCACAAAAATTGATCACATTCCCACGTCTTTTTCTAAAACAAAACAAAAGCCACATGGCTTGCTGGGTGGACATCTGCCACTTTTGATATATTATCTACAGGAAAGTCTAAAGTACTATTTTAAAAAGTCCAAACCTATCATATATGTGATAGAATTCCAAATGGAAAACAGGCCATGCAGGGAAGAGGGCACAGTCTGCTGCTGATAATGCATTATTCAAGGAGAGGCCTGACCGAGAACTGCACAAGGACATAAAATAATTGAGCAACTGGGCCAGAAATTGGCAGATGAAATTCAAACCCATGAAATAACGTATGCTGGAGAGGAGTAATTTTAACTCCACATGTAAAATAATGACTTCTGAGCTGACTAATATCAAACAGAAGGAAAACTTTGGGCTAGATGATAATCTCAAGTGAGTCAAACAATGAATCATTATGGGGAGGGTAAACAAAGCAAGGAATATTGTTATGCTACCACCCCTCCTCTCAGAAGAGACCTAGAGTGACCAGAGGTTGGAGGATGAGTAGGGCAAAGTGCAGACATGATTTGTCCTTCTTACAGGATAACCATTTTTGGGTGCTGGAGACACATGAATGGATAACTTGACCCGTGTCTGACCCAACACAGCTGCTCCTACAAACACTCAGCACTCCGGAGTGTACCCACTAGTCCCAGTGTTTCTGGAAGTGTTTGATACAAGTTGATGCAGCATGTCCCTACCTATCCACCAGGCCTGGCAACCCAGGGAATGTTTAGTACGACTCGTCTCAGGCAAACCCTGGGATTTTTATGCCATAAAGCGTTTCCTAGAAGCAGCAGGACTTTTAGGCAGAGAACACAGTACATAAATGGCAATTGCTGACATGCCACGTGTGTGCAGGTGTCTCAACCTGCTATTCATCAGTACAATGGTAAATACTCTAATCAATAGCACAGCAGAGTCAGTTATAGCTATGAGAGATGCAATTTCAAAGTATCTTGTTGGAGATCTCAGGGACACAGCAGATAAGGATTTAACTTTCACAGGGTTGATAGCAGAGATCAAAGATCAGCTAAAAAAATGCATCATTCTCTGGACTCCCAGTACTTAGGGTATTTATGAACTTGTGTTTGAATATTAATGACTTAGAATCCTACAGAGCTCATTTAAACATTTGGATGTATTCCTGATTATACTGCCTCTTCTCCTTGTGGCCATTCAATTGTTTGCAGGCAAGGTTAAAGTAGCATTTCAAAAATAGATCATTTGGTGTAAAAATAATACTTCTTTTGTAAAATATATGCAAAAAGTCCTGCTTATTGACTGTGACCATTGAAGCTCAGCAACAAATAGATGGCTTACTTTCAAGGTCATCCATTCTCAGCAATTCATCTTAATCATCAGTATGCTGTTTGCTATGCACTACATTTTCACAATAAATTTAAATTAAAAGTTCAATTGGGAACACCATATAAAGCATTATCAAAATTCACAACTTCAGGAATTTACAGATCCCACTATTTTCATTAAAGCCATAGGTGTGCCTGTATTACACCTACAGAGCACAATAAAGAACCGTTTTGCTGTCTTATTTATCCTGCCCATAACATTGAACAAGACCTCTCACTTCTCAGAGTCACTTTTTGCAGTTTACAATGCTGAAAATGGAAAATTCCATTAACTATAATGGCACTGCTGCGTATTTTTATATCTTGCTGCATGGATTTTTTTCCACTTCTCTATCAATTGAATTAAGCTCATATTGTTACCAACATACAAGCTTCTATATGTTACCCAGCCACAGGTTTATGCTCTTGTTAATTGTGCCTGACATCTGCAATAGTTTTATACTTAAAACAACAACAACAGCAACATTTTGTAACTTTGGAAACAGAAAGTCAGTGTATTTTCTGGCTTCAGGAGGCAAGTCGTGAGGACTTTATAAAAAATCAGTGTAAGGAATCTCAGGCTGCCATTCCTGCTGGCCTCCCCCCAGCTCTGGGCTTCTCTCACCCAGAGCGTTCCTATAAACACAGACACAGGAAACAATTCCAGCACCTCAGTTTCTGGGACATGACCCAAGGGAAAGGAGGCAGACCCTCAGCTTTGGACAGTTCTTGCTGTGGAAGAGGGATGAGCTCAGTGTCAGCCGTGCTCCTTCTGCTCAGCAGGGAAAGGCAGGACCCATTGGAAAACACAATGGAAAGGAGAGCTGACTTCACACAGTCTTAAACATAAGAAAGAAATCCTTAGGCATAATTTCACCCTCAGCATGTAAAGTCTTTTAGACAATAAACTGTTTAGAACAAGATGTTTGCTTTAAAGCATCCAGCCCAAGAAACGTTTCATAAAAATACCATAAAGGATCTATGAGTGAGTGTATTGTTGTCAGCAGCAGCAAAACTTCTGCTAGGAATTAATTGCTTTCCTTTGAATAAATGTTATTAAAGATTGAAAAGGAGATGGAAGAAGGGCTTTAAGATGCTTCATTGTCACTGTGTTTACACAGAAGAAATAGGGGGACCCGAAAAAAAAGTTCTGTTGTTTTGTTTTTTTTTTTTTAAATTGATCCCCGCCCCCCTCCAAGCTGACTGATTTATTTCCCTGTGCACGTCAATAAACTGAATGGAATGGATTTTCAAAGCACAGCATGAAAGATATACCCACAAATCCCATTAGGAGTAATGTGATTTGTGTGCTTATCTGCCATGCAATGCTTTGGAAGTTCATTCCTCTATTTCCATCTTCAGTTTTTCTACTTCCAGAAATAGTTGAAAAGCTTACACACACTTGCAGCTCCTTTGGGGGTAGGGAGAAGAGGAGGATGTGAAGAGCTGGTGCCCAATTCCCAGGATAACGCCGGGCAAGCAGAGCTCCAGCCCAGGAACACGAGCTGGACCTTGGGTGGGTGTTTGTTCCCCAGCCACCACCGTGATGGGAAAGAAAGGATCCCTGGCTCAGGCCTCGACTTTGCCCCTCTCAGTCCTCTCTACTGAAATGTTTTGATTTTGTGCCACTTTGAGCAATCTTTTTGTCACGAGAAAGGTAACAGCATTGTGTGCTGCCTTCAAGAATCTGGAATCTCATGACAAAGACCTTAAAAGAGAAGCCCAATACAGTGCACTGCTCATTTATTCTCATGACAGGCCTTAGATTGTACCGAGCGTAGAGAACTGGCACACGATTAATCAGTTCCTGCGACTGTGTAACGTGAACTCACTTCTTATGGCAATTGCAAGAGTCAAGGCTGCAATCTTTTTGGTCTTGCATCTGAACTAGATGGCTGTAACTAATAAGAAAAGTGTATATATTTTTATTTACACAATAGAGCATCTTTCAGCCTGGAGGATCCCAAATCACTTGATACAATATCCACTTTACCAGCCTTGCCAAAATACTGCCACTTTTGAAACAGGCTTAGGAGAGCAGAAAGGGATGCTCTTAACTCAATTTTGCTCTATTTTTGAGCAACTGTGAGCATTCAGTGTTAATACAAAGCAAATTGAATCCAATTTTAATTTCACACCTAGAAGACACCATTATCATGAACAAAGTACCCACGTCGTCTTTATTCTGTTTCCAAGAGGAGGAAGAACCTAGATGAGACTTGAAACTGGTGTTTCAAGGAATATAGACACAAATATACTCTTGGAAATCACTGAGGCCTGAACTTACACGAATTAAAATAACTGCTTTCCTTTTAATACTGATCATAAACCTAAGGGATATCATGTCAAACACTTATTCAACTACGTTCATCTTCTGAAACTGCAACTGCCCTATTTTCCACAAACATGTTGAACAAGATTTTCATAATCTCACTGTTCCAAGGCATTCAGACCTTGACTCAACCTCTGTTAGCCACACTGATAAGAAAATAGTTTTTACCTTTATTACTCCTTTGCATACACTAAATGAAGTGAAACTGCATTATTATGAATGGCCAAATTTCTGTCCACAGTACAAAAAAAGTGTAATTTCTAATCATAAAGCATATTCTTCCCTTAATAGAAATGATACAGAATAGCTTAATTTAATCACCTGATAAAATCACAATTTCAAACACTGCGTGAATGATAAAGTTTAAGGTTTTACTCTCTACGCAAAGTAATTATTGGAGTTAAAAGTTCATTACAAAGAGGAAATAAATCCAAAGATGGAAAGCAAATATGATTTCTTCTCCCAAAGCTTCTCATTCATTTTCAACACTATAAGCTGTTTATATTTCTTTCACAATGTGCTTCAAAAGGTGTATATATAAACCTAGCCTAAATCATATCTTGATACTGACATGAAGGTACAGATTGTATTTAGCATCTATGCAGATTGAGACTTTCTATAAGCCTTGAAAGGCTGACATCACTAATGTATTGTGATTTAGATGTCCTGCTGAGCCAGAATAGAAACCTGTCAAAACAAAATGTACAGATTTGATAAGTATCTTATCTACTCAATCAGTTACAGCCTTGTAACTCATACTCCTTTGTGTGGGTTGGTTTTTTAGTGGTAATTTTGAAAGAAATAAGCAATTATCAAATTGGACTTTAGTTACATTTTTGAGATTTTTTTTTTCCATTTCCATTTTTTCCATTGTCCTTACATGATTCCTGCTAATCATTTCCCATAATGGGTTTACTATAACTATTTCCAATCTTTTACCTGTCTTATTCTGAAGTTTGCTCATATCGCCTTCACAGGAAAAACAAGTTCCATAGCAAAATTTTTTGGCTTTCAGAGACTAAAAGCTGGCCCTCCTGCATCTGTGCCTTCTCATCTAGAATTGTAGAGCTGGTAAGGGAATCCAAGCTGCAAGTGAGGACAGGATTTCTGTGTGATCACACCAATATGGAAGTACACGAGAAATCGGTGAAAGGTTTCGTGGTGCCAGGAGTTTCGTTTCGGATCACGGCTTTATTTTGAAGCGCCAGAGTTGCAAGTTTTCAGACTGCAGCAATAGAAGTTTCACAAGGAATTCCTCTGTGTGTGTGTGTTCATATATGATTATGAGTTGCATCACCAAAACATCTGCTACACAATTTCATCAGCCAGTACAGGAACAAGAGCTTGCCTGTGCATTTGAGGTCACAAGGGACACCGTGACAGCACACCAGCCTGCCTAAGTCCACTTCAAGCACTGTGCACCATGAATAATGGAAAACATTTTTATTTAATTTGGACACCTACATCCTCATTAATCTAAGGAACGTCGTAATAGACACTTAAATATTAATATTTGTATTAATTTTCTTTATGTCTTATGTCTCAAATTGCCTTTTAGAAGATGGGGTTTTAAGACCGGCTCAATTTCATCTTCTTGGTATAACAAAAGTAATCACCGCAGAGATTGCAGAAATCACTGCTACAGATGGAGCTGCTGTCCACAACAGAAAAATGATGCCAGTTTAATGTACAGAGCATCTGATACCTGATCACTTTAATGAAGCTTTCTGTCTTGCATACGAAATGCTGCAGGAGCCACCTGCACTGAGGTCAGCAATGCAGAATGCTCCTCATCGGCCCGTTTAGAGCTGGTTAAAATCAAGGCCCATTGTAATCAAGGTCAGAATTGTCACTGACTTCAGTGGAGAGAGCTTCACTTCAGAACTCCTCTATTTAAAGCATTTGAGACTGCGGGTATCATAACAACGCCTGAAAAAACAGTGTTTTCTACAGGCAACAGCAATGCAACCCATCAAAAACTCTACCCTCTAAAGTCAATGGTTTAAACTGCAGGGTAAATTGAACATGAGCTGTAATGCATTAGCATATGCATCACTACGTATACAACTAATTAATGAATTACAGAATAAAATACAAGCTAGATTACACACCCCCAGAAACCTTTGCCTTCAATTACATGCACTTTGTAAGGCATAACTGAGTTATGTTAAATGATTAATATAAAAAATGTTAATACATGTAACAACTTTACTTGGTAATACCAATAAAATAACCAGGAATTACCCTTCAAAGAGAAGATAACTCACATCACAAGGGGCAAAACATAATATATATATGGTAGCTAGAGCTACGCGCTGGTACTTCATTGCTAACACTCAAGTTCTACTTCTTCATGTCTGTTACACCCAGTTGGCTGGCAATCAATCCAGGATTATATATCATTTTTCTCTGATGGATGAAACATTAAATACTATATTTTAAAGAAACCCCCAAACCTAAACTATACTGAAAATCCATCTAGCATTTCAGCTTCACTCTTCACTATGAAATTTATTTTCCGTCTTTTTTTTTCCCTTTCAAGAATCTGCTTCAGCTTGAAAGCAGGTATCAAAGCAGGTCCTCAATGTCTTAAAAGAAAAATGACTAGAAACTCCTCAGTGTCACTGTACCTGACAAGTTTCTGCAATGTATTTACCTTCTTCTTTCACAACACTACGAACATTAAGAACCCAAAAGGTGCCACAGCTGAGATTTTTTCCTTATCCATCTTGATTTGAAAAAGATGCATTTGATTTTATGGTCTAATAGAGGAAATCTGCTTCTGCCTACTGGAAGTGGCTGTCCATACTAATTAGTGAGGAATAAAATATACACAACCTCTATTTTGCTAGGATATAAACCGGAATGAAAATGAAGAGACTACCAAAGCTATTCATAAATCTTTAAAAATCTCACCTTATAGGACAGGTTTAAAAAAACACAAACAACTCAAAAACAACCCTGAGGTAACATCTACACAATTTTTCCACTTAAATGTAATTTTGAAAATTTAATGACTGCATTCTTGCAAAAATAACAATGGCATTATATGACCGGCATGTAAATGTAACTCAGGATTGCTATCAGTTCATAAAATTATTTCAGAAATCTGTTCACATCCCATGGCTTTGCAGAGTTTACATGCACTGAACCTCTCACTTTGTTCTCAAAACCTACTTTAACATTCGCATTCAGGTCCTCAGAGGTAAATTTTCAGCTGAGATGCAGGACTACCAAATCTCCATGCCTAGCCTATACGGTGGAATTTCACACAAAGGCAGCTCTTTTCTCCTGGAGGCCCCCAGGCCTTTGGGATGCTCGGCCTCTGGAGCACTGTTCACAGTGGGCTGCAGAAAGCAGGAAAAGCAGGAAAAGCTGCTCTCCCACTGTGCTGGCTGGAAGGCAACACTGCCCAGTGCAGCAGGAACGGAGCTGGAAGGATCAGACACTGCTCGGAACAATGGCACCGACTGCACAGTGCCAGGGAGCTCTGAGCGCTCTGTGCTGCTGCATGCTTCAGAGCCAGACCTCTGAAGTTCTCTGAACCTTTACTGAACCAATTTCGCATTTGAAACATTGTCTGAACTTATCTTCTCCATTTTAGCAAGCTAGACACAACACACTCCCCGGCTCCTGGCAGGGAACAATGGAGGGACGGAGCGTGCAGTGGCTAAGCGCTCTCATTGAAAAACCAGGGGATGCTGCAGTAATTGTCCTGAGAGGCTAGAAAGGAAACAAGCCTCTATGCTGACAGCTTAGCTCAGCGTGAACTCTCATTTTTCACATGGAGCTAATTAAAAACTGAAATTAGTTAAATATGGAAATGACACTTGCAAGCACTTTAGCTGAATCCTGGCGAAATCCCTCCAGAGCGCTGAGACACTACCTGCTGCTTCAAAACTCCCCAACTGAATTTCACAGTTAAAAGGCTGAGCAAAGGGAAAGTTATTACAGAGATTTCCAATTCAAAATGTGTCTGTAAAATCCTAAATTAAATTTCATGGTAGCCCTTTCAGTAACGAGGGACACACTGTGCAGTCCAACGATATGGTGCTCAAATAACGTCCCTGCGTGTGTTCTCTGATTATCTCACCTTTCGGCACTGTGCTGGTTGTGCCAGCACTGTGATGCTCACAAGGATACCAGCATTACAATGCTACAAAGATGAGCCATGGACTGCTACTGAAGGAGTCATTTGGGAAGCGTGGATGCACGGCACATAAAGGAATTACTTCCACTGTCTAACAGCAGAAATCTGAGAAAATCAGAACCCACCGACCAAAATGTTTTATGCCTGTGATTTTAATTTATGTGATGAATACGTATGCAGAGAAGAGTCTACGCTGCAATAAATTACATGGCCTATATATCTATATCTCCATACTTTACAGGCAATGTAATCACAAAAAGCACTTCTGCATATTTAAATGGGCATAAAGAACCAAGGGACTGGATATGCATAAAAGGTATGATGACTGACATTAGCTTTTTGACTAAAGCACCACGTGAATTCCATTTTGGTGCGTGTGACTTGCCTAGTGTGCATAAAAGCAAGGGTATCTGCCCAAGGGCAAATATGATTTCTGAATGCAATTTAACGAAACCCGCCCACAGAACGGTTCATTTTGGAGCCAGACCAAGGCATTCAGGATAGCCAGTCGCTTTCAAAACAACTGCAGCTTTTTGGGTTTATTGTTTTTCCTACATTCCGTCCCTTTACCCTTGAGGCAATCCCCTCCCCCTGGCCTGCTGCCACTATTGCACCAACAAATTTCTGTCTAGGAAAGCCAGCAAAAGATGCCACATAGCACGAAAGCCACTGTTACTCACTCCCAAGTCTTCTGGCAGGGGGTATTGCTGTACTCAGCCTGCCAAAACCTCTTCCCTGGCAGCTATCTGTATAATCTGTACATCACACCCAGGCTTTGCTAGTCCAGGGCCTTGAAACATCTCAGCTAACCCAGCTGGAGGGGATATGCTGCAGCTGCACCATCAGACCCTCTTATTTTATTGAATTTTGAATATGCAGTTTCAAAGCAATTCAAATGAATTTGCCCAAGGCCTCAGATCAGTAAAACTACTGATACCACCTGCAGCAGGCTTCCTACATTTGAAGCATTTAAAAACAGGTGACAGGATAGGAGCTTTCAGGGTAAGGACTGACTCTCATGAAAAGCCTGCTAAACAAACTTGGTTATCCCCCATTTTGGCAAGGAAGGAACTGTATGGCTGTCAGCCCAATTCTCACAATAGCACTGGGAATAATGGGAAGCTCCATTTTAAACTATTTTTTAAATCATGTATATTTTTTTTCAGGTTAAAATGAAGCATTTATTTGATCACTGAGTTCCATTTATTTTCAAGCATCTGAATGGAGATGAAAAGCAGACTCTGATGAACATGGACTCTTGATAAGAGGATGTATTAAGAAACCCAGAAACAAACATCTAGCAGGTTGAAGCCTCTTAATGCCATCCAATTCTTCTTCCAGCAAGCAGAGGCATAAGAGCAAATTCCCCATCCAGCAGTTTTCCACAGCCATGGTCCATCTAAATATGCCTGACAGACAGGAAAAACTACTGGGACAGATACCTGGCTGGGTGTGAAACCAGGAGCCACAGCCTCAGGCATAGGAAGCAGAGCCTGACAGCCAAACTCTCCGGAAGCAAGAACTCTGTCGAGGGGGTTGTGGTCCTTCTGTCCTTCCCTTGTCCTGTGTCTGTAGAGACAACCCTGCCTGGAGCAAGGATAGAGCAGATAACCAGTGCCTGCTTCTCCTGCCTGTGGGTTTTAACAGCACCCATGCTGTTTGTACAAGGAACTACCCTACTTGGGGATCGGTATTTGGAAAGAGATAAATTATTTTTATCATCTTCTCCTCATTCTGTTGTCCTACCTGAGTACACTCACAGGAACATAGAGCTTGGTGAGGGAGCTGGAGACAGAAAAGGGGAATCTGGGGAAGGGCACTGTCAGATACAGTCAGGCAGCTCATTCTGAATAACAACCATAAGGCAATGATTTGTGCCTTTTAAAAGATCCCTAAAGAATAAACTGTAAAGAACTGGCTGGAAAGAACAACATTTATTCCAATGAACTTGTGATTGTACTTGAGATGTGCAGTGAACAGTCCCTCTGCCGAGTCAGCACATGATGCACATCTGGGTAAGCACCACTGGGATGAGACCCAAGCAACAGAAGGGGACATCCACACAGGCAGCTGCTTCTGGGAAAATATTGACTCAAGAAGCAAATGAATAGTGGCTTAAAGGTGAGAAATTAAGACTGAGGATTTTCATCTTCAGGCCCTTAAAGGTATGTAATCATTCTCTCATTCTTTTCCCTCTTGCATTCAGAAATATCCAATAAAGTTTAAAGACTTGAATCAAGGAGAAAACCTAAGCCTGCAGCCTCCCTTCAGGGAAAAAGAAGACAGGAGGGAGCAGAGGGGACTGACAGGCAGAAATACATTATTTATTCTTTCCATAACCAAGGCAGCACAGTGGTGTGAGCCAGGGAATTCTGTGCCTGAGCACACGTGCTCCAGCCATCTCTGCCTTTGTAGGGACTATTTCAGTGCTTGGAAGATGCAGCATCCACAACCCCAGCAATGTCATCCCCGTGACATAAACCAGTCTCCATATGCAGAAAGCAATGGAGAGAAGATCATTTCCAAAGCTGTGGCCAATAAAGGGCTACCGGTTCCAGAAGATTGGCGAGCCAGGTACCCCCAGAGAGCTTACAAGCCGGTTCGTCGAGCCACAGGTGAGAACAAGACTCCTGAGATCATTCAGCCTCTCTCTGAACTGCCTTCCTCTATTGATTTCCTCTGTAAACAGAGTCTAAAATCATCCTGTGAGAGGCAGAAGGAGTCACTTTCTGAAATACAGGGTCCTCACCAGGAGCTACACAGGTTTTGCCCCATAAAGGGATTCTGAAATTCTAGACAGTCCGAGTCATTACATGAATTCTTTGCATTGCAAAACTTTAGTCAAGGTCATTTGCAAATGCAAACCTTGAGTTCAATTATGTTTTAGCAGCAGATTACACAATTACCATAAAAAACCCCTGTTTTTGTAACTCAACAGCTTTTCCCCTTGGTTATCAATTTTTAAATACAGGGCAAGGATAAAAAGTGTGCTTTTGTGAAAATTCTGAACACATAAATGTTTCAGATCTGTTCTACTGCACAGAACAAGAAAATGCTTCCTTTAATAGTGTGATTTGATGTAATTTGCCTTATGATTTTTCTTAAGGTACAGCAAATGCCGAACAGAAAATGGCACATATTTCATTTCAAGAAACAGAGCCAAATTCATCCCTGCATCTTTTTCATGCCCCATTGGTTTAAGTCAATTATTTTCAATGTGGCTATATCAGTGTGGAAGAGGAATAATGCAATCATGAATCAAGTCCATACTATTTTTCATGACAATTCCACTTGAGCGAAGCCTCAGATATAACCTAGTGAACCACAGATCACAGTAATATTTTATAAAATTTATTCAACAAAATGTATTAAATAAACTTACCTTTCTGCCTGTATCTTAGCAACTTAGCAACCCTTACAATATGAGAATGCTGGAAACAAGCCTCTGAAATCTACAAATGCAGACTTGACTTTTAAGAATAGGTGTGCCAGCACTGAGGGCCATAATTGCAAGAATAAATTTTGCTGAATGGTGCCATAATGCACATTTTCCTGTAGCTGCACCCAGTCCTTACGGAATTCCTTTATTAATGGTAGCATTTTCTAGGCTATTTGCTAGATCTGTCATGTAAATTCAATGGCGAGGATATTAAGGTTTCATTACAGGAGATACCAAAATAAAAGTATCCCTCACTAGCTTAAGTGTCCCATGGCTACCTGTCTCATGTTTCATGGCTTCCAGTGGTTTCACTAACAGTCCCCAAAGGGAGCTGCAGGAAAGGACGTGCCCCGTGGCACTGCCTCCTCCCTTCACAGCACCAGCTTCATGCTCTGGGAGCAGCCCTGCCCAGCAGAGTCCTTGTGGACAAAAGAAGTGTGGATGCGGCACCTGGGGACTTGGCTTAGTGGGGACATGGCAGTGCTGGGTTAGGGGTTGGACTCAATGATTTGAGAGACTTTTTCCAGCTTTAATGATCCCGCGATTGTGTGAGCCAGGAACGGTGCTGTCAAACTGGAGCTCAGCAGCTGCACTGCAGGATGGGGAAAGGAAACTGAAATCCTCATGGAAAAATGGGGCTGCAAGAAAACCACAGGAGCTGGTCTGCACCAGCCCTAGCCATGTGTTAGATAGACAGCAATTAGTCCTTAATATTGTATGGAAAACTGGTTTACACTAAAGCAGCCTGCAGTTTTCCCACAGAAGAGCCAAGCAGCAGCTTAGCTCTGCCCAGGAAGGGACAGCCACTGCCAGCTGTGGGACACAAGGGAGAGCACAGAGTCACCAGGGCTGTGTCCAGTTGATACGAGACTGAAGTAAGAAATCTGGGGTTAACCCCTGCAGTTGTAACTCAAGATTGCTCCCTTGCTGCTCAGCCCCTGCCTGGCAAGGCACCTGCACAGTGCAGGTTTCTCTGCACTGCCTCAAGCCCTGCCACAGGCTCCCTATTCCCCAAGAAAAACGGGAGACAGATGTGCCCTGCCACTCCAGAAACGTAACCAAACCCTGTATAATAAACTTGGGAAGGAGCGCAAACATTCAGCAAATGTAAATATCAATGCAGCAGATGTGTAAAACACGATTTCAGCAATGGCTCCTGTTAAATATCCTCGTGCTGGGTTCATCAGAAACACTGACAAATGCTGCAGCCAAAAATCTGAACAGTTCTCATCGGCCCCAGCAGCACTGCCCAGGTGCACTGGCACCCTGGAGACTGAGGCAGCAGAAAGTTATACAATTAAGCATGAAAACCCTGTTTTTCTAGAAGACTAGTATTAATTTACCATTACTAAGAAGTTTTCTTGACACAAGCACTGTGAAGGACAGTGGCTGTGGCGGAGATGCAAACCCAATGTGCTGGGGAGGGCAGAGTGTGGTCCTGCCCCCAGACCCTGGGATTGCTCCCAGCCCAGAACCAGGCTCTGCTCGGCCACCTTCCTCTGCCAGCTCCCAGCTGCAAGCCATGCTGTGCTGCTTACCTTAGTTTGCCTTGAATTTTCCTTGTGGATGGCTGTACTACACTTTTGTGTAGGCTGATGATTTAGTGGTTGCCCGCTGGTATCAGAGGGAGAAGCATTTTTCCCTTCAGCGCCCGCTTTGTAAATCAATCATTAAATTATGTGCTACTTCATTCACATTTTTTGGGCCTCTATCTGCCGTAAGACACCTGCTGTGGTGACAACTGACAAAATATATGGAACCTGGAGAGAGGATGAGGAAAGAGAGGAAGGAGGAGGACTCTGACTACCTTTGCACATGCGACCCACTGGCAGAAAGGCTCAGGCAGTGGCATACAAACGCTGCAGATTGAAGCTATTGAATTTTTCAGTAGCACAATACACCGCATAACTCTGCTGTGGCACCAGAACACGAGCACTTAAAGAGCAATCTTCAAAGCACTAAAATAAGACATACCCAGCTGTGTTTCCATTCATATACATCAACAAGGAAACATGTAATTCTTACACTAATTCCACAGAGAAATCAAACAATAAAAAGCTATCAAAAAACTGAATAAAATTCTACAAACACTAGTGATCAAGAAAAATAAATCTAGTTTTATTAATCTGTATCATGGAAACTCCAGTGATTTAAAGCACCTTTGCAACGTCTCTCCAGTGTAATCTGTATCAGGTTATTTGGAGGAAATCACAACCGTATTGTCAAGATGGAAATATTCACTGTCTTCTCCACGCAACAACTATTAAAATTTTTAAAAGCAATCTGGGAATGTTGACAGAGTTGTCGACATCACACTCAAACAGGTACTGCTAACGCTCACATCTCATTATATTTTATCTTTCTTTCTCAAGGCCTAATATTATTTTTTTTTCCAGTAGTAATGTTCAAATTGCTTTCCTTGGAATCAGAATGAAGACTCCTGGCGATTCTTCAATGAGAAAACACGTTATCACCACTAACAGTAACACAAACAAAACACAAGTACTCCTACACCTGACAGCACTGAAGGGAGGACTGTGGAGTATCAGCATTAGAAGATGGGTGGGTAAACCAAAGGTGGGAAAAAGCAGATTACTGTTCTAGCAGAACAATTCTGAAAGCTTTACTGGGGGTTGGCATCTGTTGCCTCCAAAAGAAAACCAGAGAACAGAAATAAAACACTGTTCTCTGTCCTGTTCTGTGAAGTTCTTTTCATCAAGTTGTATGGAAAACAGAATAAAGCTTGTCTTCTTCCTTTCAGATCAGAGCATTAATGTAAAATATTTTATTATTTTTACAGCTTCTGCTACATTGGATTGCACTTTAACTCTTTTATTTTTTTTAAGTTGACCATTCTGCTAATAAAGGACACTGGACTGATGGCCCCAGAACCTGATATTTGCCATTTATTCTCAGAATAGGAGTAGCACTGAGAGATTCCTCAAGTGCTCCAGCTTCACTCCTACTCTGAAGAAATTGCTCCTTCATACCTATAAAGGACATACCTCAGCTAAAACAAGAGTAAAAAGTGACTTAACACTGAGTGTGGGCCAAGGGTGTCACACCTGATATTCTGGCAGCAACAAGAATTCACTGGGAGTCACAGGCTTTGTTCCCCTCAACAGAACCAGCTCAGAGCTGGCTGTGCTGATTTCTCCTTCCCCTCTGCTCAGCTTACAGAAGGAGAAGGATGCAGTTATAGCTGCACCTCCCCAAGAAGCAGAAATTCCCAGAAAACAGCCTGAAGAGCAGCACCTTGCCCCACAGGGACAATACCTTGGGGTCCTGAAATAAAACTGGACAGATGAGGTTGTGCTTGGAGAGCAAGTCCTGCATCCTGAGAGAGCAGAGGAAGACTTTCATTGATTTGGTTACACCCAAGGCTACAGCCCTCTCTTTGCACAGTCACCTGGGAAAATCAAACGAGCTGGGAACAAGTGGTTAGGCAGAGCAGGGCAGTGGGAAAAGCACCCTGACACACAGATGCCCGAAGTCCTGCTGACCCTCAAATTAAGTTTTAATAGAATATCAGAGCTCAAGAAGTATATACTGATGTTCTTCAATAAAATAAGTATAAAATAACTATGCGCAAGTAAAGGTGTTGAGATGTTAGCCAGAACAAATGAATTTGCCTACCATAAGGGAAAGCAATGGGAAAAAACGTTGCTCCAAATGTGATGTGAACGTGTAGGATTCTTTGGAAAGTGAGTATAGTGCAGCTCACGTGATCATTCCACACGTGGTGAAGAAGTCTCTGTCCCCACACACAAACACTCACACACGCAGATGTGTCCTCCTGAGCTACCTGGGAACAGGCATGAATTGCCTGTCGTGCTTTGCTGTCTCAATAGGCACCAATTGTCTATCCCACTTTACCACCTTGTGCTGTGAATTCTTTCTGAAACCCAGTGCTCTTCCTTACATTTAGTTATTATGCTACTTTTAAATAGCAGAATATAGAGCCTGATACTACTCAAAAGACACTCAAAACCAGCAGACCTAAGATCCATTTTTCACGGTAATGTAAAATATATACATTACTGAAACTCAGTTTAGCCATCTGGAATGCAGGAATAATAACATTTACTTTCCTCACAGTAAAATGCTTCTAAGCTAAATTAGCATTAACTGTTATTAATCTCAATTCTGCAAAACAGTGAATCATAGCCTTAACATCAAACATTCTTTTTTAAAAAATTACTAAGTAATTTCATTTAGCAGAAAATAAAACTTTTGTCTTTCTTTTCAATTCCTCCAACTATCATTATTTACCAGATGCTAATTTAGCCTATTTACAGAAAAATCAAGTTATTTTTTGGCTCCTCTGTGCTAGAATTAATCAGAAGCAGCATGATACCGTGTTTAATTTCAATCACAGCAGCTATCGCTCTACAAATAAATAAAACTTACAAAATTTTTTACAGCTCTTAAATCAGATGCTAAGTTTTTTTCTTAAGGAAAATAAAATTTACAATACTGGCTTCTACAGAAACTTTTGTTTAATTATGAGAGCACCACAGAATGTGGGCTTTTGATCAATAAGATCAAAGGGTATAAATAAAACTGCATTTTCTTAAAAGAAATAGCAGTAGCTGGGTCATCAAGAAGATGTCCAGACTGTTAAGAATTAAAACACCCGTAAGGAAATACAGTCTAGGGGGTAGAGGAAGGAAAAAAAAATATGATTAAAGGAAATCTCTCAACCTTAAGGCAAGTGCTATGAAGTGGTATGTGGAACTCCTTTTGTAGATCTGGGACTCGCTTGCTTCAGTTTAAGTTGGAAAAGCTGGTTATCAATTTTCTAGCTAGATTTAGTGAGAGGACAGCAGAATTCGCCCCATCTGTTAGTCCTTGGCTAGGACACCAGTGCTATTTGTTTTCCTAGCATGGCATCCCAGCCCATACAACAGATTGATGGTGCCAGAGAGACACCGGGAAGAGGCGCCTGCTCCGCTGCCAAGGGCAGGCACGAACGGATGGTCACATCCAGATGATCTTGCATTAAGGGACGAGCAAGTGAAAAATCTGCGCTGCCTCCTGCCTTCCCCCCAGCCCCGGCTCACGGGAGGCTGCACCTGACCTTCAGCCAGGGAACAGAGAGCAAACTTGCCTTCAAAGCTTCAGAGGCATCCAAGAATTCTTTCAGCTCCAGTTTTGCCCAGCCACGGGCTGGTTTCAAACCCACTCTGTCAAGGGAAGAGTTAGAGGGACAAACTGCTTTGTCCTAAATGTCTTGTGGCTAAAGACCTTGCCTGGTGGCCTCCTTCACACCAGCCTGCACAGGGAAGGGTGGCTTTGTGCAGACCCAGCTGATCTGCACATCTCTTGGGAGAGTCTGGATTTAGTGTTCAGTCACCCTCATGCCACACTAAAACTTATCCAAAGCACCACACCGAGCCTGCAGTAACAAAGGGTCTGAGGAACGTTTCTCCTCATAAAAGAGTACAATTTTATTATCCTTTACAAGTATTGGTGGCAATATGTACTAGATCCCTCCAAAATAGTGAATGCTTCAAGATACTGTAAATTTCACAAAAGAAAATAAAACTATTTGCAGTTACTGTCACAGCTATTTTTGTAAACTTCTCCCCTGCTGCAGAAGAGTTAAAACAAACTATGAGAAATTTTCCCATTCCTGACTTTACTGACATGTGCATTTCTAAAAAAACTTCGGAACAGTACACATGGACAATTTTCAAGAATGGGCCTAGGGTAAAACTCTGAAAAAATACATGAAATAAGCAAGCTAAAAAGTAGGGGAAATATTTTCGTAGTTTCTGTCAGCTCACAGTAATATTATTTATTTTTAGTACATCACAAAGTATTATCCGGATATGACTTCAGAGCATCTAGTAGCACATAACAAAAAGCAGGTAAAAGAAATCAGTAAGATCTATAGAGAAATCAGATCAATTTGTACATATCAATACACATAAACACAATAAGCAAGCTAGAGACATGTAAAATATAATTCTGTCTACTACAAATTTGGCCTTTTCATAATCTGCAGCCCAAACTCTATTATGATCTTGCCATTTCAATCCAGACCTTTGACTTCCACAGAAAGGCTTTAGGGAAAAACTGCTTATATTTAGAAAAAGCTTTGAAAGGTAAAACTACCATAGAATAACATTATCTTTATCTTAGCAGACTAGTCAGAGAGTTCAAACTGAAATGGCATTTCATGCTCAGCAATAATGTCTCTATTCGTAAATGGCATGTGGGGCATTTCTACTACTGAAAACCAGGGATTAATGATTGCAGGGTTTCCAGTTCCCGAGCTGACAAAGGGGATATTTTCATGGAGGTGACACCCACGGGTTTCAGAGGCTCCCCCAGCCCAGAGCTGGCACTGATAAATCGCGTGACTTCCTAAAGACTGAACACACATTGCACGGTGCACGTTGACATAAATCATCTCTAACAAAGGACACCCAGCAGAGGAGGCTGGGGAGAAGCCCCACAGTCTTACAGACCCTGCAAGTGAGGAGAAAGCACCTAGGATCGGTGTTTTCCTTCAGCCAAGAAAGGACACGACTAGTTTTAAATTTCCAGGCAAAGGAAACCAAGGTTCACCGTTGCCTTCCACACAACTGCAAACCTTCACCTTTACCTACCAATACCGTGTGCCTGAGCACTGGAATTGAGACCAGCTGAGCACTGAGTGTTGAAGAGAACCAGCTTGCTCTCAAAGCCATTCTCCTGCCCTCTGATCAGTAACTCTTTCATCAGGAGATTTTCATGAGCAATGTTACTAAGCAGAGTGAAAGACTGAATTGCTGCCACCTCCAAACCCCCAAATCTTAACCTTTGGTGTTTGAGGCCTGTTTTGCCTTGCGAGAAATTACAGAAATCTTTTGTCTCTGAAAACAGAAAGATTTGGGGTCACACAGTAAAACTGAATTTAAAAAAAATTGCAAATTTTGGCTAAAAGCATTCACACAGATGCTTACTGGTGACCTGCCGTATTCAGTAATTTACCCACGTGTCAAACCCCTGAACACTGAACTAAGGAAACTGCTTTTTGCAGCTATAAAAAATATTGACGATTCCAGAGTCGCCACTATACTCAACAAAAAGCAAGGTGTGCAGTACATGCAGCCATTACCTCTTTTGCAAACTGCTCTGGGATTGTCAGAGGACGCAAGTTGTAGCACTCAGCAGAAACTCTTAATGGAGAGCATTTAAAACAAAATCTGCTGAAAGCATGTAAAGGATAGCTTACAGCTGAAGAATGGAAATATGTTAAGAGAACTAAAATTCCTAAGTTTTGGGCCCTGAGCTTTGGTTTGGACCTTTCTGTTTGCAAAAGCGAAGGTCTGTGCTCAGAGTAACGCTCCATACTCAAGAGGTACCAAGTAAGATGGATTTTATGAGGGCAACCCACGGCCTTGTGCTGCCCCATCCCTGGGAAATGATTGATCATCAGTGACCCTTTGCACTGTGGGTCCACAGTGCAAACTGGAAATCCAAGGTGCCAGCAGCAGAGCTGCCAGAGCTTGGCAGGGCAGGATTTGCAGCACCATCCACAAGCTGTAGCTCATGCTTTTCCCGTGACTCTGGGGCCCTGGAAAAAGCGTGCCAGAACGAGCCTAGGGACTGCACGGATTGTTCTGGCAGGCTGCTCTGCCTGGTGACCTGAACCCCTCAGCTGCACTGCACTGGGAACTGCTCACCTCAAAACCCCATCACTCTGCTAACAGTGGCTACTAAAAGGTCTCCTCCTCCAGACTTGAGCTGAAATGCAGGTTGGGATGCTGACAACTTTGAAACGGTATCCAGGGATTCCAAATTCATTGAAACTGTGAATTCCGTACTAAATATTGGCTTCTCAAATCATGGGCAACACAGGAAAGCTCTACACTGAAATGCACACACAGGCAAAGCAGAGAAAACTCCCACTGCTAAGGTACCTGCTGTGTATTTGGTACTCCAGGAGTGCAAAAGCAATGCTAAGCAAATTGCACTGTGTTTAAAAGCCTTCTTCTGTTCTAGCTGTTTACAGTTTTCCAGTGGTAAATACGGGAGAAAAGATGAATGATTTATGAATGCTCACTGTAAAAAGTCAAACAACATATTAAAACAATGCTTCATAGCATGGGGAAATGGAGTTAAGCAGACCAGTTTCGTGGTGATTTTTATAGAAAGGAAATGCATAGGTTTTTGACAGGGAAAAAGAAATCTAAAGATGAAGAGAACCGTGTTAAATGTTGTTAAACCTTTATTTGGCCTAAAGCAAAAGATAAAACTCATTCTGTCAGAGATCTGAAAGAAAAAATCTAAAGAGATGAAAACCACAGCTTTTTAACTTAAGTAATTCCCCTTTACAAATATTCTCAGATGAGATTGAGTGAAACCCTCCACCAGCTACATCGTGAAAACAAAACTATTTCCAGTCTCTCTGTTAATATGAGAGTGGGCAGCGCTGATCAAGTGACAGAAAAACAGTCGAGGAGTAGGATGGATCCTGCTGTTTTCCTGAATGTCTCTGAATTCCCTGCTCCGAAGAACAGCAAGCCCCTTCCTTGCTGCAGGTCTAATGGATGGCACTTGCCCAGGGCTGCTCAGGCAATTGCTCTGACCCAGTTGTGCAAGGAAATAACGAGCCCCTGAATTGACTAAGGGGTGTCACAAGGACAGAAGAAAAAATTGGCTAAGGGAGCACAGCAGCAGCTGGAGGAGCATCCTCAGGTGGTGCTCAAGGAGAATGTATATTTTAATTCGTAGCTCATTTACTGCAATAGGACAGAAGTTTAAGGCGTGCCATGAAGGACAAGATGGCAATCCAAGCAAAGAAAGGGAAAACAACTTTTCAGTATTTCTGAGAACAAATAGCAGTCTCTACCACCACATCATTGTTTTACTATTACCAGCTAATACAACAGCAGACTGAAAGTGCAGCTGCGGTCCACAGAATATTTGGCATTTCTGGCCCAAGCATAATCCCTCAAGTAATGAAAAACCTATTTCTATTTCTGCATCCTCGCTACTCTTCATACTGAAGAGGCTGCGTCTGTCTCCCATTTATTGAAGCTTATTCTTCATCTAGACAGCCCGAGCTGGTTTGTATTAGAAATTAGGTTTTAAATCACTATTTTTCTATTATTTGTTTTAGGATTTTCAGGAAGCCTCCAGAGGTGCAGAAAAATTCTTCTGGTTGGAAAAGACTCTAATACTCTTCATGAACCAAGCACCAAATCCCTAAACCCTTGCATAAGAATTTTGATGTTTTTAAGGTTCAGATTCTGGCCACGAAGACAATAACATGATAAGAGTTAAAATTACATAAAATTGTTTTAAAAAAAATTTAAAACTCCCCCGGCAAGAGTAAGACTAATCAGATCCCTGAGCTTTTCTTAATGAGCAGACTCCATTATGGTTTCTCTTTTCTCATGTGGTTGGAGTTTTGCATTTCAGCGATTAATGGAGCCTCAAGATGTAAAAAGGGGATATATATATATGAA
The DNA here is from genome assembly GCA_013397755.1 of Cnemophilus loriae. Classification (NCBI taxonomy): domain Eukaryota; kingdom Metazoa; phylum Chordata; class Aves; order Passeriformes; family Corvidae; genus Cnemophilus; species Cnemophilus loriae. The sequence continues at coordinate 1,164,661 of VZTF01001321.1, forward strand.
GAAGGAAACAACAGGTGAAATAAATTTTTGGCTCAGTAAATCATATGAGCCTAAATTGCATCTCTTTCGTGTTGCTGCTCCCTGCTACCTTGTGGCCAGTTTGAACAGGATTCTCTATTTTCAGGTCCCAGCTCTGCACCGCATTCTTACCAGCACGCACAGGTCTCTCCCTGGAAAAGGCTCGGATGCTGAAGGCACAGTAACCCATCACTGCCAGCTATGTGGGGCTTTGGTGTTGCATTTCCCGTCTCTGGTAACTGTTAGTGTGCCTGCTGTGAAATTGTTTCACTTCTCATTCAGTTTAAGGTTCTTTTGCATTTTCCACAGACCAGCAAAGATGTCACAAGTTCATATTTAGTCTTGAGTTACCTTGGGATACTTGCTATGTACTCCTGACATTTTTCTAGCAATCATTAATTTTCTCAGCATATCAAGCACTATTTACCTCTCTTTTAAAGCTTTTAATAACTGAACACAGAAATCCTCTGGTGACAGTACAGTCTGACAGAAGGAGTATCTCCTTCCTTCTGCAAAAGAAAAAAATTACCCTCACAACTCCAATTCCAGCTGTCAGGAGCAAAACCCAAGTCTGCTGACAACCCACGTGCCTTGGATTGAACTAGCTCCCCTGGAATTACAGAGGGGTTTCATGGTTTCCATATTTAGGAGGCAAAGCAAAAAGATCCCAATTGAAAAATGAAATCTCTTGATTCCAGCAGGATGGCTTTGGACTCGCTGTGGGTACAACTGCACTTAAGTCAGTTTGTGGGAAGTTGGGATCCTGAGCACCAGCAGTGCATCCCTGGCCTTCTGCTGCAGTCAGCACAGATGGGGCCTCGTGACCAGCTCCTGCACCCTCAGCTCATTCCTCACATTAGAAATTTGCAGCCACCTGCACCTCACAGGATGTAGGAAGCCTCTTGCAGGAGAAGTAAGTGAACTGAAAGAAGAAGGTGCAAACATACAGAAAATACAAAAAAACCCTGCAAGAATAGTGCACTACACCCAAATTTAAACGGAACAGCTGTTAACATGCAGGGATGAGCAGCACATCCGGAACAGCCTGTCTGACCTTTCCAAGAGTCTTGTCTACCCTAGGCTGATTCCTGCATGGTAAGTAAGGTGCCACAGACACAGAGACACCTTGTCATCCAGCAAGTGGGGAACCTGCTCTGCCACACTGGCAGCAGGATGTGAAAACATCTTCTATTCTGTGGCTTTTCTCAGAAAGTATTTAGTAAGAAAAATGTTGGAGGAAAGCAGCTGATCAACCAACCAGCAAATTAAAATAAAGCTTAAAATTCAATTAACTGCAGCACTGTTATGCATTATGTAGAACACCTTTTAAAAATTAAATATGACACAGAGGGAAAAATCTGGACATCCCAGAGAAGAAAACAAAATAAACCTAGAGCATATTTACAGTTTTAGGTAAGGTTCTGGAAGATCAACACTAGAGAATGAAATTCCTTTTCCATTCAGGAACTGCATTAATACAAATGCTTGCCTTTTCTAGTAATTATTTAGTAATAGCCAAGATAAAGACATGAAGAGTGTTTCATAATCACACAGTGGGGTTCAGCAGTGATTCTCTCATTATCAAATCTGTTCAACATACAAGTCAAAACATGATTTTTCTAACCAACTACATTCTTCATTTTGGCATTGTAATTCAAGCTTCTGATGTCAGAAACGATTATGAGACATTAAGAGAGAGTTTGCTGACTATAAAGTATACATGCACCAGTCCAAAAAGGAGCCTCTCCTTCCTACACACATTGCTCTAATAAATAAAATCATCTCTGGCCTGCCTCTACCCATTCAAAGCAGCCTGCTGGAACCTACAGGTCATGAAGAAGATAAAGCCACATGCAATCTCTGTCCTTGGAGGTCTTCAAGAGCAGAGTGGACATAAGAGATGACCCATCTGGAGGAGGAGAGACATCCAGAGGTCCCTTCCAACACAAATCATCCTATAACCTTGCAAACCCAAATGTGGAGTGCAAAATTTGTCCCAGGGGTCAGACGGGTTGTCACGGAAGATGCCATTTGTCCTGTTTATAGCGACAAGGCTATCATGTAAGGAATTAATAACAAGGCACAACATCACACAAATGTGGTGTATTAGGTGTTCAAACTCGCGGACCTTGGCAAGCCAATGACTTTATTACTGGACATACAGAATATATATGATGGCTGGGATCCGAGTAGTGACATGAGCAGGCAGGTCAAAGTGTGATGCAGCAAGACTACACAAAATTAAACCCTGAATAAGCAAAAGCTGAAATGAACCTGAAAACTGTTTCTTAAACAGCTTATAAATCACTGAGGTAAAGTAATCCCATTATATTATGTGGTGAGTGAAGTTTTCTGTCAGTTCATAGTAACATGTCATTTCTCTTCCCACTGTTCAACTTCTTCTGCTCCATAAGTTCCCTACTCTGTTACTCTGTCTTATTATTTTCACAAATTGAATTTAATTCCAATTTTTAAATTTTGTCTTCTCTCAAGTTCCTTGAATATTCTCTTGTGTCTGTAGTACACTTACGTATTTTTTTATTTGTGTTTCTTTTTTTTTTCACGGCATTCACAATTCTGCTTTAAGAGCTACACTAGCCACACTTACAAAATCTGTGTCAAACCTTCCAAGCCTCTGTGAACCCATAGAGCAATAGTTATATTCCTAAAGGCAAATATCTACTGCTATACTTAAATAAATAAAATCCATAAGCACACTAAGCGCAAAACAACACAGTGAGTCAACAAAGAAACACAGCAACAAATAATCAATATAAATGAATCCATAAATGATCAGCTGGTGATCTCAATCTAAATAACTGCTAAGAGAGCAATGTTTCCCTAGGAAGAAATGAGACATTTTACCCTGATATTGAACATTGACTTTTCAGAGAGAATGACCACAGGTTTATTTGATAGGTATCTCTGACTTGGCATTATGTTAGCAAAATTTAATCTTCAATATCCCTTATGCTTACCCTTCCCCTAAAAAATGGCCTCATCTCAGTTGGTTGGGCTGGGTTATAAAGCATGTCTCAGTAAAATATCTCAAGGCTTTTTCATCATTTTTCCCCCTGACTTCCTGCAAGTCTCATTTTGCATCTGCTTATCTCTGCTATCTCTTTGCCCTGACAAGACTTCATAGCTGTGATTCTGGGATTAAATCCTAGACTACTAAAAAATTCATAATATTAGGTATTTGCACTGATGAAAGTGAGAACAGGCTCTGTCACAAAGCCATCACGAAATCCAGCATATTTTCTAGTTTGTGCATGGGAGGATGGCAAGGGCACGTGAAGCACAACCTGCACTTCACTGAGAGAAAAAGGAGAAAGCACCTCTGAGGAAACCATTCTTGCAGCTGTGACTAAAAACCCCCCAAAGTTTCAGCTATATAAATAATGACCGTAGTAATAAATTACTAATTGTAAACAGCGTCTCTCTGTAATATCTGGGTTGGCCATTTCTGTCCTGTCGCATCACACTGCTCATTTCTGTGGCACCAACCTCGGCCAAGCAGATGTTTTGAGCAGTGCAGCCACAGCCAGGACAGCGAGCACCAGCCAGGCAGTTGTGTTTCTTTACTCAAGCTCAAAGCAATATATTTTAACAGCTCCTGGGGAGCACTACCAGCACGTGTGAAAAACATTTCCTCAGACCCATCCTAGATTGTGCTGTGCAATTTGCATTAACAACCCAAAACGTGCCCTGAAAACACAACTCCGGTAACACACGAAAGAAAACATTCTCTGGTCCTCTCTGTCACCTGTCTCTTGCCAAGGCTTCAGAGCACGTTCAGCCTGGTATCTGAGCAAGAAAGGTTTTCAACTGCAAGAGCTAAGCTAAGCACATGATAGCACTTTGAGAGTCGTGGGAACATCGGTCTCACTCCAGTTTCAAGTGCTGAGGTTGATGGTATGAAAACTTCCGACAGACAAAGAACTGACCAGGCTGTAAGACTGCCCCTCCACACTGAAATCCTGCCGCTCCCCTTCTCCCCGAGATCTCTGCTAGGCAAAACAATAGTACCTTGGCTTTTCTTGGAACAAATCTGCACATCCAGCTTTTGCTTTTGATTCAGGAAAAGCCCAGGAAAACTATACCCATTGTCAAAGTCCTCCTGTTCTTTGTGGCATTAAGCAGATAGTGCAGCTGGAGCAGCCTGTCTCCAGGAAAACTGTCTTGTTCACTTAATGAACCTCTCACACCTTTGGACTGTGGAATGGGGAAGGGACACCTGCTAGGCTAAAAAGCCATATCTAAATTTCCTGGATCCAGGCACCGAAATTCCCAACAGTAGCACCTAGATTTTTTTATGGAACAAAGCCAGATGCTTTTTCCTAAAACTTCTCAGAGGTAGCATCAGCCAAGCTTATTGAGCTACTACCACGCTTTTCTCACTCAAGATTGACTGATAGCAGTCAATAAGAATCACTGAATGTGTGACATTTAAAATATGACAGGCATATTCTAAAATTTAATTACTGCCCCCAACTGACACCTATTTTCAATGCAAATTTAAGAACAGAACCTTCTGTCATCAGCTAATCTTGCAAGATGCAGCGTTCCCTCGGTTTACATTGATTTCAAGTGAATCTGATCGTGGTGATTGGCAGCCAGATGCCCTCTGCCTCTCAGAGGTTCCAGCTTCGCATGATTTTCCCTTTTGCAGTCTTGCTTTCCAAAATGTCTGGCATATTTGATTTCAGTGAAGTCTGGACAAGACAAAGGCTGGGGTTTTCTGACTCCACAGGTAAAGAAACAAATGCGGCGTAAGAAATCAAACTAAATGTAAGTTCCTGTTTGTCAAATACAACTCAGAGAGAGAAAATAAAATCAATGGGTACAAAAGACAGGCACTTCAGCAACCTATTTTGATGAATCCTCATCTATGGAATCAGAGTCAAAAAGACAATTTGACTTAGGAGTGGAAGAACCTACAAACACGAATGAACAACAAACTTCATCCGAGCACTTACATTAGCAAAAACCTCTTTTGTGGGAAGAAAATAAGTTGATATCAGCACCTGAAGGATAAAATTTTATGCAAACTGTACCATGTACAGATATTTGATGCAGAGTAAAGATAAGACTACTTCCAAGTCAAAAACCCTATAGGTTTTTTTGTCTGGCTGTCACACAAACAAATGAATACTTCTGTGGGTACAAAAGGAATAACCTCATAAATTAACCATTTATTTCCCTAGATCTTATGTTCTGTGAATAGCTATTTTTCAGGTTCTAATTTCAAATTTTAAAAGAAAGACATTTTCATTTGCTTAATTAACTGCCAGACCCTTTGGCAATTCAGTCCTTTCTGTGGCACTGAAGTGAATATATTATTTCAAGTTTATGCAGAAACCTGAAATTTATCTTAAACCTCATGTGTCTTTAAGGTCAAATAACACTGAGGAATAAATGACTAATAATACTTTCATGTGCACCTAAAGGTGTAATGCAAGCATGCTGCTCTCATAGTCTCTGTCATTTTTCTTTAATTTTTCCTGTATCTTCTTGCATATGATAGTAGATAAAATAGCATCAATATCTAAAAGTTTCAGTAAGCGTATCAAGATATTATTTTCAAGTGAAACATCTTTAAACCCATTCCAGCTCTTAATTTCCATAGGAAATAACACTTCAGTTGTTTTTTTTTTTCCCCCACAGGAAAGTCTAAATATTTAAATTACCATATTTTTAATGTACTGACATGTTGATGGTCAGATGTTCTTTGATGCTCAAAGATAGATTGGCAGAAATCAGAGCAGCACAGGGGCTTACAAAAATGTGGTATTTATGTTTGGCAGCAATTACTTTGTGAAAAATACAAGGTGACTCTTTCTACGCTCCTTCTTTCTTCTTTTTTATATTTTTCTCCTCCAAGTTTGGCATGAATCAAAAGAGCTAAAAACTAATTTAACATGACAAATGCTTTCATCACTCCCTTAACCTCTGAAGTGAACACTCTGACAAAGACAATATGTGTGGTATATGCGTTCCTTTTGACACTTTATAAATTACTTTCTTGTAGCTGGGTTTTACCACCAGCCCAGTATCTTGAGGATGTCCTAATTTGAATGGCTGGTTCTGCATTCTTCATATGTCACCCCTGGCTAATAGGAATAACTCCTGGGCTTTGTGAAATGGCACAAGTCCCCGAGAAGACTGTGGGACAATTTTATTTCCACCCTGCACGCTGGAATTTACCAAAAGGTTGTGCAATGCAATCAGCTAATACTCTGCATTTCGTTCTCATCTGGCTATTGAGGGAACAGGGAGAAGTGACAATCCTGGCTTTAAATGTGCAGACAGCCTTGTGTGCACCACGTAAGGGAAAAGTTAACTGAAGTGACTTCTTTCCTATTCTCTGCTATTAAAAATAGTATAACAATCAGCCATAGAAACATCCTAAAGTGCTCTTTCATACCCACCATCTGCACTTTTTTCCTCTGTCTAGTCCTTTAACAAGAAGACCAAAAGTCGCCTGATTTATTTTCAGCCTGGTGAATTTGATCTGTGTTAAAGTTTCTGCAGAAACCCTGCCAGTGTAAAGGAATTCAGACACAGACCAGTATGTCTAAGATGGCAAAATGTCTGCACACAGAACCCAGCACATTCTGCACAAAGAGATGCTCTATCATGCAGGACCAGGGCAACGCAGACCTGCAGAAATTTTTCCCAGACATCAGCCAGGGTAGTTTGCAGAGGAAGATTTAGGAAATTTCAGATAACAGTGGTACTGACTGGCCTATAAAGGAAGAGTCTATCTAAATAGCCAGACTCTGATGACATATTATGATATAAACCATCAATCTATATGTATGTTAAAAAAGAAAATAAACCCCGAAGTTACCTTCTAACAAGGCATATTGCCATTATTTTGACAAATGTTTAACTTAAAATCTCAGTAGTATCTTTATTTAACATCAATTATGTAGCATGGCAAAAAGTTCCAAAGGTTATTTATGCACTATGAATTTATTTTTAAAGCTTTAAACATACTGCCTTTTCATTTAATTGTATTTTTAGCTGTGTGTTAGAGGAAAGACAACAGGAATGCCTAATAATTTTTAAAATATTTTTTGCTTTTCTATCAGTTATGAGATTTTATTTTTTTTTGCTTCTCTCTTTAAATCACCCTCATTAGAAATATTTTCATGCCAGCCATATTCTTTTGCAGTCTCAAAGTCCCATGTTTAAACCTGTAGACATCATGTTTTCAACGATCCATCCGTATCAATTCTCCCATCTCTTTCAGATTAGGACAATTCATTTAGAAATCCTGAAGAATACGAGAACTTCAAAGTACTCTTTCAATATAATTTGCCTCATATTTGCCATCGCTGCCTCTTGCATTTGGCCCTGCAAGAGTTTTGATCAGCATTGATGCAATCACGTTCACACAGCCCAGATACACCGACAAACCTAAGGAGCTGAACCATTTGCTGCAAATTTTGGTGACTTTTTCCATGACTCTTACTTTTACCTGATGTAACCTCAGCGATGGAACCTCTGCTAGGGTAGAGAGCAAGAAATTTTCACTGTGGACATGTAAGGCAGAAATACAATAGCAGCGCCTTGAAAGCCTTTCCTTTTTTCAAATCAGGAGATGATTTAGCACCGTAAGTCACACTGTTGGAGGACAGCAAGGATTAGTTTATAGCTGATGGTCTCACACCTGCTCTTTGTCATGTGCAATGAATGGAATGATTTTTTGCTGAGAGTGAAGGAATTAATTTAATAAATGGCCTACCTAAAGCACTTCGCTTTTACCTTTCTGCTGTTCTCATGCATCTAAGGCTACACCACTGCTTTTTTGGTTTTTCTTTTCTCTCTCTTCCATCACTCTAAATTATGATCACGGCGGATCTATCAAATTTATTCATAGGATTAATTCCACCTATTTTCTGCTTTTGACATATCCTTATTCTTCCCTGTGTATGGCATGAAGCTTGTCAGGTAACTTCTCATTATTTAAACCTTGAGCCAACACTCTCTCCTAAACCCTGCTTTGTTGTGTTCACCACCAACTCTACTGTGCTCATCATTCTTTCAGCAGGAAAGACGACCTCAAAAACTTCTGTCAAAATGGATCAGTTATGTCGTTACTTGAAATGATAGATCATTCATCAATTATTAAGAGTCAATACATTGCCTTACATTCTCTCTTGTCTTATATATGAAAGTGTAAAAAGCAATAACCACGCTGCAAAGCTTTGCTTAAGATTACAGTAACCTAAATACCAAGGAAAAAACACATTTCATAATCCATCACTTCAAAGTTATGCACATGATTAAAATGTTCAACTTGCAGTATATCATTTCCCATGTGCATAATCACTCTAACAGGGAGCTGCTGTATGATAACTGTCAGCTTCAATGAATCATGTGCTTTCCAATCTTTTCATTTATACACCAAACTAAGCTTGTTATTCTTCTGAGGCTTTCTACAGAGGAAATACGGAAAGATGGTTAGATCTGTGGTACTCAGTACGTTGGGATGTAGGTCTGGACTAAACAGACAGCGGGAGTAGTCAGCCAGCTCTCTCCTACTACTGTATATATTAATCACATATGGAAGCTCATTAGTATGAAAAATGGGGTTTTCCTAGAAAACGGTGTCTATCCTGAAGAGTCAGGTTATATAGGATCAAAAAAAAAAGAGAGAAAATTCAGCACATTTTTATAGATCTTTTAAGTGCTATATGTGCGAATAGTTTCAGAGATGAAATAAATCCCACAAAGAATAGGTCTGCAAAAGTATTAACAGAAAATATTGTCAAGCTACCATAATTTTGCCATTTACTCGGAGAACCTAAAAAGTTTGTGCAGCACTTCACTGTCATCAGCATATTGTTAAAGGTACTGTGAAAGGTAAAAAATACACTGGTATTTTGTGCAGACACTTAGAAAAACCTCAGCGACAACAGAGAATGAGAAGGCACCAGGGAATGGGGAGGAAATCAGAAATTAATTAAATTAAGAAAGACAAAATCTCAGCAGCATGTCAAAAACATCTTGAAAAAACCCAGAAAGGATTAGGACACAGTGCGGTCACTACTAATATACGAATCATGGGAAATAAACACAACATTCAGAGTTTCTATATTTTTCCTTACAAAATGCTAAGGATGAGTGGAATATGGAAAATAACTGCATGCAAAATGGAACCATCTAATGATTCAAATTTAACACCACCAGGAGTTAGGCACACAGACCAATATATACTGAGAACTAGTAATCAAAATGATTTTGTTTTTTTTTTTTATCTAAAGGCAGCATGTGATGGTAATATTTGAATTCAAATGCCACTAGCTTCTGTTACTTATGTGAATTCACCACCTATCACATTTTTTTCTAAATACTTTTAAAACATATGGCACTACATCAAAAAGTCATTAAATCACTCTGTTTGGACCATCTCTGAGATGTGCATATCTGACACCTAAAGTTAACACTGCACATTAAGAATCCTGAATCAATTTCTTGCTTCCACTGCTCTTACAGCAGTGAACGTGACTTGAACATTTTATTTTTCCTCATTAATCAGCAGAAGGAATAATAATATTCTTTGCTCACTAAGAACACGCATTTTTGAAACACATTGACCGTCCTTTCATCTGCTGAACTTTCATTTTCTGACACAGCCATGTGATTTGACAGAGAAAACACAGCCTTACCTATGAAATACGCTAGCAAGATGGCAAGCAGGACTGCAGCAGCAATTGCAGATAAAGCAGCACATTTCCAGCTACAGTACTTGGAGGGTTTTTTCAGCTTGAATGCATTCCTGGAGAATGTATTTCTAGGTAACAGTCTGGGAGGTGGAGTATAAACCGTTCCTGAGGTCAACGGGTAACCAGGGGAAGAACTACTGAACAGCGGAGTAGTTCCAGAAGATGTCTTAAACAAGAAATGCCTGAAAAACATAAAATGGAACATCGTTGAAAATGGCAAGTCCTGTAGTTAAGAAAGAACATCTCCTATACCATTCCAGCTGCCACAGCCTGGTAAATTCAACCAAAAAGAAAAAGGATTTTGTACGAAGAAATAGGGAGATGAAAATTCTCAGTCTTTTTGCTACCAGATCTTAACAAGTGGCACTAAAATACAGTGTCAACATATCTTTCTTAATCTTTTCTGTAATTAGATGCAACTTGACCACATACTAGCTAAAACACCAGCATGACCCATGAAGTGATTGAGAGTTCCCTGTGGAATCCACCACTCAAAAAATATTCTGAGAAAACCACACTCTGAGTCTCATTTACACTCTTGGCAAAAGCTCCCAGCAAAACCACTAAGAACATACTGAGCAAAACCCACAGTCCTGTAGGAAAAGATCTTGCCAGAATTAGAATTAAGCATGATTTTGTGGTTTAACAGTACACAGGGTTTGGTTTGAACAGCTAAGGCAATTACCAAAAGCACATGACTCAGCAGATCAAAACAGGATTTCAGCTGCCCGTACATTTGTTAGGAAGAAAATAAGGGACAGAATACACTCTCTAACGAACCTCAGAAAATGCTGCCAACACATTCCAGGCAGAGGAAATGGAGAAAGCAAACTGTAAGACTGGTTTCTTTAGATTAACTTCTCACAGTCAGGAAGAACTGACTACAAGCATGTTCCCAGTAAACAATGAAAAGAGAAGCACAGAATAAAGGCTGTGGTCTTACGGAAAGTCACTTGGTTTAAGACAGAGAGCTCTGAAGACTTGTTCCACACCCTCTCCCTTCACAGCTCTCCAAAACAAGTGCTTCTTGGAATCAAACAGAAAGAAGACACTCAGTAATCTCCAAAATCAAAATCACAGCCTAAAATAACCCAGGTCTTACTTCCAATGTAAAATATGTTTAACATTTTTATTCAGATACAATCCAGTATGTCACTCTCGAGCCACCTGTTAGAGCTTTAAAATCCATGTCACTCACTGACAACAACAATTTGGAAGTTTGAGGCTGAAATGTGTTTCCCAAGTATGTTTTCCAGCCCACCATCACGAATGAGCCTACTGTCAAGCATAGATTAGTGTATACCTATTCTACGGAATACCAGAAGTGATTTTAAAGGCATTTTTAAAAAACATTTGTTTTGAAATAAAACCCAGAGCATAAGAGACTGCACAGAACTTGCACACAGGTAAAAGACAGTAAAAGGAAGGCCGGCTAGGCTCCCCAGACTTCTCATTAAACATTTCCATTTGAAGACAGCCTCTGGAAATATGTTGGTGGTTTTTTTTAAATGAATCAATTAATAAACTCTATTAACGAACATGAAAAATCACTTTGACACTGCCTTTGTTATTGTTTTTTAAACTCCAAGTGGCCGTGTACATCCCTTTAAACAGTGACCAAAATCCAGTTAGTTGCAGAAAACAGACAAAGACAGTGGCAGTATCTACTGTTGTAACTTCTTCTTGGTGCTTTGGAGACTTCAGATATGCAATCAAACTCAGACAGATTAATTCTAACCAGTTACTTAATAGAAACACTGGGGGTTTTTTAAACAAATCAAGCTGCCCTTCTTTTTTCTTTATCAGAGAGGCACATTAGAGGTTAGAATTGCTTCTTTTCTGCACATCATAGGTGATCTGTGAGAAAAAGCAATAAAGGCAAATGCTAAAATACTTCCCCTTAAAATTACCCAGCCTTTTAAATTACGAAAAACATCTTTTAGTTAAAAGAAAGCAAGAAATAATGAAAGCCTGATGTCTTGAACACTTCATTTTAAATGTTTCTTTACTTTGCAACCGTTCAATTAAAGTCACTGATGGGAAAATGATGTTATGAGGCTGGTTGTATCACACCAGAGCTATTGACTTTTCTGCTCCTTCTGTCTGGGTAAAACCTGATTAACTTGTCAGCAGAAGCAGGTTTAGTCCTTTCCAGTTGCTCTCCAGCGCTGGGAGCACAAGATCACTTCCATGATTGGACCTAGGGACTGAAATGACACGGAGCATGAGGAGCAAGGGAAAGCCAGAAGGAAGACAGACCTGGTGAGACAGAGGCAGGCAGGCAAGCTCCTCTCTTATCCAGGCTAATTCTGCCTCTGCCTCAGCCCAGGACCCTTCTCCTCCTGAATCCTCTTAGGTTTGGACATAAGGGTCTATAGCAGACAGTTCTTACCCCTTCCCTGCCCAAAAGCAGATCTTTTAGAACCAAACTGGAAATTACAGTCCTTGGAACTGTCTTTATCTGAAATGCTTTTAAACCCAGGTATTTTATGCCCTCTTTAGCCGAGAAGGCAGCTACAGCACCAACAGAAATTTTAATATAAAGCATTGTTAAAGTAAACTCAGATATATAATGAAACTCTGCTCCCATTAAAATTGAATTAATGAATATCTAGATATGCTTTAATAGAACATGTCAATCATATCCTGTTGCATGTGAGAAGACAAAAAAAAGTAGAACAGAAAAGAAGTTCCACTGTGATCCACTTTGAGATACATAAAGTGTATAAAGAAGACCAAAACACTTATCCATGCAAACAGGATCTCTATGATACTGTTAAAACTAATCAGAACTTGGGAGAAGCAAAAAAAAAAAAAAAACCTACTGAAAAGGATACATGAGATGATGTCATTCTCAAAGCCAAAAAGAAAGAACATCATTGGATAAACCCTGAACTTTGTCACATTTTGTCCTACCCATGCATTTCGAAAGCTGAAAGTTCACTGTCTCAATATGAGGACCCCTGACAAAGTGGCAGCTATCAGAAGACATCACACCATCTGAAAGTACACAAGTTCTGCCTTCAAAAGTTAAAAAAAAAGGCATTTAACTAAAGATGTGTTAAATATCCCCCAAGACACTTTGGAAAACTGACACTGCATTCTAAAGCTGGAGGCCAGATTAGCAGATCTACCTTAAATCACAGCAAAGCACACCAGAAAGACTGAGAACATAATGGACAAAACACTTGGACCCCCAGAGTTTTAAATCTAGATTCAGCTACTAATGGAAATAAATTGACTTGTCTCAACTCTATCCCTAAACCCAATGATCTATAGCCATATTTTTATGTGAGATTTGACATGCTCTGGTACAACCAATTGTCTGTGGGCTGAAGCTGCACAGAGAGAACATGAGCATTTATCAACATTAATTACAGCCTCACAGTGGTAAGGCTGGGAGCACTGTACAATGCCTGCTTATGAAAAGAAATGATCTGATTTGTACCAGTTCACTTAATTTCAAATACACTCCATATAAAAATTAAAAAATTGTATTCTTTGTCTTACCTGTGTGCCTATCAAACACGATTAAGAAAAACACATTTTCTACCTCACAATTAAGCATTAGCAATTTGAATTAGACTAGGATTAACTTTCTGTTTTGAAATCTTGGGAGTAAATTTGCTAAGTCTCAGCCCAGTCTCCCTAATTTCTGCGGATCAATAAGACAATTCCAGACTGACAAATTCACAAAATATGGGTGCCAGCCTACGATGATTCTGCAATTTCAGCGTCCTTGAAAAGCTGTGGAAGGAGCTTGGGTGCTGCCCACGGAACAGAAATTAACCCTGCAGCTCGCTCCGTGCTCTCCTCTCCTCTCCCAGGCTCTGGCTGCAGGATCCAGGATTCCCCCCCTCTGTTTTCAGCACTGCTGCTGAAAACTGTGTGGGGTCACACCCAGTGACCTCGTCGCTGACACCACCCCGAAGGTGACATCTGTGAAAGCTGAGCTTGCGAGGGGACATTTGACCACTGCTCTGTGCACTAATGGTAAATGGAAAAAGCTGTATTTTGCTTTCTTCATTAATTCAGAGCTCTCTCTAGCGTGTGCTTTCCCACAGGTCAAAAGGATCTCTGGTGTTCAGGGACTAGTGGTCTGACAGAGACTGTATTAACTTCCATATTTGAGAGAACAATCAGCTTTATCCCCCCTCCTTTCTGGACAGATTGTCATGGCAGCACACTGCAAGAATGAGTGGAGAAAAAAAAATTGGTTTTGCGATGAAAAACTGTAATAGAAAGGAAGAACAAGACATTTTCTAACATAAATTGCTTCTTTGCCCCCTCATGCTGTCCTAAACTTATTCTGTATGAAAAAAAAAAAAGGCATACAGAGAATTGTAATGCTTAAACTGTTTTTTTCTATTTTATTTTATAGCGTTTTTAATAGTAATTAATAAACAGAAAAGCTACATGGCAAGAGAATAGTAACAGCTCAATTTAGCTGTTCTAGGACTTAAAAATATCTTCAAGCTGTGGTAAAACCACATCTGTCTATAATTTTATTGGACATTTATTCTTAGCAGAAAACAATGGAATATAGAACATAATATGCTGGCTTTCATTGTGATAAAAAAAATCTTCTGCAGTTTTCAAAGTCTTCCAAAAAAATAGCCATGAGTCATTTTATGTCAGTAGAAGCCTCAAAGTGGCTGCCAAATTCAGACAGTGGAGTTTTACGGAAGATTTCTAACTTCCAAACAAAAAGAAACCAAGTCTGAATAAAACTACGAGCTGTTCTTATGCCTGTTATGCAAAAAAATGAACTCTGAGTGGTCGACTGGTGCAAGCTTTGGTTACCTGTGTCTCAGTCTTTCCCCAAATGAGATTTAATTGCATGTTCTCTCAGGTTTTTGCAGAAAACATGGGACTATCAGCCACGTTTCCACAGCTGAGGGCTCTCTGATGTGGTAAAACTGCACTGAATTTTCTACCTTTTTGAATGCTTAGAACTCTAAAGCCAGCAATAAAGCTTAACAAGTGTTATCTATCTGGGTTTAAATTGTATAGTTACAAGAAGTTGTCTCAATCATGTCAAATCCACAGACTAAACTCAGTAAGACAGATTTTTCAGTGGAAAGCTATTTAAAACACACACTTATATAAACCCACTGGCCATTTTACACACGGGTGTGTTGTGCACCCCCACACCCAAATGCCTGTGGAAACAGAGGCCAGTCCTCATGACACTATTTCAGTGATTTTCAGCCTGCTGCAGATACTGCTGCAGGAACTAAGGACACTCAGTTAGGCATGGGAACAGTAACTCAGGATGAACACATCGGTATCAACGCGACACTTGTACCTGCTGTAACCTGCTGATCCTTGCAGCAGCCCCCAGCACCCAGAGCAGCTCCAGTTCCAGCTCCTCAATGCTTGAAAGGCTGATGATTCCTTAAAGGCTGGCTTCTTCGTGTCCCCAGGCAAAGTGTTGTAAAAAATGTGGAGTGCAAAGCAGTGTCACAGGGGCTGCGGCGAGTGCCAGGCTGGCTTGTCACCGCCACTGCCACCCTCTAACAAAGACACAGCTGGACATGTGAGGCACAGTAATTGAACACAGCCTGACAGCCAGGCAGGGGGGTGTACAGAAAGGCAGGTGCCAACCTTTGGGCACCTTGATCTGTCATATTATTAAACAAAACCAAGCAGGCATCGCTCACAAAGCCACAAAGGCAAAACACCTGCACTGCGCGGCAGCGCCAGCTCTGTGCTGGGCCCCTCTCCACAGGACACCTGCTCTCCATCTGCAAGGCTGAGATCCTCTTGGATACACTTCTGTAACCTTCTCTGTCCCTACTCCCACCGCGAGCTGACCCCTGCAGCGTTCTCTGGGGGCTCTCACCATGTGCTCCGGGCTTGTCCCCATGGCCCTGCCCTGTCCCAGGCTGCTCAGAGGCTGCTGAGCTGTGACACTGCAGAGCTGTGCCACTGCAGAGCTGGGAGAGAGGCTGTAGAAAGGCAAGGTGAAAGACATGGAGAGGAGAAAGACTGCTGAACTGGGGATCATGAGCAGTCAGTTTGAGATGAGAACACCAACTTGGAAAGGCACAAACTCCAGAAGGGGAAAACTCAGGAAGGCCAGCAAGGGTGAGGAGCTGCTGGCACATGGCAGCTCAGCAGCTCCAGAGAGCTACAGGGGCCACCCATCACCTTCCTGACTGGTGCCTGTGTGGTCAACAAGATTCCAGGTACTCTGCAGGAGGTGCTGAGCCCACTCACTCAGCCTGTCTGCTTGAATCCTAGTTAGCTTTTGTGGGAGTTAGCCAGTCAACAGCCAGCTTTGCCATTTAAATTTATGAATCTCCTTCCTGCACGATTGTTTATTGCCCAGGAATGCAGCAATGAAACTGCTGCTTAATGCCTAGTGAAGAGTAACAGGCACAGCTACAGAAACAAACACAAAAAGTCAGAGTCTTTGCATATGCACTTACATGAAAGTGCAGCAGGATCAATCAGCAGATTCAGGAACATTTAGGCAGCTCTGAATCGGCTCAACTACAGGAACTTTCTCTTCTTAAGCACAAAACCTTGTGTCTCTTTTTGCCATGGGGTTCTGAGTAGTTGTTGCATAGTGCCAAGTGATGAAGTGCAGTAATGCCAAAATAACAAACAAAATGCGTTTGTTATGCCAGCGGTGAGGATAATGATAACAGTGTTTTGCATTTCAATGGGTCCATGCATTTTAACTTTCTACATCAATTAATGAACATAATTTCAAAACGCTTCTGTTTTAAAAGGCATACATGTAAGCTCTCCACTATCTCTTAATTCAACTACCAACTTAATAAGAAAAAAAGAAAAAGTACTAACAGTGCTATTACAAGTCTATAAGTTATAGAACAGAATAATGAAACCCAGAACTCTGAGAGAATTTTATCAGTCGACATCTAAACTTAAATAAAGAGGAACCAAAATCACATAATTCTAGACCTTTTTTTCATAAAGATCCTAAATGTGCCTGTCTCTTCCTGTGCAGTCACTCACGCTGCCTGTTCACTCTGCACAACCCAGAAGTTAAAAATGCAAATGAACAAGATCATGAAAACATGCAATTATCTGCAATCAGTAAAAACTTCTTTGAGCTTATGTGTGCGTGAGTGGGAGTACATCTAGATGGATTTTCTGAATCATCATTATGTATCCTGCTTTTGTAGTGTTTCCCTTCACCCCTTTCTCTCTCCTATTCATGCCTGTATTTGTTATGAAAATGATACTCCAGTAGCCTGCTAAAAATGACCTTTCTACAGCGCTTTTGGAATTCCTCCAAGTACATCGCCCAAATGCGTTTAAAGTCCTTGGGGATGCTTTTGACTGTGTGTTCCTCGACTCTTTAAAATGCTTTTGATTTTTAGACAGGTCCAGAATTATTTGGAAAGTCCCCACAACCTTTCTGCAACCTTCACATGCAGGAACAAGAGAATGAAGGAGTCAGTTCTTGCCCCAGCCTTCAGTCTCAGAGGAATAACCTGCTCTAGCACATGTACCTGTAGCTGCAAGTAAATGGTAAGAGAAAGTCACAAAAGACAAAGCAAAATTAGAGCGAGGACTCGTTTCACTGCTCCAAGGAGTTGTTTGTTATGCCCAATATATCCTGGGAATTTGCATTAACAAAAGGAAAGGAAATTTTGTTTCACTGTTCTGTTCCAGAACATTTTGCATCATGTACAAAGATATCAAAATATTGAGACATTATTGAAAATAGGCAGACAATTGCAGAGAGCAGCTGCAGCTTGGAACTTCAACATATTCAGAAACTTCAAGTTTACATGTTCAGTTTAGAAGTTCTGCAGCTGATCTTGACACCCCAACATGGTACAAAATGTGAACGCAGTATTAACAACATTTCAGATATTTAATTTCTTTCTTAAAAACATTAATAATGCTTTCCCCCACCGTTAAATCCCTCTCCTCGTGTGCCCTATTCTTGGCTTTTTGGCCTCGACTACCACAGCCTGTGCACAGGCACGGTGCACTGTGTTCATTCCTGCACTGGAAGGCTGCAGCTCCAGGAGCACTGGGTGCAGATGTTTCCCAGCTGTGATACCCCATAATTTTGAGTTCAAGCACTGCATGGTGCTGCTCCATCCGTTCACCTCTCGTTGCTGTCCTCAGGCTCACCCAGAGTGCTGGAATCAGACTGGCAAAGTAACAAACGCAGCTTGAACCCCAGGAAAAGGCAAATATTTTGAAGAGCAACATGGGAGTTCTTTTAAGGTTCAGAGGAATTCTTCTCAGGTTAAATTTTCAGATTTCTCAGTCTTTAAACTGAACTTTGCACAAATGACCCCAGATTTGGAGCACTGGTCTTATACTACTGCCCACAAGATATAAAGAAACCGATTTCATAATCACCAGAAGGGTGGCCCTCATCCTTTCTCCTGGAACACTGAAGAAATATCAGAATGTTACAGTTTTCCTTAAAACCTAGCATCAGATCCTCGTGAGCAAGCACAAAGAAATTATAGATACAAAATTATCTTTACAACTGAAAGATTTGGACTGAAAATACTTCAAATTACGAGACTAATTATGAGAACTGAAGAATAAGAGTAATTTCTATTTAATTCTAGCCTTTTTTTCTCCTGAATTAAGTATTATTAGTGTATTATAATGGTATCAATTAATTTTACATCAATATAAAAGTACGGAAAGAGGCATTAGTAAATCAGGCAATCTCAGTGAAACATCCATCCATGGAAGCTCCTCTGTTCTCCTCCCTCACCAGTCATCCCAGTGCCCGTGTGGGGTTCCTGCCTCACAGGACTCCTGCCATGTGAGGAGCCACGGGAACCTCCCCTGCAAAGCCATTCCTTTCTCCCTCAAAGCCCTGCCAGCTTTAAAGCAGAGCGCTGCCTGTCCGGCTGGCAGGGAGGAACGAGACCCACCCTGGGATGTTCAAAGGCAGGATTTTCATCACACGTCCCCTTGGAAAGCAATGATTAAAGCAGCAGTGAAGGAACACCTCTCAACTGGAGAAGGTAGAAACCAGCACTTTGTTAGGAGGAGATGCTTTGAAACAGACTGCAAGAGGACAATAAAAGTTAAAGAGCATTAAACGGCAGCTCCGAGCCTAAAGGTAAGGCAGCTAAATACTGCAGAAACGAACCATAAAAATAGCACCATAAAAATGCTACAGCCATGCATTACTGTGTACTTACTTAGAGATATTTCAACCCTTCCATTACAGACCCTTATTTCAAAGGAAACAGGACGATTATGTGGCCAGCCTGGGAGCCTGTTGCAGCCATAAAGCAGCAGCAGCCCAGGGAAGGCACAGCCCCTACTTGTCTGCCTTGAACCAGGAACAAGCACGCTAAAATCAAGCACACATCACTGGAAGTGTTCCAGGTCAGGTTAGTCAGGGCTTTGAGCAATTTCATCTAGTGGAAGGTGTCCCTGCCCACGATGATCCTTAAGCTCTTTCCAACCCAAACCATTCTATGACTCTAAAAAAGTACAATTAGAAACTCTGCATAGGCATGGTGCAAACTCATTACTCCACTACAAGCAATGAGCTGCTGCAATACAGCTAAACATAATTACATAAAAAAACCAGCACCACAAAGGACACACTAAGATTTGGGTACAGTTGCCTGAAAAGGCCACACGAAAATATGTGCAAGCAGTAAAAGCTTCCTTTACATCACAAAGAAAATAAACCAAATGTGATTAACAACCCCCAATCAATATTGAAACAAGAGATAGAGAAAGGATAGATTTGGAAAATGCAATGTCTCCAAATAGTCTGAATTTAGCCCAAACTGCCTGAGACAGCAAAGGAACAAAAGGAAAGTTAAAATATTCTTACAAAAAAAAAAAAAAAAAAAAAAAAGCAACATGCAGACAATGTGTTGTATTATTCAATGATTTCAGCACTTGGTACTGTTAGATGAAGAGACATCTGGAATCTAAATTGTGATCTGAGTTTTGTAGTGCTGACACAAAGCATTCCCTTCAGACAGCTCAGGTGCCACTTTTTGTTTCATAATCAGTAACATGACCACTTGCACATCATTTTCAGTTGAGAGCAGAATCTACTGAAGGCAACTGAAAGATGAAAACTATGAGTTATGAAACCCTCTCTTGATAAAGCAGGTGCTGTCAGTGCTGGCTTTGCCTCCTGAGCACTCCACTATGGAGATTAATAAACAGATAACAAGATAAAATTAGAGTAGTGCCCTGTGAAGAGGCAGTAGGAGAGGGGCCAATGTTTTGCAACAAGCTAAAGCTTTAAAGTAAAGGCTGAAGTAAAAAGTTAACAAAAAGATTTTTTTTTTTGTGGCTATTGGTATGAATGTAGATGAAACACCAGTTTTAAAGTGAAAGAATTACAGGCTAATTCTGAAATTCTCAATGATTTTACAAGCATCAATTTCAGTCATCTTCTGAGTTAATATTCTTGTGATGAAACTTGTCATCATGCCCTGTCAGGTGTGTAATTTCAGAAAAGAACTAAAATCGATCCCGAAGCAGCTCTGGAATAGTCTTGGATCACAGCAATTCTGCCAGGACGTTTTCTAATAGCTTAATGCTTGCCTTTGACAAACCTGTCTTCCAAATAGCTCCAATTAACTATCGGGCATCCTGCAACCTCCAAAAATAACAGTATTCACAAAGTAACCTTTTGGCATCAACATGTACATACACACTCCTCCAGGCTGCAGGATAAGAAAAAAGAGAAGAACCGAAGTCAGTAATGGCATTGACTGTCACCTCTGGCTGGGAATGGGTACAAAATCAGACAGCAAAAAAAACCAGCCAGACAAATGCCCACTGCTGTGGCTCAGGGATGCCAGTGTTACGGCAAAGAATCCTTTTGTGAATATCCCAAGGAATTCCTTCCAGGTAAAGTGATTGGTAAATTGGGACAATCTTGAGCCTTCAGAAATGACACATTTCAGGTATGGTTGGGCCCAAGAACAATTCTATAGAGAAAGAGGCAGACCACGCACAGCAGGTGGCCGCTCTACACCAGAATTAGAAGTAGGTACTAAACCTGGGCAATGAACCACACAGCAAGAACCAGTCTGGGCTGAACAGGACCAGTATTTCTATCTTGTAATTCTTAGCAAAAAATAACAAATTCAGGGAGTCCAAATTAAGTTCTATAAACAGCAGAGTTTCTCACAGAAGCAGCAGTTCAGAGTTGAGCATCACTGGTTTTTTGGGGTTTTTTTTGGCCAAAGTTAGCTCCAAACCTTCAGGAAGCAAGAATCCCTTTCCTTTCCTTTCCTTTTTTGGCCATCTCGGCTTTGGATAAACCTGCTTTTGCTTTTCAGCACCCCACTTGCTCGTGGCACCCACGTTCCCATTTTAGCAGAGCAGGACAACGCGGGGGCAGCCCCTTTGTGCACATCCCAGCCCAGGCTGGCACAGACTCCCTGCCCTGTCCAGGCTCATTTGCTCCCCGTGGAGCTGTAACCCACCACCGATTAACCACTGAGTAACAACAGCCTCGGTGCTGTAAGCTCCAACACAGCCACACCAGCTCCTCCCAGAGCCCCAGACCAGACGAGCAGTCTTTAATCAAACCTTGGAGGGCCTGGGCTGAGGCTGCGTGGGGGTGTAACTACCCCGTACGTGGCTACTCGGGATGTCAGCCAGCAGAGGGGCATTAAAGTCCCGGGAGGCTGCAAACCAAATGGAACATCCCAGAAGCTGTGGCAACCAAGCAGCTGAAACCCTGGCACGAGCCAGTGCTCCCAGCAGCCCAGCTCCTCCACCTGCTCGCTGTGTTTATCACTCTCTGGGCAAGCAACACCACCCTGCTATTCCAAGCACTTTATTCAGCACCACAATGGCTAATTTTAAATTCTGAGATCAGCTCTGCCAACTCTGCTATTTGAAGTGCAAGTTAAATATGTTTGACATTCCATACCCCAAATGACAACAAACCAGAATATTTAGACCAGCAGCATGTCAGGCATTTATTTATTTATTTCTCTGTCAGGCCTAAGTGCTGCACCTTTTCATTTATATGCTGCTGTTTGCCCCACAGGCATCAAGCTGTTAACACGTACAGAAGATATTAAAATGAACTTGCATGCTGGATGAGGTATAAATTAAAATTATAGTACTGTCAGTCTTGAATCTCGGATTGTTTCTCAAAGTCTCCCAAAATGCGTAATGTCAAGTGAGCCTCTGTCTGTTGCTTCAGGAAAGGCAAAATGTATAATTTTTCAGCAGCACAGTCAATATGAATTCTAAGTAAGTTGTCCCCGAGCCTGTGATATAAATATGCTGTACTAATCGCATGAGTTGTGTATGCAAGGAAGGTCCAAGTGAATAAAAGGCTTTAAAATAGGATGCGAGCAGAGTTATTCACTGTGTACCTTCCAGTGCAAAGCAGATTGGGGCTGCTGGGTGTTCTAATGCCACTCACTCCCCATGCTGCGTCAGAAAAACCACCCCTGACACAAAGGACACCAACCCCCCTCTCCCGACAAACCAAGGGTTTCTCTGTGCCCTTTGGAGGCCCACCGGTGGCATCCCCCAGGGTGTCCATCCACGCCACCCACCTGGTCTCGAGCGGGACGTTGCTGTTGAGCACCCAGCTGTCCTGGAGCTGCACGGACTCGGGGGTGGTGGCCAGGTCGTTGGGCGCCGGAGCGGGCGCGTGGATCTGGTTCCGGCGATTGGTGAGCGAGTTCCTGTTGAGGGAGTTGGCAGAGGAATGATGATGGGACAGGGAATGGTTGTGAGGAGGAGGGAGAGGTGGCCTCAGCGTTGACTGGCTGTGATGATTTGAAGGGCCTGAAACAGAAAAGAAAAACAAATCACAAATGTGTGCGACGACACTGCTCTCTCCTCGGCATTTTCAAGGGGCCACTGCCTGGGAAAAGAGACTGTGCCTCTCGGACCTGTGGGCATCAAAGCGTGGGCAAATCAGATCAGGGATTGTTTGAGATCGGCAACACAAAACAGCGCTTCCAGCCCGCACAGCTGGCATATTGACAAAGACTGTATTTAAATTTTAAAATACTTCTTCATGGATTCTCCCTGGAGAAAGTCTCCTCAGCGGAGCAGCCAGGACAGCAGCCTGGCTTGACCATTCCCTACATCCACCGAGAGGAACTTTATCCCCCTCCCTGTTTCTATCAGGGACTTTGAGCAGATGAACCTTAATGGATTAAAAATAGCTTTTGAGAATATGGTCTTTAGGCCCCTATAAAACTTAATCAGAGAAATCAATCTTCTTTCATTCACTGGTATTTTACCAATCAGCTTCAAATGAACAGGATTTGTGCCAGCACAAGAAGATTAAACTCCAAATATGAAAAGAGAGCAGCAAGGCAGTCACGGTATCTTTCATGTTATTCCATGTGATCAGGATTTGGCCTGCATTTTTCTATTTAGTAATGCCACAAACACACAGCAAGATCTGGAATTTATGCAACTCTTTCAGTCTCTTTCATTGAAAAATGACAGATGATATTTTTTAGTGATATAAAGGATATAAACTTTTCTCATTCTTTGAGTACTGACATGTTTGCATTGATAATGAAAAATAATTTTTTCTAATCATTAAGGCAAGTGGATTAAAATAACAGAACATGAAAAGAAAATCTGATAATCAGGTGTCAATCTAACATTGTTACTTTTCTGACATTGTTACTTTTCTAAACATAAATGCAGACTGGTAAACAAGTTCATGTGCAATTCCACACATTGCAATTGTGTCTAATAAAAACAGCAAAAGAGAATAAAGAAAACTAACATTATTATGAACTGCATGCTCTAGACATTGTATGAAGTCATTTTCTAGTGAACATTAATCAGTAATACTAGAGAAATGATAATTCTAATGATGCATGTTTGTTTTTAGAAACTGAAGCAAATTCTGCACTTAATGAATCAAATAATAAAAGAAAACATCACAAAACATCATTTGCAGCAAGACTGATCTTTGTCATATGAAACAAAGAAGTCTAGAAAAGCTGCTGAACTGAGTAATTACTGTAAGTTAATTAAGGCCAATATTTATTAAAAAAAAATCAAAATAAACAACAAAAAAAAAATCCAAGACACAAAATAACACCCCAACCCCAAACCCCAGAGCATCAGCAGGGTATTTCACCGGCAGGGCATCCTGAGCTGCAGCAGCACTTGGGGACATGGGTTAGTGGTGACCTGCAGGGCTGGGTTAAGGGTCAGACTTGAGCATCTCAGAAGGCTTTTCCAACCTGATTCTGATTGTGTGCAACTCCCCAGGGGCAGCTCTCTCCTGGCACTGCTCTGCAGACTGCCTGCCCTAGGGAGAAGCAGTGCAAGCACCTCTTCCTGACAGCAACACAGCCAGGGAACAGAGAGACAACAGCGTTTTTGGGGAGAGGCCATTAACCTTCTGCAGCATTTCTGGGGGCTTGGGGAAGCACAGGCTGGTGAGGAACAGACAGGTTTACCGGGACTTACACCAGGCAAGTACAACTTGTCCTCTGACAAGAAGCTTTGAAGAAACGAATTATAATAAATTCTGCATCCTCCACGGGTTGCCTTAAATCTACACAGCAGTTTCTTGATCTTCTTTGAATGTCTGTTGCCCGAGTGTGCACCCTGTGGGAATGTCAACTGCTTTAAATACAGAGTCACCTTTCATGAACACATCCTAAATTTTAAGGCCATCATATGTGCAGCTCTCCTCACTATCCTTGGCTAAGTCTTATCTAAGCATAAAAGAGACTGTTTAGCCAATAAAGTTTGATGTTTAAAACCCCCATTTGGACCTCTAAGAACATCAAATCTCTAATCTCTACTAGGTCCTGTGCCATTCCACAAGAGCAAGACACAGCAGGAAGAAAATGTGTTTGGACAATATCCACATGCACAGAAGCTGAAGTGGAATTGCTCTCCTAGTCTGTGTTCTGACTTTAAACAAAGCATACTTGTATTTCAATAAGTGAATATTTATGAGTGATAAAATACAAATACGTGCCCTTGTGTTAATAGTTACTTCAAAAGATTCATGTGCTTCGTGTTTTCTCAACTTATTTTAGATGCAGCTTTCCCTTCTCAAGGATAAGTACGAAAAAGTCATACCCACATAAGCAAAACAGTTTTGCTCTGAGAGCCACAGTAGCAGCAGTTAAATAAAGACTCTGAATCTTGTCACCACAATATCATGGAGGCTGTTCTTAAAAGTGAGCCAAGTGCACATCAATAAGAATGAACAGCATTTCTGTAAGATTAAGGAAGCAAGAGCTGAAATCAAATTACCACAAATTATTTAATCTGCCTCAAGATTCTGTTCCCACACAGTAAATGTAAGATACTGTGCAAAATGAGCTGTGCAGAGGTAACTGAACACACATTGCAGCTGCAAAAAACTCTGAAATCTGCCGCAAGACAAATGTAGCATTTAATACAGAAAAATAAACAAATACCAATATTAACATCATATAGATATTATATAGCTTAAATTAAAATGTAAAAAAGCTTATATATATATATAAAGTACTAACTAGGGAGCATGCACACACTCGTGTATATACGAGAGAGATAAAAGCTTAATATGCTGCTTCTTCATAAACCTGTTCAAATGAATCAAAAGCAGGAGCCGAACACTATTGAACTTGCCAGGGATATAAAATTGGATTCACATCTGAACATCTGAGCACTTCTTTATGAGCATCTTTGCCTAAATTAAAACTTCACCAGCGGCACCAGTGAATCTGCTGAGCTCTGAAGTTCAGAGGAGCAAATCACTTGTCCCGTAATAAAGGATGGGAGGGGATTGGCCTGACGGATCCCACGGCACGACACGCTCTGCACCCCCTGGAAACTGCCTTTGACTTGGAAGCTTGAACACAATGAGTGTCTTGATGGAGTACATCTGGCTTTTGACATCAGGAAATAGATTTTATTTTTGATATGGCAGTAGCCAGTATTGGTCTGGGGGAGACTACTGAGGAAATGATGCCTTTTCTCAATGATTAGGTGAATTAGGCATTTCACCAGGATACACTACACAAGCTCAAAGAGTTAGGATTTAAGGAAAAGTCTTTTAAAAACATAATGAAAATCAGAGACTTGGAAATCTGAAATACTGGTATTCTCCACGCTTTGGCTTTTTAATTTTTTTAAATTTCTCATTCAAATTCACAAACATACAACATATCTAATTCCAATCGATTTTAGTACACATTGATTGTGCCGAGCATTTTCAAAAAATCACGGCCTGGTGTCCACATAATCAACATATGATTCTTCAAGAGATCTTACTGCATTTAGGAATATCAACAGCACTCATTTCAAATTAGAAGCTGAGTGAGGGTAAATTGTGTTGTAATTAAGTAATCTGAGAATACAAAGTCTAATCTGTGTAGCTTTCAAGCAATCACAAGCTATCCAATTGACTTATTTGGGTTTAATCAGAACCAAAATAATAAAAAAGAAAAAAAAAATATTTTGCTCAGTTCCTTCTTTTATCTGGTGAAACATTTAAACAAGCCAGGCTAGCACAGAGGTAACACTCAGCTGAAACAAGATGCAAAATAGCACTTTTCTGCTTGAAAACAAACAAAAACCCCATCAAAACCCTAAACCTGAGCTGCCACTTTGGTCTTCCCTTCCCTTGCACGCGAAGAAAGAGCAAAGGACGCGCAGCCCAAAGCCCAGCCCGTGGCTGTGCCCTGCTGAGCGCGGGGCAGGTGAAGGCAGGGCTGCCATGGGAAGCAGGGTGCACATCCTTCAGGAGCCTGTGCACGGTGACAGTGCTATTGTGGCACGGCCTGGCAGCCCCAGGGATCAGAGAGAGCCCCTGGATGTCCCAGAGTTACAGGGACATCAGTGATGGCCAAGGGCTCCTGAGCACACGCTTCCAAACCTCACCGCTTGGCTGTTTTACAGTTCACATGTTCACTAAAATACAAAGTGAAACTTCAGACCTGCTTTAACATGGTCAAATTGTTTTTCATAGCTCTTCCCAGGCTTTGGTACACTCACTGAACACATGCACCAAATCCAAGCAACACAATGATCCGAGGAGAACAAGCTGATCTCCCACCTCAGAGATGAAATATGAAGCAGAAAAGGCAGCGTCCCTAATCTAAGCAAAGCAATCGCTTTCCTGCATCCCAGTTCTTTGTCAATACTACCTCAAAAAAGTAATGGAGATTGTATCTTAGTTGTGCTGAATTATCCTCCGTGGCATTATTAAACCGTAAAGAGACATAAACACCTCCTCATCACTCCTTTTCACAAAAGAACTAAAAGAAAAAACCCAAACATGTATTATTTTTCTGAAATGAACAATGACACAATTATTTCCTTATGCTGTAAACAATACAAGTACTGAACAAAAAAAAACCCCAAAACTGAAGCTGATGCATTGAAAGATAATAATTAAAAAACCCACAGACAACCCGTGTCAGGCAGCATTAGAAACCTCGTCTGCAGCCCTCGTGATTCTTTATTCAAATACCTCTGCCACACTGTTTTCTCAAGGAAACCACATCATCTGCCATCACAATGAGTAACGGGTGTTTCACAGAACCACAGGGCCACCTTCCAAGCTAAATTCATCTTCCAAGGCAGCTCACATTACTCTGAGTCAGGGAGAACAGAAAGCACTGGAAGGCCCAGGAATGTGACAGTGCCACAGGAGCTGCTGCCTCCAGCCCCAGCCTCCAGCCCTCTGTGAGCTTGGTGGGGTGGCACCAGGGCTCCTGCCCAGCAACACAGACTGGGCTTTATGCTGTCTCTGCTTCAGTTCTCCTGTTTGTTTGCTTAATTCTTTACAGAATTCTGTGCAAGGCCGTAGCTAAATGGCATCTCAGTGTGCTGAAAATGTTTTCAACACATGCTGTAAAGAAGAAAGTTATCTCGCTCCTAACCATGGATACCATTACCTCTCTCTCTTGTTGTTTTAAACCCAAGACATCTGCCAGGTGTTCCTTCTTTTGTCTGCCTGTTTTTAACAGTCTTTGAGGCAAGAATAGGTTGAATAACTGGCTGTCATCCCAGACTGTACATTTCAAACTGAAAATCCAGTAAATGTGTGACATGAAACAGTAAGTCACTTATCAGTGTCTGCCAGTGCATTGCAGCCATGTCCCCAGCACGATATTACAGTAGAAAATTAAATGTTGCTGTGGCAAAAAAATAAACAAAAACAAGCAAACAAAAAAACCCACACCAAGGAAAAATACCCCATTGCTTACCCACAATTTCCAGTGTGCACAGTCATACAAGTGAAGGCAAAACTCCTTCACCAAGGGTCAAACCTAAGGGATTACAGTCAGATAACCACTTCTCTCTAGTGAGGGTCACCCGCAAAAAGGTTAAAACTCACTGCCCTACAGAACAGTATTATCTGAGACACCATGTACTAATTATATTTGTTGAAATACATCACTTAAATATTCATTATCGCACTGCATGAGGTGCACGGGCTGCATGAAATAATGTCTGGTCAATGGCAAATCCCATCACTTCAATAATAATGCTTTATGCAGACTAAGTGGTACTCTATATATGCATATATGTGTGTGTTATGCATATATGAAAAGGTAGGCACACTATTTCAAATTTTGCCTGTTGTAAAGACGAGTCACAGAGAAGCTGGAGTTTTCTTCTTTCTAACTGAAAAACAATCATCTCACATCTTTTTCAACCCATCTTTTAATTTAGTTTCTCAATAGTGATATAAATATAAAACATATTTCAGAGTTTAAGGATGTATTTATGTTCTTCAGCTCAGGTACATGACTATTGTTTGAAGAAGGCACTGATGTAAGAAGAACTGAAAAGAAAAGCAGGCATTTATATTTCTAAGCAATGAAGTTCATTATTACTGTCATCATTACCATGGAACATTTTAGTGCAGAAAGGTAAATGTTGTTCTCTAGACTTGGTTCTGCAGAAGGGGAAAGAGCTGGACCCTGTCTAAAGACTCAAGACAAATTCTTGCCTGAGCTCACACAATTTGAAGCACTGGGAATCACACCAAAACAAAAATGAAGACACAGATTTTTCTGAACAACAGACAGAAATTTCTGAACAGAAATATTTAGGCCAGCAGTGGAACCTGGTGACAATTTCCTGATGGGATTATGGCCTGAAAACTGCTGCTTCTCTGGCTGGTCTACGGGGGAGCCTGACAATTGTCATGGTGACATAAGAATAACTGTGCCATAATTTCCAGTTCACTGTGAGTCTGCAGTCAGGTGCAATAGAAAGCCATCCCTGAAGCTGTTGCAGCAGCACTTAGGATCTTGCATCACCCAGTGAGCTGGAACACATTTGGTTTCCAAGGGGCAAAAGAAATGCCAGTCATGGGTGGTTTAATGCAATGCACTACCTTGATTATTTCACAAGTGTCACAGAATGTATTACACGTTGTCCAAAACACCCTTTTTTTTGATTAAACCCAACCTCCTAAAAAATTTATACCAGAGAGAGTCTCTCAAAATAAATTACTAAAATAATTCTGTCAGAAAGAAGATCTAATAGTAAATGAAGCTTTTTAATAAACCAGCCTTCCAGGTGGTGCAGATCTTTAGGAGAAGGAATGGTCTATCAGCACGGTAATGATTTTGAATCTTTCTGTTGTTTGAAGAGTCCGTAAGGTCAAGCTGCACCACTGAGAAGTTTGGCAGCTGAACTGTGAATGAAACTAAATATATTGAACAAGGCTTTCAGCATCACGTAATTTCTCTGTTTCTGAGGCATTATTATCATCTCTTCCCAGCAGCACTAACTTTTTTCAACTTCTGATTTTTTTTTCTTATTCCATCTTATACTACTGGCCTCAGGACAACTCACCATAATGCACAATGCACACCAATCTAGATTTTTTTTTTTTTTCAGTTCAACAGCAAAATCAACAAAAATATAATATTTTTCTTGTCTAAAAGGGGAAAAAAAGTTCTATCTTACTACAATGTTCTTCAATGGGTTTTCAGGGTTTGAGCATTTATTTCCAAAAATACTTTCAAAATACTTACCCTTTGGCTCCCAAAAAGCATGAGAATAATAATTAAAACCAGCTTTACTTTTAGGCTGAACCAACTGATAATCAAATGATGGAAATAAACACTGATGTATAAGCATCATTAACATGAAGGCTCACTGACATATACCAGGTAAATACAAGGTTCCTGGAGGAGCTACCTGGGAGAATTCAATTTCAAAGCTCCTGGGAAGCCAGTTATTTACTACGTGGACCATCTGTTTCCTAACACGTAGAACAGGTAAAAATAATTTGTGTAGAATATATGGAAAAAGTAAGAAGAATGTTGCATAATTCTAGAGCAAAGAAAAGCAAATATAATGCAATGTACATGTTGCACCGGATCAGGCTTTTCAATGGGTTATTTCTCTTTTTAAAAGCAGGCAAGATACAAGTAAGTACAAGACAGAGACAAGGATTTGTTTGCCTCCAGGGTACTGCAAGCTGCAATACTACATGACTGGCATTTCTTTCACAGGCACTGAGATTTCGTTTGAATTCTGTATTGGTTGTTATTGGACTAAAGAAAGTCACAAACCATTCAGATAAGAAGTTCTGTTGAAGTTTCCTGACTTTTCAAGGTACCAGAGACGTTACCTTCAGCTACTACAAGCAAAAGGTTCTGTTAGTCAGGTGAAACCATGGATTAATGAATAAAATACAGATTATCATAAAGTGGTGTATGAAAGCTCTCACACAGTTTCACTCAGCACACGAGCCAACTTTAACGCAGCAAATCTTATACAATTCTTGAAATCGAGATTTTGTGTGTGAAGGGCAAAAAAAGGGCAACAAACAACTAAAACCCAACTGTAACCCCCTAGTCACACATGGTAAAACAGAAAAATTAATACAAGATGATTTCAGCTGTGACAATGATGGGCCTCTCTCACTGGGAACTTCTGACAGTACAATGCCTGATGCGACTCTCTGCTCCCAGGTGCCACCACCCACAGCCTCAGTGCCAACCCTGGGTGTGGCAGAGCTCAGGCAAGCCAAGCCCCAGGGGATGCTGTCAGGGATGAAGGACTCAGTGCAGGGCAGAGGGAGCTGCAGCCGAGCCGAGGCCAGCCCAGCGTGGGGAAGGTCAGGGCTGGTTTGGGAACTGCTCCCACACCGAGCTCAGGGAGCACTGCCTCAGAACAGCTCCATCCCCTGCCTGCAGCTGGCTCCCAGTCTGCTTGGAGACCAGAAAATTAACTGAGCAACACCAGCGTGATGAGGCATGCACGGAGCTTGTGCTGGCCAGCAATCCTCTCGATAGCACTGCAGCAAATACTTCGCTATGACTGCATTTACCGTGGAAAAATTTACTGCAAGCTAGAAACTCACTCTGTA
The DNA here is from genome assembly GCA_013397755.1 of Cnemophilus loriae. Classification (NCBI taxonomy): domain Eukaryota; kingdom Metazoa; phylum Chordata; class Aves; order Passeriformes; family Corvidae; genus Cnemophilus; species Cnemophilus loriae. The sequence goes on from VZTF01001321.1 coordinate 1,195,705, forward strand.
GCACAGCAGAAAGGAAACAGCCCACTGAAAACTTTGTCTAGCTGGAACAGATCAAGTGTTGTCTTCTCTAAATAGCATTACTAACATCTTGCAGACACTTAATCCTTCCCAAGATGTTAAACCTCCATGCAATTCGCTCTTAGGTGAGCTTGAAGAGACTCTCAGAACAAGGCTATGCATCTTTTCAGGGTTTTGTTGTTGTTTTGTTTTTTTTTTTTTTAAATTAAATACACCATTCTAATCACTTACAATTAGTGAAATAGGAAGCACCATCACTACTGATCTCGTGGGACTGTGCTGCTTGACTGCCTGACACCCTCTGCCCAGTTCCCACAGCACCATCCCAGTGCAGCCGTGCTCTGGGCTGCCACTTCAAATATGCCCTGCTGTTCCCTGGCCAGCACGGGGAAGGCCATGGAATTCCCAGCCTGAAGAGACTGTGTAATCATCCTGGCAGGTACCAAACACTGGAGTGTTCCTGCATTACCAGAACAAACAGAAGGCACGGAACTGCGATGCCTTTCAGCAATGCTGCTTGTTCCCAGTGGCACGGGGAGAGGGAACGGCACAGCCCTACCCATCACCTCCACTGAACGCATTTCTGAGAGCACAGCCTCACCCCAGCTACACACACCAGCACCAGCTTCACAGGCCTGTTTTATCTCAAGGCCATGGTTTTATTTTTCTGAGCCCAGCAATGCAAAGTAAAAGCCACTCAAGGAAAAAGCCACAGAAATACAGTATTAACTGAGAAATGAGAGAACAGATTCCATTTCCTACTTAAGGTATAAAAACAGTTAACATAATTGCATTATACACTGTTTCTTTCTTCAGAATGTCTGAGGCTGCCACAGAACTATGTGGTGTTTAATATCATGAAAACAAAGTGAAAAAAACATCTCTGAAGTGCCATGCAGTATTGATAATAATGACAGTGGCAATACTAAAGAAGAACTTAAAAATGGGAAAAGAGGATGACCACAGTATTTTATCCAACTAAAGTCATAGGAGACTAGAGAGTAGTTAAATATCAAGATTGCAGTTTGGGTAAAACCTCTGTCACCCTGCAAAAATTGCTAGCACCTTTTTCTAATGATGTGAAGCAATCAAAACCTGTGCCTGAAATCTCTGCTTTACCCTAAGTGTGGATTGCTGGAATCCCTTGGATGGAAAAGGTTCAGGGCAGGTAAAACCATAATATGATAGATAAATTTCAGCAAACCCACAGACCAAGGAACAAAACTATTTGACACTAAAGTTGGCTTGTGAAATCATGGCAGAGGAGGAAAGATGAGCGTTCTGAAATCAGTCAGACAATTCAACTTCTTCGAGACATGGGGCAAGGAAAGAGTCAGCAGAACAGAAGGGGAAAAGCCACTAAATAAACCTGTCCTAAGAGCTCTTGCAGAAGCTTCTCCCACAGAGAAATGAAGCTTTTGACAATCACGTGTGTTACGTGTATAGGCCACATGCAGATCAGCAAGGAATTATCAGTAGATGAGAGCAGAAGCTCTCTGACCCTGGTCTGTACCATATAATGTTTGGACAGTGTGGGGTAGTAAATCTGGATTGGATTTAGTCTGACACACCTGGATCAAGAGTCTCCCCCTCCACATGTTTTGAAGCAGTCTCCTGGACCAGTCATTTCCATCTCTCGTGAGACCACTAGAAGAACGAGCCCATTTGCATTAATTTGTTGACACTTCTAATACAGCAGATATTAAATTGCAATTCTAGATTTGAAAAAATCCAGTAAGATTATTTTAACTTGATATCACAACTAGGATACAGAATGACAGCACACAATCTTCCTATTTCTAAATTAATATGCAAGAAAGATGCGTCTTAAGTCTTCTATAGAGACACACTTAGTCCATGAAGACTTTTCTTCATGGCTCTTCTAAGAACCACATTTTCAGAGGAACATTCAGGAACAGATGTGTTGTCAAGCTTAAGAAATTCCAAAGAAAAGAGGATTTCTTTTTTCCCCCCTAAACATGTGTAGTGTTTAACGTGAAGGTTATTTTTGGTATATTCTTACCAGTAAATTACAGATATCTATAGTTTTAGGTAGTGGGATACTTACGAGGTGTCCATACTTATCATGGAATGAACGAAAATCAAATGACTTTAAAAAATAAAGTTATCTGATTAAATTATTTCTGTTGGGTAGTTGTGACTCTCCACACCAACAAAAGTTACCTTACAAATTAAAAAAAAAAAAGAAGTTTAAGATATCCATTAATTCTTACTAATTTTCTTGCATCTGTTATGTGTGAAAGATTTTAATTTACACTCATTTATCAACTCAGACAACTTCACTACTGGGGGAATTTATTCTGATAAGAAAAAATCAAACTGCACTTTCAGAAGGCTATCAGAAGGTGGGTACATGCACATGGCACCTGGATCAGGAAGAAGCATCATTTTTAAACACAATTCTTAAAAAGTAGGGTTTTCTTATACATCGTTCTAAAGGAATATGAATGCCCACATAGAAAAGGTTTTATTTCAAATGAATGCATCTGAAAGAAATATTCACAAGCATGGGAAGGCAGAGGAGACATTAAACTGGACAGTTAAATATGGTAGAGAAAGGGATCTTAAACCAAATAACGTACTCTGGCAACGTGGACTACGGAGTTTTTATCTCTCAAAAGCGATTGCAGTCAACGTCACACACACGGAAATGATCAATACCAGCCACCAGAATGTAACAACAGTGGTAACCCTCAGTGTTCTCTGCAGTGCCTGCTGTGTGTTCTTTCAATGTGCTTCACAAACAAAGCTCAGTAGGGTAAGGATGTTATCAGAATTTTACGTGACAAACTGAAACAGAGAGCAGAGAACTCACAGGGAATTGTGTGACCAAACCCTGGTCCACTGGTTTCACCCAGGTCTTTTTCTTCTTCCAACAGGCCTTCCACATCTGACACATTTCTCCAGTCACAACAAACTAAAACACGTGAAAATTAATTCCAGTGGGTGCTAACAGAAAGTGTCCCATGTTTAACTACTGCTTCAAAAAGGTTTGGTTTGGGTGCTTGTTTGTTTGTTTTTGTAAAGCAGAATATTTCAACAACACCTCTCAGTAAGCAGAAACAAATGAGGGAACTTCTACACTGGATGAAAATCTAGAAATGCAGTATTGTTCTGCCAGACCTCTTATGGCTGTTAAAAACCACCAACAAAAACCCCCAAACAAACGTCACACAGCTGATCAGAGAGTTTTCCAACTGACACATAACACAAGTCCCACCCATTGGGGAGGTTTAGATTTTAAAGCTAATGTCCAATTAGTATATTTTAAGAGAAATACAAGAACAAAAACTACCCTCTACAGGGCATGCAAGCCAGTCATCCTTAAAGCTTGAAGACTGATCTATGCATATTTTCTGCATCATAAAATAGTCTGGAATAAAACCCAAAGTGCACATCAGTGTAGGATGCTGATAGACATCTTGATCTGGTTTCACCATTTCAGTTTAGCTGCATATTGTTTGATACTGCTCAGGGAAATATGACAAGCTGTGCCACGAATGGAAGGGAAGAGAACCAACTATCTGTTGCTGTACATTATGTTTTTATTAACTGAGACTCCACAAAACTCTAAATTTATGAAATACTGAAGGAAAATTATTAAATTATTCATCAGTGATAAGACAATTAAGAAGCAAACTAAGGAGCAAGTGGAAGCTTGGTCCTGAGGGAGAACAGCTGGTCTTCTCATTAAAAGTATGTTTTGGCAGCAAAATACCCTCTGAACAGAGGGAACCTGCTGCTAAAGCAGCCTCAGAGTCAAATTTAGGAGCAAGTGACAAAGGCTGATGTGGAGAGCAAGGTGGTGCACTCTGGGCAGCAGCGTGTGGCTGGTGCGAGCCGCACACCCCTGCCCCTGGCAAAGAGGTGACGTGACTTTATTGTACTTTGGAGCCACCACACGACGTGGAAGCTGCCTCAGCCACTGGGCAGCTTTGTGCTGATGCACCAGACTACAAAGAAATTAGCTTAAAACTCAAGGAAAGATGTTATTTGTACCCAATAAGCCAACAGGTGAGCACAGAGTCCAGCGGTGAGGATGGTGTCTGGGTCACTGAGTCACCCCATGCTCCTGCCCCAGATCCTTTGTTTATCAACCAGCAAAGCTGCAGAGCCTGAAGGAGCACTGGGTCAGTACATCCTGGGAAGTTTCCCCAGCAGGAGCAGGTCCTGTGGATGTTCTGAACACCAGCACTGCCCCTCTGCACAGTGGGCAACAATCACCTGTGGGCAGGAAGGGATGTTCCACCACTGAGGCTGTGATGGTGCAGGTGCTAAAAAAGGAACTGCATGATGTTACAGACACAGAAAGTCTTTCAGAGGTGAGGAAGAGAAGGAAAGGGAATGGGAAAGGGAAGAGACAGCACTTTGATGCAATGTTCGTTATGAAGTTGAACCAGAACACGCAATGAAAGTAGGCCCTGCCCCAACAGGCTGTTGCAGGGCCAGAGCTCTGAGGGGGTCTGAAAAACTCTTCATGAAATACCTTTGCTCCTTTCCTTCTCATCCCTCTCTTTCTGCTACCTGCTATTTTTAGGATTGTGGGGTTTTTTAAGCTTGTGGTTTTTCTCATACTTTCCTTTTGTGGTTTTTAATTCTTTCCCTGTCCTGCCATCAATAGTTCAGGAGGTTTGCCCCTTGGCTCCTCACCTCTTACAATCCATCCTCCAAGATCACCCACCTTACACACCCAGTCAAAAACCAACCACTGATAAACCAGCTCTCACCCACAGAAACGCAAAAGACCTCTCACGATCCCATTGCTGAAATACAGAATTAGTGACAAGTATGATCTGTGTTCTTTAAAGATAAGATCCTTATAACATGTCTACAGAAAAAAAAAAAACAAACCCTCAAATATTTCTGTAGCATCTGCTGAAATATGAAATTCCCACTCGCTGGCATGCCTTGTTCTAGATGTTTGAGACATTTTTTTCAAATAACAGCAAGGTCCATAATTTTTTTGTGACATAGAAACACAAAATCAGATGTTCCATCTTAATTTTGGACAAACTTACTTCCTAGTTAGATAAAAAAATTGATAGGAGTTTTCCTCCCTAATGCAATCCTCTTTCCTGTATTTCCCCATGTGTGTGAAGTATCTTTACAGCTGAAAGCAGAAAGACACAACAGGTTGTTTCCTAATCAAATAATTCTGCTTAAAATTGTTACTCCAATTCTTGCACAGATTCAAACATCTTGCATAACTGGCAGGAATTCTGACATCCCTGCACAACACCAAATTACTCTCAGCCTGCTTCAAAACCTGATTCATCACATAAAATATAACAATTCCCACTCCAATCTTTCTGTACCTATTTGTTCACTTAGGTTAGCTGGCAAAATAAGCATGTTAGCCTTTTCTCTGCTCCAGATATGTCATACCAAAGTGGGTTTTGCATAAAGAGAAATGGCATGCTACTATCTTTGTAACATTTTTAGAGCCTTGGTTATAAATACTTCAGATGATGCTCAGACAGAAACTCAAGATGCAGACTTCAGCTCTTCACATGAACAGCAGGGAGAGTTACAGATTCAGTTTGACTTGGACCTTTACTAATTTACCTCGGATGATCAACAAAAAGGAGAGCATAGCTAAAATAGAATTTCTGAAGTGATGGGATTTATACATATCACCTTCAAATTTATTAGGTACACAGAGGTATCTGGACATGCACAGGTGCTGGGTATACAGCTATACACAGGGCACCACTCTGATGCACAAAAATAGGAACAAATGATGAGCGGGTGAAACAAATAATGCTGCATGGGGCTCTTGGTGGAGCCAGACTGGGCTGTTGGGGCAGGGGCAGCCCTGCCCGGGGACAGTGCTGGCCCTGCCCTGGCACAGCCCTGGCCCTGCCAGCCCAGAGCCAGCACAGGGAGGGAAGAGGAGTTGGTAGGAATGTGGGCGGTGGAGAGGAGTGGGGTGGCCAAGGCAGTGCAGGATCCACTGGCTGAACCTTCCTCAGGTGAGAGGGAGCTACAAAGGGACACAGCCATGAGGACAGACCAGGAGAGCTGGAAAAGAAGGAAATAAAACGGTGCAGAGCTCCAAGACAGTTGCATTTCTCTTTAGGCAAGATTTAGGGTAAATTGAAAGAGAGGGAAACCACCAGGAGAGCTGTGAAGGACAGGACAAGGGAATTGCATGGGCAGGAGGAATGCAGTATTGAGCAGGGTAAACTCGGCTTCCCACTTTAGGCATACCTAGGGAGCTGTTCCACACAGAGCCAGCTCAGATATTGTAGACCTATCTATATCTGTAATTACTTACAGATACAAACCCATTCCTTTTTGATCAGTGCTACAGATGCGAGCAGTTTGTGTTACGTACACCCTCAGCCCCAGGAATACCATCTTGTTTCCCAGTTCAGAGACATTACTGCAAGGTCCTAAGCCATATTCTTCTTAAACCTCAGTACTATTTCAGGGGGTTTAGAAAATAGGGAGTCCACAGCTATGCACCTGTAAAACAGAAAATTTAAAAGATACTTTCACGGAGACATCGTTATTCTTTCACCACTGCAGCTTTTGCAAAAGTAAATTATTTTCCTTTCTCAAGAAGGAACAGTTTTTGCAAACAGTGTTTCTGTTAAGGGAAAAAAAAAAAACAAACCCACAATCTCAAGCCATGTTAAAGAAATTACCTAAATTCCGCTACTTAACACACAGTGTTTGGAGGGCCAGCCTCACCCAAAGGAGCAAAGACTAATAAAGGAATTCCTTTAACCCCAAACACTTCAAGATACCATTTTTTGAGTCAATCCTATTCAAAGCAACCAATGGAAAGACAAAATTAATATTTCTATGTGTTATTGTATACCCATAAAAAACCAGACTGTTATTTGCTAAGCTAACAAACTGAGCTGTCTCTTTTTTATGCATTAACAATTAATATGGATTCTGCTTGCAGACATCTGTAATGCTTTGGGCTGTATTTATGGTGTGATAATTGTCATTTTGAGACACAGAACACCAAGATGATAGAAAGACAGAGCTGAACTGTTCACTGTCTAAGGGACAACACTGCTATCGTGTTCAAAATCCTGCCCCAAGCAATGAAAAGTTCCATAAATCTTTTTTTCTGCCACTGTTGTCAGCTTCTGTTTTTGCCTGTGGCTGAATGTGATTATAATCTGTTTCCAGCATACAAGAAAACAGAGTGATCTAGAATATAATGAGTGGGGAACATTTTGGAGCCCTCCTGAGCTGCAGGATATTTCCAGCTGCTAGCAGAGCTGATAACGGACTTAATAGAGCTAATGATTTCTAATACCACTAACACAAGGCTATTTTCACAGTGGGTAAATAATGACTCTTTTGTTTTGGAAATAGTTAAGGAGTCATGTAGATGTTTGATAAGTACGTGATACAGTATAAATGCAGCAATATTTGGGTAACTAATGGTGGATTACAGCACGGCTAGAAGATAATACACTTTTGTGTTTCCTTCTAAGGACTTAAAAGTTTATAACCCTGTTAAGACCAGTGTGACAGCAAAGAGATTTCACTGTAAACAGTTACAAGTAATGTTTTAATCGAAGCATAAAAACGCATCCATTTGTTTCAGTGCACTGCGTCTTTGTTTTTATGTTGGTAATTAATATTACAAATCTTCACTAGAAATAAAATAAAAACTAATTGGGTAGTAAAAGAAATTTTCTTGAGAATTGAATGCAAAAACTGCATTGATGGGGCGAACTATGAATAGCACACATGGCTTCAATATTTTGCTTGATCATGACTGCATGTTTCTGATGAGGATTAGCAATATTTGCTTGGTTTCCACCTTTCCCAGTGCACAATCTGTGTTCCCCATTCAAGGCCCTGTGCTCCCACCAAAGAGAATTCCACTCCGCAGGCTGCAAGATTCCTTGCAGGTTTTTTTTTGTATGGCATTATATAGAAAAGACTCCCTATGGTTAAAATGCATTTCTTCTTCCCTCTTCTTCTCTCCAGAAGTTACCTGCCTATAGAGGCTGCACGTACAGATCTTCTACTTTTCCTTCAAGACTTTTGGACATTATTTCACATGAAGTTCATGGAAGCTGTAAGGAGTGGCTGGGACTTCCATCCTACTCACTGCAGCACTCTGCATGCCCAGGGCTTCGTGCCCCTGCAGTTTTACAGCTTTTTGAGCTTTCTGACCTGTATCCTATCCCAAACAGGGGTTGGACAATCCCAATTCCCTGAGTGGGACTGTGTTTCCACGTGTCTCTCAGTCACCCAAAATGGGTGGTGTCAAGCAAGCTGTTAACAACCCAAACTTCTTAATGGGGACAAAGAATTGATTATAACTCTGATGAAGGCAGAAATGTAAGGTTCAAATAAAATAATTCAAGCTAGGCAGAGCTTTTCAAGTGAAAATGAAAGAAATAAAAGGACTTAGGGTGTGAACGGAGGATAATAAATTGTGTAATGCAGTAAAGCAATATCTACCCATTATAAACTTTATAGATTTTTAGGAAAGCAGATGATAACCCCCATTGTGATTCATTTTCACATATCTTGAAATATTACAGGAAGCAGGCAAAAATAATTAAATTTACCTAACTGTATTTCAAGGTATGGCTTCACTGGTTAAAGAAAATGCAAACTTAAGCAAAGAGTCTGATACAGCTGCTGGTGTCAAACTGAGAATGCAATCTCTTCTCTGGTTTGTTACTGCCATTGCTTCATTATGAGAAGAAATTGTAGATTGGAACAACAGAAATATTTCATGGTCTAAGAGTTAATATCAGATATTGTTTGTGCTGGTGATACAGCACTTCTAAATGACAGGTCAAACATGCACAGAACAGCACGAGATTGTTCCACATCACAAATAAATCAGGTTAAATATTGTGAAAAATACATCCAGTAGGGACTCCAGGTTCCAAATCAGGTTTTGTATTAGAAGGCCAAGAAATACAGGGTTTGTAAATTCATGTATCTGACAGGCATGAGCAAGCCAATGAATTTAATCATAAGGAAACAATACCATGATCAAGTAATGTGACAACTGCAATCACTAACTTCAAGGACTTGTTCAAATGTTTCTTCTCCCTTAGCAGGGAGACAGGGAAACAAGAAAGCCACCAGATGCTAACCCTTTCACAAAATATTAGGTATCATATTAGTTAAATTCCTAAACACTAATATTCAGAAATCCACTTTTTTTTTTAATAGTACCAGAAATAAAGACAAATTCAAGAGACACCGAAAACTAAGCCAGAGCACAGAATACGCCAGGCACAGCACTGCCAGTTTGAGAAGGATGTCAAAGACCTACAAATGTAAAAACCAAGAATATTGAGCAAGTTTGAGAACAAGATGGCTAAGCTGCTCAAAGAGTAAGAATTAAGGATTTCTTAATTAAAAACCACTACAGTATGACAGGACAGAACTATATTACATGCATTAGCATATAAAAAATGAGAAAGTAGGTATTTTGGAGATCAAGGAGCTCTTCTGTATTGATACACGAGTTGTAATACCAACCAAAATTAGACTCAAACATGTAGATCAGGAATTTACAATAGGAATAGACAGCTGTTAAAGAAAAAGGTAATAATCAGACAGTGAATTCAACATTTTTATATGGAAAATGTCTAAGGAATGGAAAAAGTCTAGTAGAGAATACTTCACAAAAGGTCTTGAAAACTGAGAAGATACAGAGGGAAAATTTCCTTAAAATTAATTAAAATACAATGCACTAGGCAGTCCTTCAAAGGGAAGCAGAGCTGTGTAACAGGTGGTGGGACAGAAGATGCAATTCAGTGTTGACAAATGCAAAAGCAACTTAAAATTCTTCTACTGAATGCTGGCTGCTTAAATGAACATCATGAAGAAAAAGGTGTGGAAGGATGAATTTTTGCGAGGAGACCAAGGAAAAGAAGTGCAGTGCAGTGAATATTCCAGGACAACATTCTAAATGCATAACAATGGAGGAAAATAAAAATGTAACGCATCTGCTACGCTCTGACATCGAGTGCTGCATCCTGTTAACAGAAGAGAAAGACAGCCACTTACAACACGCCTCGTGCAAACGTCAGAAATGAGGCAAGCTGGGAAACACAGCATCATCCACTCACACTGGCTGAAAGGTGATCTGTGTTACCCCACATCCATCCTGCCCCATTCCTGCTCAGCCCTGAGAAACAAGCAGGAAAGCATGTATTTAACACAACTGTTGTCTGGAAACCTAGATTAGCATTTAGCCTGGGAACTGCCAGTGTCCTCCCTGCAGACAGAGCTGAGCTGTGCTCTCTGGGAGCAGAGGAAATAGAATTTCCGAGGACCCTAACACACACCCTGGCTGCTGGGATCCAGGGACACAGGGACAAACGTGTTTCTCAGAACTCCCAGAGCTCTGCATTTGCATTTGGGCCTTAGAGAACACATCCTCAGCATTTCTTTATTGATTATGCCCCTGAAAAGTTTGTCCTCTGTCTCAGTGTGGACTCAGGTAAGAAATCTTATTCTGTTAGAAAACTAAGAATTGAAAAAACTACAAGCTGTGCACACACACATATTTGTTGCTCAAGTCTCAGCTGAGTGAAGTCAGTGTTTCAAAATCAGTCAATAATCTCTCCAGTGAATTCTTACACTGATGTTTTAGCAAGACACACGTGCATATCTAATGAAGGGAGCAGGGAACAGGCACTTACTGTAATGTCAGCATCAGATGACAAGCACAGAATTGGGCCATATTTTGATGTGCCTTGGACTAATAAAGAAAAGAAACCTGGCCAAAGGGTCAGGTAGCCAAAAGGTGGCTTGTGACTGACTCCCCAAACACAGCCGTGAATACAATCAGCGGTTTCAGACCTGACAGTCAGCTACACTGCTCCTGCTCAGGACGGGTGTTGTTCCAGCAATCTCGGCCCAGAATTTCTCTTGGGAGATCACCTATGCTGCCAAAACCCACAGAAACACACTTCCCTACTGGCACATATCCACAATTGGGTGGGAAACCCAAACACCAGGTTCCAATAACCTGCTGATCAAGCCCAGTGTGTAATTCCTTAAGTGTGAAGAGCTGTCCCAAAAAGGCTGTGTGCACACCCACTGTGCAGGGATCCGATTCCTGCCTGGATGCTTTCCACCTGAGTGTCTCGGCAGCATTTCCTGGAAGCTGTGTCTGACAGCACCTTCCCCTCCCGTGGATTTTCCCGCGTGGGCAGTACGGTCAAGTTCCAGTGCCCGGGGGAGAGGGCAGAGGCCAGCCTGGGACACTCTGAGCTCTACAGTGAGTGCAGGCACCTGGTGGCTCAGTTTCCCTCTGGTTCGCCCCAAAGGATCCCTAAGTTGTCCAAGGGAATGAAGCATCTCCAAATGCAGGGGTCCTGTGTCCACATTCTGAGCACAGTTTATAGCTGGACATAAACTGCACTGAAAGAAGGTGCAGCTTCCTCTTCAATCCGGCTACTGTGCATTATATAAATTATTCTTTTCACTTGTGAGTCAAGCCAGTTATGGCTGGATATTGCTCAAATGAACTGCAGCATCATCAGAGCAAAATAATAACAAAGGCATCACTCAGGCACAGCCTAAGTACTGATATTTCTGTCATAAATGATAAACAATAACACATTGTCTTCAATTTTCTAACATTTCGTAATTTTTCAGTGGGAGAGACAATGCTCTTCTGCTCTCGTTTCTTGGTAATTCACAAGGCTCATACTAACCAGTTCACAAACAACTATAACACATTTGTTCTTCAGAGATTATTAGTTTACACATCTGATTTTTTTAACTCCAAGCAATTAGAAGCCCAGTGCACTGCAAGCAAAGCTGCTGGTCAAGGAGACACAGCATAGTAAAAACAGAATAAAGCTCCTCAAGATCAAAAATTAAAGAGCTACAGTGCTACAGGCATTGTTTATTCACATTTGAGAAGGCTGGAAGAGACAGGCATGCTGTCTGCCTCAGTTTTTATGGGGGATGTGGGAAAGCAAAAAGAATCTCAAGATTCATAAGAGCTAGAAATAGCTTACCATTTATTTGTGGTCCCTGAATTATCTGTCTGCTGTCAGGCCTGCGCAGGCACACCGCTGGGCTGCCTTCGCTCCCACCCCACAGAGCAGGACACCTCTGAAAAAGGACAATCTGTTTCCTTTCTGAGTTTCTTTTTAAACGTCATGAACTCCCCAAAACTGCATTTATTTTCTTGAAGTGAAACCAACAATAATGGTTACATGAGAAAATAAAAAAGTATAAGGGAAGGGGATGGAAGTGGGAAAGACTGTCACTGAGACACAGTGTTGAAAGAAACACACAAAATGTATTCGCTTGCTTTGAGGTTTCATGATGGTAGAGCTTCCAGACCTGAACAAGGCAGGTGATTATTATTATCTTTGTTTGTCTTTATATATTTATATATATATATATATATATATATATCACTGCTATCATCAGTAACTCAATAAACAGTTTAAGTGCACACAGCACTTCCTTATGACATTTCTCCAATTACTCCTTCAAATTTTGACACAGATTTCTTCCTTCCTAAACATATCCATCAGTACTGTTTCCTCCCAAGCTGGTGACTGTCACCTTCTAATCAGTTGGCATTTATCCTGGGATATACAGGAATGCAAACAGCTTTTTCCTCCCACACCGTGCTCTTCTGCAAGGTGCAGCCTGTTTCCCTCCCGAGACGGCAGAGTGTGCCTCCATCAGAGCTGGTAACACATGGTGAACTCGTGGTGCATGGAATTTACCCCAAGCAAAACAGAAAGGCCACTGAGGCACTGGAAGGCTCGGTGGTGGGTCACAGGCACCGGTCTGTAGACAGGAACAGGGAGCAGGCAGGTGCCCCAGCTCTCTCGTTTCTACGCCCCTGCTCACCTCTGATTATTTTATTAGGTTCCCATTATCAGCCTCCACACCTACACTGATCTATGGAGAACGGCAGAGCCCGTTTCCACGCCCGCTCTCTGCCAGCCTGTTCTGATTGGCCTCATTATTCCTCTCTCCAACAGAGAGAGAGATTCATTACTCAATGCGTAAAACTGACTCGCTCCAGCCCTTTGCTTACAGCTCCAAATCTGTCACCACATACAGATTATGCCACTATTTCTTACCTCCTAAACTGTTTGACACCACAGCTTTTAACTGAACAGGGCAAGGAATAGAGGGAAGGAATGGAACACAAACCGTTAAAATGATTATTAGAAAGCGAAGAATCCACAGGAAGCATAACAGCTTCCTGAGGCCGCTGGAAATGTAAACATTTCTTGTTTAGTTCCCATTTATACCGCAAAGTTTTCAAGCCAGTCAGGTGAGAAAATTTAAACAAAAATTTATTGTTTACAAAGAGAGCAGTACCTGTAGAGCAGCCCGTGCTCTGCAGCTCTCTGGACTTTCCTCGGCTCCCTGCTAAGAATAAGGAATAATGTTTTTAAACCATCATTAGCTTTCATTCTGCCACTTCCCTTCTGCTGCCACAGTACTCCTCTATGTAAATGGCATTTATTTATTCACAGGCGCTGGCATACCACTACTTTTGTCAAAGCTGGTCTCGCACATCCCGTTGTCCCCGCGCTCTCGTAAACGAACTGGAAAAGCAATTAAGACTGGCGGGATTTCGGGGCGCGGGCAGCGCCGAGCCGCTGCGGACACGATCTCCGTGGGCGTGCGCGGGAGCGCAGCTCTGCGCGCGGGGAGATAGGGGAAGCGACACCGATTGAAACAAATCGCTGATCCACACCGGAGAGGAGCTAGGGCAAACAATGGCAGTAAAAGCATAAATGTCAATTTGGAATGATAAAGGATACAATCTAAATGCAATATGAGAGGCCCCCAGACAAAAGGGAGAAATAGAAATTACACATTACCCAAGTACCAGATGCAATAAACAAACAAATATGTAAACACGCGCATGAATATGCATATGGAAAATTTCAGATCATTGGATTGATGGCTCAAGTAACTAGATTTTAAAGTAAAATACTGAACAGTTTTTAAAAAGTTGTTTTTTTTTCCTTCAAATCTAGCAGTCAAAATCTTATTTATACTCCTGGTAATTTTGTTTTAATTCTGAATAATCTGCAAGTGTCTCAACACATGCTTTCCCCTACATTCTACATTTGCATATTAATGACACAACTGTCCGTAAGAGACAAACCAGTGCCAGGAGATACTTTCCTTTCTCACAAGAAGCTGGCTTTTTATCTGCTGAAAGAACTGTCAAAAGGGTTCTCTAATTGCTTTCAGAATTTCCTCTGTCTTTTCCCGTCAGGTTTCCTAGTCCCCTACAGCAATTTGCCAGATGAACTATAAGGTTTCAAAGCTCATTTAAATAATCTTATGCCTATTCTAGCCCTGGTGAAAAAAAAAAACCAAATAGTTTCATCCAAACTGTGACCTAATAACCAGTCACACAGAGCAGTTAAAAGAACTACCTAAGATTCACTTATCACAGTCAGCTAAATTCTACCTGATACTGTTGGATGAACCAAACATTTATTTTGTTACGGGAAGGTTAAATTTAACTTAGTGGAAAAAGGTCACAAATAGGAATGAAATTATCAAGAGCTACATGTAGGAATCAGTTTGTAAAGCACAGCACTGTAAAAAAACCAATGTTCACAGTGCCAATAAACTGGCAGAGAACCCATTTAAGATTTTGACCTGTATCTGGGGTTGTCCCATCCACCTGTCAACAGCAATTTTTTGATGCGAGCAAAAACCATCACAAAACCAAATTAACCAAAAAATGTGCACATACAGACATACACAGCTCCACACAAACACCCTCATCAGCGTAGTTACACAGCAGCTGTGACACAACTGGTGCTACATCACGTTGTGCATTTAAATAATGATCCATTCCAGGTGCCTGCAGGTAGTGTCACGCTACAGACTGCAATGATATATGGTAACAGTGGCCATCAGCACAGTTCCCTGCCAGCTCAACTCTCTCCTTCGTTTAACACTTCAAACTCTTGCCTTCAAACATTTAGAGATGAGAAAAGGTGGCGAAAAATGAGAACGTACCTTTTATTCCTCCAAGTCTGAAATGCAATTCCTATTCGAAATGCAGTCCCCAAACATCAGGTGAATAATTTTAGACTAATAAAATATGGCATTACTGCTGCTGCTTTTGAGTCCTTCAGGAGGCTCTCTACAACTAGGGGAAGTTACTGTTCAAAACTCTGTTACGAGGCAATTATACTGCCTGACATCTAACATCTTGCAAGGCAATCTCACTTTTGGGCATTAAGAATTAGCTGTGTTAATCTCATTTTATGAAAGACATAATATTTTCCTTTCAAGTATTCTTTTTAGAAACATGAGCTGCCAAGTCTGCCTTATAATCTGAGGTTTCCATTCACAACTATTCTGTATTCCAGTAGCGCCAACTTCCTTTCTATTTACAAACAAACACCACTGATGCTTTGTATTTTCAGTATTTTAATTCTTGCTTCTATCCTAGAAATATATTAAAAGGAGATCTAAATATTCAATAGAGCTGTTTGAAATACTGCATCTGTTCATCGTCATTCCAAGCAAAAATGTGTATTTATTTTGTAACCATTCTGTTATTTTCTGCATAGGGATTTTTTAATACTTGTCTTATTTTTAAAGATCTAAATAAAGATTAATTTCAATGTAGCTGCTCCTCTGCCATTTTTCTAAAGATTAATAAAACTGATAAAAGAATTTGAATGACAAAGGAATATATTAATTTACATGTCTACCATTTTTTGGGACAATTTCCCATCTGTACATACACCCCACACACTACAAATTCCACCAATTATTAACCCTTTCTGTGTTGCCTGATTGAATGCTCTGTTTTTCTTCCGTAGAACACCCCTAACAACCTGGTCATCATTCTACAAAAATTGGCCCAGTCTTGCTTTGGGAAGTTTCAGGCAAGGACCTGCACTTTTCCTGGCAGACTGGCAGAAGGAATGTTGTGGTCTGCCTGTGCTCAGGAGAACACAGGAACATTCTGTTTGAGCAGCACAGACAAGGCCCGTGGAGGTGCAGTGACCACTGGTGAAATGCTTCCTGCCATCCTTGTGTCTGTGGGCACCACAGCTTCATTTTGCTTCCGAAATTTCACATTTCCAAACATTGTGCAGCCGGTTGGATCAAAGACAGGCTTTCCTCTCTCTCCTGCAATGGGGGCTCCTACTCTACACCCTGCCTGTGACAGGGTTTAATAAAACAAACC
The DNA here is from genome assembly GCA_013397755.1 of Cnemophilus loriae. Taxonomy (NCBI): domain Eukaryota; kingdom Metazoa; phylum Chordata; class Aves; order Passeriformes; family Corvidae; genus Cnemophilus; species Cnemophilus loriae. The sequence continues at coordinate 1,211,915 of VZTF01001321.1, forward strand.
CACACAAATATCCCATTGTCCAAGGCACGTGAGAACAAATACAAACAAAATAATGAGAAACTGGCAGCAGCAGCCTCATTCAGTCCCCTGGCTGTCTCTGAAATCACCAACAAAGGCCTGCAGTGGTGATGGAATAGGCAGGAGAGCCTGGAAGTGGTTAACATTGTGCTCCACCTGCTCAGAGAGCTGCAGTCCTTCTTCTTCAGCCATCTACTGCAGCAGGGAGAAGCACCTGAATGTGTGGGATCCACAGAGTCTGAGGATCTCGGGCTGGCTCATGCTGCGACTTATTAGTCATGAAAGTAGGAAGCCAAGGACTGAGGGCTAGAAAAGATTGAGGCAGGATGAGGAGCTGGGAAATGGAAAGCTGTCAGTCAGGGGGATTGAGCCAACGAGAGAACACATCAAGGTTCTGAGAGAAATAAGATGGAAAGGTAGACCTAACAGAAGGGAGAAAAAAGACATTTGGAGATCCCAGGAGAGGAAAGAAGAACTAAAAACTGTTGAGAAAGGTGAGACAAAAAAACAAATCAAAAAGACCCTGACACAGAGCCAGATAAACGGTGGAAGTCAGTTCATCACTAGAAGATGAGCAACAGAAATAAGGATTAGGACTAGACAGACAAGCAGGCTGTGCACTGAATAAATAGGAAAGCTGGAAAATGCCCACCAGGAGAATGGTGGGAGGAGTGCCCTGCTAGCCTGGGGCACATTCCCAGGCTGGCCACAAAGCTGCTGGGGCTGGGGGGGCAGAGCAGTGCTCCAGCTTCTGGCACAATGCATTACAGAGTAAAGCCTGGGCACGGCCAGCCTTATTTCTCAAAATCAGAGGCTCCTCCAGGCTTGATTCTGCACCTTAGGCTTCAGATCTTTTAAAGTTCTGTGTGTTTTATTTTCTTTGGCCATTTTGTTGTAAAATAGAAAATCACTCTCGGTGAATGGAGACTGACAGCTTCAGCTGGTGAGCAGGAGCTGTGGCCGCAACCAAATAACACACAGCTATTAATTTATTTGAGGGTTATTCTTATTATTTCTCATCACAATGACATTAAATGAGCTATGTACATACACTGATGGAAAACAGACTTCACAGTTTCTGTCAACAGTGCTGTATGTGTTACGAGTTTGAATTTTTATTTGAAGTTTCCAGAGCTGCTTTGTTAGCTAGAGAGTTGATCTCAATTTTATGTTGACACCAAAGCAGAGCAGATTAACTTGGAAATGATGCCCAGAGCTTGAAGTGCTGTTGGATCATTTGTCCTTATTGAATGAAGGCAGATTTCTGCATTATATTACACACTGCTACTGGTGCCACGTTTTTAAATATTGTTCTTTTCATCACTCTTTGTCAATTATCCTATGTTCAGAGTATTTTTTAACTAAATAAATATCTGTGCGTGGTGACTGTCAGCATTAGGAGAAAAGTCCTGAAAAGCCAGCTCATAAATGAAATTCTGATTTCAGCAAATTCATTCTTCTCCGATAGCTACATTTCCAGAATAAATGATAATCTCTAATATCATTACCTGAACACAGCAAACCTGGATTGTAAAGGGTCTTGGCAGTGAATGATGATAGGCATCAGAGGCTTAATGTTTAATTACTGAACAGAGTTTTCTGGAGAGTTAAGAGCTAATATCGTTCACTTGCTGCTGTTGGCTACGTGGCAGAATATTGTGGTTGTTGTGATCTGTCAGGGAGAAGTGATTCATAAACTTTGCTCCCAGCTCCTCAAATGCACAGCTGGTGGGAATAAAAAATGGACAGCTATTTATGGCTGAAAATCCCAACAGGAATTGTCCTGAAACCCACATGAAAAATAAGCAGAAATTCTTAATGAGAAGAAGACTGTGCATTCCTATACACTGTGAAGCACAGAACACAAATTAGTTACTGATATTCCCTTAGACCTGCATGTTTTAGGAGCTAAGGGTAATAACTAAACTAATTCTCATGATAATTAACAAAGGAAAGCCCTCTGCTCAACGAAGAGAGTGAAGCAAGCTGGGTTCAGCATCTTATTTTAATACCCTCTCAATGTAAACTATATTGGAAAGGGACAAAAGAAAGGGAAGATTGAAGAAGATGCAAATGCCTACTTTTTCTTTTGCTACAAACACTAGGGACACATGGTGAGCTCCTCAGGGAACTGAAGAACATCCCAGTGACCCAGTGGCAAAGGTTTTGAAGGGAACAGCAGGTGTAGGTGCCTGACTCACAGACATAATGTGATTTTTTTCTTTCCATCAGTCTGTTCTCATTTGTTCCAAACCATTGAGAAAGCTGAAATATAGTGAGTTAAAGATCTACAACCCACCCCAAATATCTTGAGAATGAAATTTTCCTCACTTTATCCAGAAATGCTCTGATAGACTGCAGGAACGTTCAGAAGTGCTGTCAGTGTTCCTACAGTCACGGCAGCTCCCCGGGTTGAGGCTCCCACCAAAGCAATCCTTCCAAAAAAACCACAAACTCTTAGCACCACAACTCAGAATGTTCACTTTCAGAGACAATTTCAACAGGCAAGAAGATGCACCTCATATCTAGATATGCTGAGCAGTAGTAAGAACAAATGTTTGTCATGGTGGTTGTGAGGTTCCTTTTCTATTAAAAGCCTTTTCTATTTAAAAAAATGCTCTACTTAAAAAGAAAAATTCTGCACTTTTCAGTATTGACATGTTGCTTTGTATGCATGACTAGTTGCACATGTTTAAGAGTGAAGGCAAAAAAAGAAGAAATTATTCTTTTTCGTATAGGAGCTTAAATGAAGATTAATTCATGAAAATCCAAAGCTTGATTTTAGATATTGAATACTCATTTAAATTTGTCTGTCAGAGCTCTGTTCTCCACTCTCATCTGTTTCAATCTAGTTAATGAAATAATGTTTTATGTAATAAATAACAGGGGAATTAAGCCAAGGAGTTAACAGTAAGCACTAAATAATGAATCAGTGCAAGTCTGGCACATAGCTTAAAGTTGTTTGCAAAAGAAATACATCAGATTTGATCTTTAAAAAGGAAGCAGAGCCCTAAGTTACTTGGGAAAGGGGATCTCTCCTATTCTTTGCCTGCTGGCAGAAGGCCCTGTGATTCTCCCATGGCTGCAGTAAGAACTGAACCATTTACTGATAACTGGAAGAAAGAAGAATAAGAGAAGGTGAGAAGAAAGAAAAAAACAAAACCAGCACAGAAAGGCTAAAAAAAGAAGAGATGGAGCAAAGTACAGAGTTGCTCATCAGAGAAAGGACTAGCAAGAGGCACAGTGTGGCACGTGCTCCAGAGAGGTCAGCAACGAGAATCAGTTTAGACTCACACATGAAAAGATGAAGAAGGAGCAGCACCTCTCAGCACAGCAGGACATTCTCCAAAGGAGGCACTGACAGGGGATCCCAAGGAGAGCTAATTAGAACCTCATCTTTGCACAGATATCTCAAAGAGTGCAGCTTTCCAGCTGTTTTTGATGAAGTCCAGAGTGCTGCCAGAAGAGGCAGTTCAGCCCCAGCCCTCCTGCCCCAGCCCCTTCCCTTGCTGTTGGCAGGTGACACCAGCAGCGTGCTCTGAGTGACACCAGCCCGCCAGTCCAGCTGGGACCAACCCTTGTCCCCGGGCTGGCCGAGCTGCCAGGCAGGTGCTTTGATGATCCAGCTAACACAGAGCTTCTGGAGCTGCCACAAAGTGGGGGAGAGCAGCAGCAGCAGCAGCACGGAGCCAGGGGCAGGGAAGGCAGCGCAGTGTTGGGCTGATGGCACCCGGGGATGAAAATCAGACACCAAACTGAGACTGTGACTGCCTCTGTACATGAACGAGCTCCTTCACAGCTGCCTACGGCACTCTCTGAGTAATCACAAGGACTCTCTTCCTTTACCAAACATCATTTTTGGCCAAGTCTGTCCTGCACTTTGGCAGGTGACACACGCAGGCTGCGCTCACAGGCATAACCCCATGAAGCTGTGTATCACTTTGATGAAAACGAGGTGCTTTATAAACATTCATGCATTTTAAGTCAAAGCTGTCAGTCTTCTGTGGAAGTGACATCACTCAGCTCCTTTTTGGGAGGGACAGGGTGGTTCAGCCGTGGCTGCTCGCAGCAATGAGCTCAGTTTGAGCTAAGGCAGGGCTGACTTGTGCTGCCAAATGAAGGCAATGTTTTGCCCCTAAGTCTCAGCTCTGGCGAATAATCAAAAGAAAAAGCTCTCAGTGTAGGCATCGTTACTGAGACACTTGGAAAAGGGGGCCTTCTGGAGAAGCCTGGATCTGAGGCTTGCTGCTTGTCAGCACCACTGATTAACCCGAGTGCATCTCCATGCTGAGACATCTCAGCTTCTGGGCAGGAAGGAGCAGGGGCTGAGCAGGGCGGGGAGGAACTCCTGAATCGGGGTTGTATTTCTGCACGCTGTAAGGGTCACAGTAACAAAATAAAATGGGGTTCTATCCAGCTAAATGAAGGGATAAAGGTATTCCAGCCCTACACATTACAGCTCATGTTTTGCCTTTTAGAAAATGTAAGCACACTCTTCTCTAGCTCAGGTAGGTTTTTTGCTGTCTCTTACTGTGAGTTACAAATTTTGACTAACTTGCTTTGAGCGCAACACTGAACAGTCTGTAATCTGCTCTTTTAAACTAAATTTAATTGATATAAGTGAGAACACAGCGTGATTCCTAATATTACCTAACTTAATTTTTCTGTGGGCTGGCTATCAGTCCCGGGTGTCACATCACACACTCCCACTTCTCGCTCGGATCGTGGCCCCCTGCTTTGACAGCTCTGCAGTGCTGTTCCCCAGCTGGAAGAATTCTAGTAAGACTTTCTAACCTCCAAAACATAGATACCAAATGGCTACGCAGAAATATCTGCAGACTTCCATGACTACTGTTTAACAGAACTTTAAAGGAAAAAAAAAAACAACTCACCCTTGTCGAAGAGAAAATTACAGAAAATGAGGTTAGGCTGAATAAATGAATCAATTTAATATCTTAAAAAAACCCAAAATTCTCCCTACTTGCTTTCAGAAGGCTGGCTTCCATAATGCTCTCTAAAGACATCACTTGGATTTCCACACCTTTCCTCAGTTTTAAACTTTCCATTACTTCCACAGAAACAAGCTCTGTCCATGGCTTAAATGAAATATGAATTACTTTTGAGGGAAAAAAAACCACCAAAAAACCCAAGAATCTTTCTTACAAGTTTTCATAGAATCTTAAATGCCCTAGAAGCAACGTTAGAGCACTTGCTGTTGATAGACACTCAAGAGATTAAAAGTCACTGGAATTAAACTGAAAACAAAACTTCTTCATAAATTACACTTCCAAAAATTAGCATCAGATGCTAATTTGAGAAGATTGTAGGGAAAAATGATCTGCACTATCCAATCCAAAACTTTATCTGATACACGACGTGATTTCCTTCTAAAAAGAAATCTGTTACATATCTGCAGTAACAACAAATAAAGATGATAAAAAGTAGCCTCAGTGCTTAATAGTAATTTAAGAACGAGGAACAGAAGTGTTTCTTAAAGCAGTGTCCATTAACAATACTTAAAGTAATGGTGTTCCTCTGTATATTTCTGTTTGGATCTAGCTTATTCCCAAACCAGTTTCAATAATTTTGAAACACAGCAAAACCAGAAAAAACCACTGAGTTTCTACTTGCAAAATGTTGCAAAAAGCCACAGGAAAATCTCTGAGCTGCTTCTTAGAGAAAATTTGATCTTACAGAAAGCCAGCACTGCTTCTTATGGCTTGGATCCTCTCCCCTGCTATTCATGCACAAAAACATTTCTACACAAGTGGTGTGATATATCGTTTTTCCTTACTTCAAAAAATAAATTCTAATTATATGGGTGAACATTCGTGGCTCTATGTAAAAGCATGCAGTTGTTGTGTAGAGAAAATAGATAAGTAATATACAATATCTTTTTTCAGGACATGTTTTTGATGTGTAATGAATGTTTTGTTTAAAGTGCTTTGTAGCAGCATTTTTATGAGTCTTTTTGCGGAAAATTTCTTAAAACACAGTGAAATTTGAGCAGTGCAGCTGTCTACATGAAAAAAACCAAACGTGACAACAAACAAAAAATACCCCCACAGCCAACCCCCCCCCTAAATCTTACCCAGTGCTGTCTCCCAGGAAATTGTGAGAGATTCTATGAGAAACCTGGGTCCCGTGCACATTAGAGATTCCTTCCTGCAGGGTTAGCAGGTGTGGGCTATGTCAAACAAATTTATTGCAGTCTGTGTTAATAACCAAAATTATAGAAAACCTAGATGAAAGTGCTCTGCATCCAGCTAATTTGAAGCTACCTTATGAGACAATAACAAGCTTCTAACAGTTTTCCCCTTTTTTAAAATACACTAATTATGCTTAATGTTCCTTGTCGCATTAGCTTTCATGGTAATTATATTTCAAAACTTTTGCAATTAGGGTGCAGTTAATATTGTGGAATATTGCAATTATTTTTCATTGTGACACCTCTATTGAAAACTGGTGGCATAATGATCACATTGTTCAACTAAATCAGAACTGTAGAAATATGGCAAATGAACCAATTATAGATTATTATTTCTAATTACAGATAATGCCCTTTTCCTTGCTTTGTCCAGAACAATTTCCCAGATACCCAGACTCTTCCGAGTTTAAAAAAAAAAAAAGCCCAACAAACTGATTTCTCCACCTTCATATTTGTTACACACATTCTGATATATGTATATGTGTGTGTGTAGTATGCAAATATATACTGTACATGATATATTTATAACATGTGTGAGCATGGGCAGATGTGGACAGGCACATCAACACGTACAGAGATAATTTACAGCTGATACAGGCTCAGTCAGCTGCGGCTACAAATGTAAATACCACTAAGTGCTCACTCTGAGCAAGGCTTTTACTCAGTGGTTGAGCCTCGGAGGAAACTTCAAATGCATTACAAATGCACTCTGCACCATTTCTAATTCAGCCCCACATTGCCCCAAAGAACATTTCCTTATTTCTGCTCACCCTCCCTCTTTAATAAACTCAAGGGCTTGGGCTGTCTACCCTTAAGCCTCTGGCTCACATTTCCATCACTAAACCCGAACATCAACCTCCCCCAGTTTACAGACTGGATTCTGTTTATTGATGCTGAATGAGTTCAAGCCCTTGATAAATGACAACAGCAGAAATGCCTAAGAACTAATATATATAATTGTGAAAATGTGAGGTTCACTCTGGGGTTTTGAAGAGCTGCTTGTAATTAAACCAGTCTATAATTCAGTAGGACAGAGCACTATTACATAAAAGTACTTTCTGAAAAACCACAGCAGAGGAGTTGAAGAGGTAGTGCTAAAAAAAAACCAGCCAGACAGGTAATGGGACACATTCTGTTATTTTCAATACTTTAGCAATTCTGAGATTAATTATCATTTACCATTTACATTCTTCATATGGAATTTTAATCAAAGCTCGCTTAATTAAGTTTTCATTTAAATTACACTAAACCAGTGATAAATAAATCAACGATCAAATCACTGACTTCAAACAGAGAAGACCTTTACCAAATTCCCTGCCTTGCCAAACCCCACCATCTGTACATTTCCCAGCTACCAGACTAATGAATTTCAAGGTTATATTACCAAGTGTAAGATATCATTTATGGCCAACAGACAGTGGAAATAAAGCGTGTATGAAATGCTTTCACATCACTTCTGACATGAAAAGATCTGGGAACAACTTTACACGACTCCTTATTCCCTTCAATAAAGAGCAAAATAAGACTTAGGTAAAACTCCTTCAAAGATGATTTCAGGCATAAATCTGAAAATTGCAAATCTCAGCTTATTCAATACTGTGGAGTAAGGTTACTTTTAAGAGCAACTGCCTGAACAATGAGCACATTTTCAAAATGAACTCTAACTCTCTCTCCTCTGACCCTCTGAAGCTCTAAAAGCTGATTTGAGTGATTAAATGACAGCTGCAAGTCATGACAAATCTGGCACAGAATATAATTTTTAAGAATGCCTCAAAGTCCTGCCATCACTAATGTCTGTCATCACCCACCTTTCCATCATTTCTTGGCTCGTATTAATTGATTTTTTTTTTTATAAGTTTACGTGACTTATTTCTCTGGACATAGTATTTTTCATGCAATCTTTGTTTCCATTAACTTGAGACACACGGTCTCCACCATCTGCTGGGCACTGACAAAATACAGGATAAAGAAACTGTGCAGTGAAACTTGTTTCTCTCACTCTGAGTAACAGCATTTATGTACCTGTATAGATGGGCAGGAGAACGTGACCCATGGGGGTTATGTTCATGTATATAGGTATATTTAAATAGTCTATATGCAAATCACCTATAAACTATACGGGTTTCCAGGATATGGATACAGACAATAACCAAACACATCTAGCAAATTATCTATTCAATAATATCTGCTGAAATATTACTGATAACAAATGTTATAATAGCCTTGAAGTAGTTCAACAAAGGGGTTAAAAATAGTCGTTAGTGGTTTGAGAAGAGGGATTGGCTTTTCCTCATGAGAAAAAAAGTAAGTATTCAAAATAAATAGCTTTTTTTTCTCTTCCCTAAGATGTTGGCTATATGTAAGACCAGTGTTCTAAAATCCATCATATTTGAAAATCAACTAATCTTGAAAGACTCCTCCAACATATTCTTCAGTGTCAAAATCAACCCCTTTAATAAAATAACAATTCTACAGAAAAGGGGTTTTGTTTGTTTGTTTGTTTTTGTTTTCTATGGTGTAATTCTGCCCAGCTCTTTCAAAAATTTTCTATCACATTACAGATAAGTTTTAAGGTAATGATCACCTTAAAGAGTAACAGCTTCAAGATTCTGAAGATTTCAGAAACGAAACCTGTACCGACGTGCACCTGTTTAACTGCACATCATGCCTGCTGGACCCCTTTTCTGGAGCAGTGAAACATGCAAGCACAGCTGTTAATTGCCCTGTTCTTCCTAATGATCATCGTTTTCTATTGGACAATATTTGCTTTACTGACAGCTGTCAGAATTTTGCATTACTATCTCCAGAGGATACAAAAATGTACACTCCATCGTATCATATTTGAACACAGTGATGTCCACCCAAAATGTGCCAGTAAATTTCACCTGGGAAATTCCATTACTTTTCTAGAAGAAACAGGGATATTCCAAGTTCAATTAGACATCCATTGCTATTTTCATTTGCTTCACTACACAAAACTTTTTCCCTCACATGTGTTGTGTTCATAAGTGGAGACGTAATTTTATTTCCAGAAACCTTTACGATGCAGTTTTAATTATATGCAAATTCCTGCTTAATTGATTAGTACAATAATGCCTATGTGAGGCATAACAATTCTCTGTAATGACACAGCAGAACTCTGTGTTGCTCTGAGCCACTGATATTTCAGTGTTTCCAAAGTGAGTGCCAATGGCTTTTTTGGAGCTCTTCCAAATATTCAAAAAAGAGACCTAAGTTTGCTGTCATTAAAAACAACAGCATTACATTTCTTTTTTTTTTGTTTCACCTTTGAGAAAATTCAGCTTTTTTTTTCCCCTGGTGATTTAATATTTATCAATATTGAATCTCTAATGTCTCATGAAAAGGATTCAACCAAGCTAAATGGAAGTGCAGGAACCTGAAGTTTGTTTCTAAATTCAAAAACTTCTTCATAATTCTGTCTCTATGTCTTGACTAATATATCATGTCTGCAGTGGACCAGCCAGTAAATCTACTATGTCAAGCTTGCTTAGCTATTAATTTTTAGATCCTGTAATAAGCTTTAAACACTTTCAGCTGAAAAAAGGTGGCATAAAAAGTTATTGAAAAAAAAGCTTAAGGTTTACATCACGACAACACAAAAAAACTATCCAGATTCTGATATGCATCACCTGTAAGTACGAGTGGTTTTAATACCCTCATAGCACCTTGCTTAGCAGTGAGAATTCAGCTTGGAGAATCCTTTTGTTGGTTTACGTTTTGTAATTGTGAAACAGAGATTGCCACATGAGAAAGTGCCAAAAGTAGCACAAGGCATCGAGTTAGAGGCTCAAACAACATCTAAGAACAAATAAAAGCAGGTGAGCAGCTTCATTACGTGAACTTTGATGAACAGGGTGCAAACAAGAAATCATTAGAGAGCCTTTAACCGTCATCTAATAACCCAGGTTAATAAAAGCAGCTGGGAGAGCTGTAAGAAAATGGGTTCCCTTTCATTTCATGGAGCCTGTCAGAGCAGGCAGAGCCTGGCCACGGCTCCTTCCCTGCCTGAGCAATTTGCTCTGTCTGCTCCGAACGTTCTCCATCCCAGTGCGCTTCACTCACGGCAATATTCAGCAACACTCACGTATTGTTGTTATCCTGTTAAATTAACCATGTCTCAAACCTCCAGCAGATCCCCAAGTGCAAGTCAAAGGTGGAGAAAGCACGAAATCTTATGGAAATATGAAGTGGGCAGCTTCTGCAGGAGCAGGGTGGCCTGGAGAGCCGCTCTCAGGGCTGGGCTGTGTGGGAAGCACCCCCTGCTCCCACCCAGGACATCTGCTCTGTGTTTGCCCTGCAGTGAGAAAACAAAACCTTAGCCCTGGAAAAAGGAACACAAATCTAACGGTGGCTCAGGCTGGAGACTAACGGGCGGAGATACAGAGAGTTTTGGTTAGAAAACACATGATAGGGTTAGAAAAAACTAGAGGGGGAAGTTCTCCTTTTATGTCCTCTTTACTTATTATTTTCTTTTTCTATTTTTGATAACACTACGCTGAAACCACAATCTGAAATAAAACAATTTCAGTACAGTTTTCTCAAACTTTTTAGATGCTTTCTCATAAAACCACCTGAGAGCATTTTGTGGAAATCAGAAATAATTAAACAGCAACATTTTTGCACAGATTTAAACCTAATGGTCATATTTCTGTAGATCCTCTCAATATAAGCCTATAATGACAGAGCATTATTTTCTGAAAAAAGCCAAGAGCAATGTACTCTTCTGTTAATCAAATGACCCTAACAGATTGGTTATTAAAAAACAGTTCAAAATTTAAGATTCTCAGAAAAAAAAGGAAGTATTTAATGAGTATATTCAAACGTCCAGTTAAAAAAACCCATCCCCCAAAACCCAACACGAACCCCCAGGTATCCTACCCTTCTCCCCAAACCAAACAAACATCAAACCAGCCATCCAGATTTTGAATTTGTGCCTCTGTATCCCTCAGCAATTTGGAAATTTGAACTGCATCTGCCTGTTCTATAAAGAAAATGCCACTCTAGAAACCAGTCTACACTATGCTGTGGACAAACCACTGGATGCAGAGGCTGTTGATCCAGCAGGACCCACCAGTACTAATTTGCTCGGAGAAATGTAAACGTGAAACACGAAGCAGTTGGCATCAGCTGAACCCAACGTGACTGCTCGGTGTTCCCCGCAAGAGTCAGCTGCACTGGGAGGTTCCTGGTCTCAGTGAGCAATTGCTGCAGCTCCCCAGAATAAAGCTGCCTTGATAAAGAGCTGTGAAACAGCACCAGTTGCTTTGTGACAGCAGGATATTAATGGAAATTGTTCCAAAAAAAGAAATTGAAACAAGAGTCTCTAATGCATTTGCGTTTCTGGCATGATCTCAGAGGAGCTGAGGAACCAAGGCTGTGGAATCCTTCCAGCTGCCAACAACGGAATAGAAAGAGAAGGAAAAAGATATTTAGAACTGGCCTGCAGCTGGAAAGCAAAGCAAGAACTAAGTTTTGTGGCCATTTTTGTACGCCTGGATGACAACTGCTAGCGATTTGTATTATCTCCCTTTCTGCTGTAAATCCTTTGGAAGGATGGCTGTGCCACCTGTGAGATGGGCTGGCCTTGGGCTGCTGACAGGGCGCTGAGGCAAGGGGAGTTGAGAGTCCTTTCCTTAGATTAGTGCTGTAAGGACAGTCCCCCACCAGCCTTCCTGCAGTACCAGAACCACCAGCTCTCAGCCTGTTGGTACACATCACTCTCCAGAACCTCCTAATCCCATCATGCTTTCAAATCAGTCTCAAACTGGAAACTAAAGTCTTGGAAATTCCTCAATTTCTTCAAGTTTTTCTCTTTACCATCTCCTCCAGCTGCAGATAGCACTCGCAAGTATAACTGACTGGCCTTAACATGTCCACTAACTTCATGGATTTTAGAATAAATAGTTGTTTTCTAACTGGTTTCTGCCTAGTGCCTGCTTCAGACCACAAGGAGACAAACTATTCACAAATACCTAATAGAATTTTGCTACATTTTTAGCTGAAAAAAGATAGAGAATGAAGAGACAAAAGACTTGGAAAGTGCAGAAACAATAAGGATTTCGTTTTTTAAATTCGGAACCATTTCATTTTGAACACTTTTCAGCAAATATTTTCACCTTTCATTTTGAGGATTTAGGTATTTTTCCTTTTTTTTTTTTACTCACATTGAAAAATAAAACAAAAAGGTTGAAACTTAAGAGCAAGAAAAAAACCTAACCCACGTTCTCCTATAGATGGAAGTGTTTCATATTGCTCTTCCTAATGAAATCTGCTGATTGGAAAAGTCCAAATTTCTTGTTTCATCCCTCCTAAGTCTTACCAATGACCTTTTTATTTGTTTGGCCTCCATGTTACTCCTTTTTGGCTTCGCAGCAATTTTTTTCAGCTAAGCTGGAAATGCAGGTGCCAGGAGCTGATGAAATCTTCACGGCAGGGTCACGAAGGTTTCATATGCCCAGTCCCTGTCCTCAGTCCCAGCACCTGAGGCAATCCACTTGAGCTCCCCAAACTCCCTCCTCTCAACTTTTATAAATTATTATAATTATTTTACTTTTTCAAATTATGTTTTCAGAAACCTGAAGCTCACAAGCTAACGAAGATTTCACACCTTTCCATGTTTGCTAGTCCCTATAATTGACAGGTTTCTGTCAAATAAAACAATTATCCACCTGTTTGCAAGAAAAAATATTAACAAACATGCTCAGCACTGCTTTGTTAGGCAGAACATTTCACACCTCATTACTAAACTGAGGAGTTAGCCTGGTGTTCAGTGTACAAAATTCCTGCTGATTCCACTAGAATAAGCTATCTGTTTACCCAAAAAATAATTACCATGTCACGTACATTACAGATTTAATTAATTCACTATGCAATGTTAAAGTCCAGATTTCTGAGTTCTTCCTGAATCCTGGATTTGCAGCTGGGGCTTCCCGCTTCGTTCCATACTAACAACTGTTCTCCAGGTCTGAAGACTGAAGACCAAGAGGGACCTTTCAAAATAACAGGGTCATAAATCTTTTTCTTAGGGAGTATTGAGACAATACTGAACTTCTCTGTTAGCACAAATGGAGTTTTTGGGGCATGGCAGTTCACAGCAAATCCGTCCCTCTTTTGCAGATTTTGAAAGATCTATCAGCACAGTAAGAGTCCCAACTTTTAGGGGTTTGGTGTATATAGGCTTCTATGCCCACACATTACTTTTTATCTTTTATAAAAAGTCATTCTCATTTTCTACAGTGTTCTAGTTATTGCTCCTAAGTTAGCAGAGCATCAAGTACAAGGAGTCTTCTCAAAACAATCCAGTTTCCATACCAAATTGCCAATTTTCCTTCCTTTTGATTTGCTAGGTTTTTGGTTTTTTTTCAGATCCAAACTATGCAAGATAAGCACCAGTTATCACTACAATCGTAGAGATGCTGTTATGGTTCTGCTTGTAGGTGTGTGTTTATTTATTTATTTCACAAATCATTAGCCCTGACATGAATAAAAGGAAAGAAAAGCTCAGTTTCTGAAAATCCCACTGCTCCAGCCCCATGATACCCAGCACAAGTGCATTAGACAGAAAGGAGCCATTGTACAGGAGCGACGTGTGAGGCAATACCTTGGTGGGGCGAGGCAGGGATCCGAGGAGAGGGGAATGACAAATAGCATCCTACAGGGATGGAAAAGGTCACTGCAATAAAAGCAACCTGGGGAACTGGGAGCAAGTGCAGCGTTGCTGCAGACTGGAAGAAAACAAAAAGTCCAAACAAACGGAACAGAGCAAGAGACAAAATTTCCTCCACGTGTGAATGTGACAGACTGAGATGTGGAATTGTTTTGGGAGCTGACAAAATGGAACAAGATTCCCTCTATGCCTTGATGTGAAAAGATCTGAAAATTAAGCATTTACTGAGGCCAATAATTAACTTCTACAAACATTCAAAGTCCTCGACTTCTCTGTGTAACAATCTGTCAGAAACATAAATTATGCATATTTGCGATGTAATAAAAAAGGCAATGTTGTTTGGTTGATTTGCTTCCTTGAGAAAAAAATAACCCCTCGTCTGTAGTTTTGGTCCGTAATCGTTTCAAACATTGTGGGAATGACAAACTGCACGGGAACTGGTCGGTTCAAGACTTGCACTGGAGTTCCTGACTCCTTGGAGCGTTGCAGTGCCAGCTGTGCACGGCCCACGCCAGGGCAGCCACGGTGCAAGCAAAGAGCACCACCAGAGAGCCCCGTGCCACACCACTCTGAGCACAGCCCATCCGAGCATCTGCTTGTTCTCCCAGGAGAAATTTGTGTAACCCTGCACCAAAATAAAGCAGCTGTTTAGTGCAGGAACCACAGATCTTTTTACGTTCCCACTGTAGCAGTGTCTGCACAAGGTAGGAAAGACAAAATCCTGGTCTGCAAAAGCATCCACCAGCAGAAGAATCAGTGATGCAGGCACAGGAACCCTCCTTACAGTGTGGCTTAGGGCACTTGAACAGCTGGGTTAGGAAGAAACAGGAAAGGGTATTTTGCTTGGCTGAGCTCTATTTTCAGCAGAGGTTTCGTCAATAAAGCTGTATGTGCAAACTCTTTTAGGGCACGTGCTCGCAGAGGGCAACAGGGCTGTGGCAGGGGAACACAAAGGGAAAAACATTCAGAGTAAAATGACAGAGTCCAGATTTCTTTCTGTTTATGCTGAAGGGATGATGCAGACATGCACGGGAGAACTGCCAGGCAAAGAGTCAGGCATTAATAGGGCAAAAAAAAAAAAAAGACACTGAGAATAATTAGTAACCACTGATCAGTTTCTCCAGTGATGTGCTGAAGTTTCCCATCTCCTGTACTTTTAAAAATAAGACTCAATATATTCTGAAGGAAAAAAAGTCCTAATTTCTACTGATTTCATCACACTTTATATGAAGACAAACTCAGTTTCTAGAGATGTTAATGTGATAAATAGATGACATATATTTACAGTTTGCCTGATAAGATGCTAATATTTATAATCATATTAGAAACAGGTATCAAAACTGTAAATCTATTAATGTAATTTTATAACTAGGAGTAATAATTAAGCAGTCGATAAATGCACGATTTATCATTTAAATAAACCAGAAGTGTAGGGCATATCAAAATCAGAAAATCCATAAGACAAGATATTGACTCAGATGAGAAGTGTCTCCTTGCCTTCAGATGTTTGTAACGGCACTTATTTGGATTTATAGGGAGAAAGAAGAAAGTTATTAAACTTTCTGCTATTACAAAACCAACCAAGCCACCCACAGAACCTTCTGTGTACAAATATTGCAAAATATTTTGAAAAAATGATATTCTAAATTTTAGGTTCCCTACTTTGTAGCCCATGAAGCGCAAACAGCTTGCATATGCTCAACTCTTCACTTTCAATCACCACCAAATTGTGCCGGTAGCAGCTAAAAACATGAAATGTTTTCTAAATGTTGCCTTTCCACATAAACAGCAGCACTATCCACTATGGAAGTCGTCAGGACTGTGCCACTGCCAATGAACAGGAGACGCAGTTCAGAAGATGAAAAACTCGGTCTCAAAAGTCAAAATTATTAGAAAGCCTGAAAAGTTCTTCCCACACAGCATGACTTACAGCAGCGATCGTTAGCAACAACAGTTTTACCCTTTTCTACACACAAAGGAAAAACACAAAAGCAGCATCTGGACTCAGCATATGAAAGAAAGAGAAGGAAAAAAAAAAGATCTTTTCTGCTTATAATTGTAGTATCCTCAGTGCCTTTCAGTTTTCACGCGAGGTACCAAGTCTAGGCACTGATTTTCTTGGTGCAATGACACAGAGCAACAATACTGAGCCTTTAAGATTCAAAAGCTTCGAAAGCTTTCCAAAGTCTCCCAGTTCTTGGTGATCTCCAAGTAGCTGCCACGAGACAGAATAAGCATTGGTAGTGAGAAAAGGCCTGACTGGCCACGGCCACTGAGTTGTGTCCCAGCCATCAGGGAAGCTGTCAGGAAACAGCAATACACAGAGAAATGGAAACTTGGCAAGTTCCTGCTGCAGCTGCTTTGCTGGGGGGCTTTTATTGCTACAGGGGTTCCCAGTTCATCGCGTTTGCAAACCTTAAACAATGAAAAGCAGCTAAAAAAAACCAAACCTCCAACTCTCAAAACCATGGAGAGCTTAAAAAAATATGTAAATAACAGAATTCGAGTCTGTTCTCAATTCTACAGCTTTTCGTAATTATCATTTTTATTATCACAGAACCTTCTGCTTGAGATTTGATTGTTGCTATTATGAATTCATAAATTAATAAATAGAACGTTTCTGCAATATCTTAATATCTAGAATCACGTCTTCTGGCTGAAATTCACACATCTGCAGGCATCATCAACACAGGGTACACAGATTAGCAGCACCAATAATATCAGTAATAGTTGCAGCAACACGGAGCTGATACTTCAGAAAAAGTACACCCTTTGGTTTCAATGGGAAAAACATTGTTCATGCTGTTCCCTCCACTTCTAATTCCAGTTCTAAGCTCTAAAATTAGACTCAGTGCTCAAGAGATGCAACAGCATGAGAATGTAACTGGCCATTAAGGATTTAGAGAATTTAAGTATTAGAAACAAATCTGGGAAAAAAGTGTTTATTTAAAGGCCTTGCTGCTACATCCACACACTGTTTAAACAATACATGTACAAAGACACTCTTGCTACAACCTCCAAGCTAGGCCAGGCTCCATAGCAGAAACAAACACATAATTTACTTTTAATTTGGCAACAGAAATGAAAATGATCAATCTACCAGCCTTTTTCTGCACTGGTGTAAAATGTCACCAGAAGAACGTTCCTTATGGCATTTCCTTGTGAATATACTGAGTAAGAAGTACCCTTTCTCAGCAGAATTGTAAATACTGCTGTAATGCAGGGCTGCCTTTTGGAGACAGTAATAGAAAGTAGATGAAATAATTTAGAAAACCCAAACCTGGAACCTTACCTGATTTAAACTGTTGCTGCCCTAAGCATAACTTGACAAATTCCACCAATGCAATATTCTGAAAGAAGTCCCAAAAGATGCTGCTGAAATCTTAATCATGTACAGCAATTAGGACAGGAAAGTGACGGTGGAGGAGGCCAAAATTTTCTTTCTGATTAACTGTTCCTCCCCGCCTATCTCAGAAGTGATGCAGAGATCAAACGAAACCAAACTGAAAGTAAACAACCACAAGAACAAACAAGCAGCATCAGAGTAAAACAAACCCTTTCTCCTGGCCCCAGCTGCAATATTGACAAGGAGAGGACAATTCCAGTTCCTTGTCTCCCTTGTTGCTGCTCTTCCCTCATTACCTACTGAGCTATCCAAACTCTTTTATTTAGTGTCTTAAATAAACCAAAGTCAATCCTTCTTGAAGATTAAAAAAAATTAAAATAAAGCTATGGATTCTAGATTTTTGTGGCTGCCACTGTATTTTCTGCCCTGTGCGTCGATAGGTACAGAAAATTGAGGTCTCCATTCAGGAGAAGGTGATGCTTAATCATCTGAAGGGATGTAATTATTTTCCTATAGGATTCATTTATTTCTAAAAGATGACTATACTTCTGTATTTTGGTTTGCATTATAGAGTAGAAGCTGGAAATACTTCTTTATTTGATGCCAGATTGTAAAAGGGCTATAAAACAAACACTTCCAAGCACTCCCAGCAGAGGATCTAAAATAAGTCCTCCAGCTACAGTGCATTAATGAAAGTTCTGGCTTCTCGCAGAAAAGATTTTTACAAACTGGATTAAACTGCATGGAGGTGGTGGTAATTAAACATTAATAATAATGAAATTCTGTAGACAGGTAGGATCTGTTGAATACAGGCGATCCATCTAGATATTTATACTGAATATAATGAATATTGATATTTTACATAATATTTCCACACAACAGGGCCATAAGCAAAAGGAGTCTTATTCTTTATTTCAACTCTAACTAACAGACAACATTAAAGAACAACAATTATTTCCTTCAAGCCAACCTGTTTCTCTTTTCTTCTCTCCTTGCTGCCAAAAACTGCTTGTGAAAAAATCAAAGCCAACCCTGTCTTCTAAGCAGCATCCAAACTACTCCGTGGGCGGATACTGTTGCATTGAGCCAAATGCTTTGTGTCATTGTTTCTGAGCCAAAAGGACACGTTTTTCCTGAAAAAAATGGGTACCATCCCCCTTCCAATTAAACTTCAGCAAATTTTTGGGAATCGTGACAATATCTAAACCAGAGTTTGGAATTTCCCCCAAATCAAAATACTGCAGAGATCATCCTGCTTCGGCTTTCTCATTGTTAGAACGGTTGAAGCTGATGAACGTGTCCACTCATGGATCCATTACATGAAAACCTAATGTGTGAGTAGGTCTATTCTGTCTTTTACTCAGGCTGAAAAATGAACAAACAAACAAACAAACAGTTTTTGTGTTGCGAGTTCAAAATTTGGTTTAATAGCGATAAATCCTCTCTAGTAAAGGCAATGGTGCAGACAACAAAAACCCTTCTCTTTTTTCCACATAAGGTTGAAAACCAGCCTGTTATATTGTATTTTGACTGAAGCCATTAAAATGGTATTTCAACAAGCTGAGTCACCTTATATTCCCAGGAAAAAAATACACAAAACACATTTGAGAAGAAGAAACAGACCTATTCCTACTGTTAGCTGCGAGAAACCATCTCAGGAAATGGTATGGCAGGAACTGGCCTTCTTTTAAAAGGAAAAAAAAAACACCACCACTAACTTTTCATGGGTAAAAGGTCTTATTTTCTTCTACAATGTTTGTGTTTTTCAAAATACTATCAGCAGGTGCACCAGATTTCAAAAACCTCTTGTCCTTCATCACATATAATTGTGCTGCATATCACATTAAGAAATACAAGCAGAGGAATGTAAGTGATGGGAGTTCAATTAAAACCAGCATAATATCTTGTTGCATAGAAAATGATTCTGCAACTGAAACAAGTTCTAATGAGAGAAAAAAAGGAATACATTTTCACATATTTTTAATTACACAGAACTTCCTCAAACATGATTTTTAATAATATATTCCATTAGGTTAACATCATATTTAAAGAAAGTGCATTTTCTGATTTCATCTCAAGTCTGATTTTGAGCAATTATTGTGTCATTGTTCTGCAGCAGAAAGGTTGAATTCATTTACTGTGTGGTTATGCTAGTTATGATTGATGTTGCTTCTCCAAATGATAAACCAATCACCCCGATGATGTAATGTCATTTTAAGAGTGCTATAATCACATTTCTCTCAAACTGGGAGTTCTGATGAGTTCTAACAAAGATTTATTGTAGATTAAAGGCCTTCATAACATCAACAATAGATTGCTCATTTGATAGAATATTTGATTAGGTAATTTTTTTAGGCAATTGATTTTTTCCATATATATTAAGAATGGCTCTTGTGAAGGGCACAGGGCAACACACGTGGATGAGTGTCAGCTCATATCCAAAAAGGTTCATCCTAAACCTGTTGAGGAGCCATCCTGTAATTGCAGAGCTTGAAGCAAGAGAAGTATCCAATCAGACAAACAAGAGGACACTTCTTTAGTGTAATTAGCAGAAGAAATTGGCAAATATTTCATATTCAGCACGTGCTTTGAAGACTAGGATAGAAACGTTTAAAGAAGAAGCTAGAAAATGCTAGCAAAAATTTATGAGTGATTGAAGATTATCTGGGATCTAAGCCTTACATATAAGCATCTACAAATCTTCCTTTTTAACCCAAGCCCAAATTTAAGGAAAATATTTACATTTAATTACTGTCTTTCAAAGGTCTGGATCTATGTTGCTAAGTTTCCAAAGAAACTAAAAAAAAGAAAATTTAAAAAAAAAATTAAAAAAGACAAAAAAACATGACCAGAGCATGATCAACCTTTTCTTGTCACATAGATGGTAAAAGCTACTCTGAAAATCTTTCACGGACCATGATAAGCCACAAAAAGTAGTAACCTTCTTCAATTTAATGTATAAGTCATTCTCTGTGGTATTTTCTTATAAACTCTCTAAAGAAACATTGTGAGAAATAAAGAAAAAAAAGTGACACCACTAAGAAAGGCTCATGATTTTCCAGAGGCTGCATTAAGTCCAGAAGAACCAATGCTATAGAACACTCCATGGTGATCAAGCAGTTATGCATGTGTCTGTGGTAAAAAGTATTAAAAAAGCACACCTCCGTCTTATACTCTGAAAATTAAAAGTCATTATATATTCTATGACTGTTTACTATTATGGGATAGATGGGGGAAAGTGTTAAAATGTAGAATGAACAAAGCAAAGCCAGTCAGAGCATGCCAAAAAGGCTCCTCAGGTCAGCCCACAGGAACAATTGTCAAACATGAAGCTTTTAAGGATAGAAAGAAGCAGTGATTATGATTTAAAATGAAACGTAAAGAGCTCTTCCATCACATTTTCTGATTTTTTGTTTTTTAATGCCACTTTCTTCATTTGGCTTCCTAAGAAAAGCCATGCTGGTTCCCTCAGTCCCAGCAGTGGCTGTAATTACCAAGTACTCAAGTATCCTCCACGTCTCTTTTTTTAGCTCACAGTCCCTGACCTTGATTTTCTTCTACTTATTTCATCCCTCTCCCATTTACCTTTCCCATTCCCCTTTAAAAGCTCATCAACCGCTTGATCCACCACACCCTTTAGACAATGTTCTCTCTCATTCTTCATTCCTCTCTTCGGCTGGGAACATTGCCTGTTCCTGAGCTCTGAGACGAGGCAAGCATTCCCCAGCTCCTCCCTGCACACAGGTCACGATCCATCACCCACCAGGAACCAGAGCTGCTTTTTCCACCAATATCCCTTTACATTTCTCTGCCCTAAGGTCCCCTGTCATTTTATTTCCCTGTTACTTGGACTCACAGGTGCTTTTGTGATTCTCCACAAGCTGATCTCGTTCTTAGCACCCTGCCCACCACCTCCTTTCCTACTCCAGGATCTTCTCTGATTATTTTAATGTGCTGGGAAAATTCACTGGGGAGCTCCTACTTCTGCTCACTGTCTTTCAAGTAACTGCTCGCCATGCAGGAACCTTCCCTCTTACCCTATGTTAGGTGAAATGCTTCCTTGAAAGCATTTAGGCTCAGATTTTGGTGAGACCCTTTTGAAAACACAACGACCCTTCAATCAGCTGGATCACCCTTACTCAGAAATGGCTGAGCCCTGCAAAGGACTCTTGAGTGTTTCTAAGGCATGAAGTTGAACACTGACTCAAAGATAAATCACACCCACCCACCTCCTGACCCCCTCCCCATTTCCATGGTTTCTACAGAGCTCTCCATTACAGATTTTGAGGTCTGCAGCTCCCAGACCACCCCAAATCTCTTAAAACCCCCTCAAAAGCAGCATCATTTTTTCCATAATAATAAACTCGAGGAGCAAGGAAGCACACTCAATCTCTGGATGATTATTTCTTCGTGCAATTATATTTCAACATACCTGAACAGGGTTAAAGGATAATTCAGGATGGAAGGAACCTCAGGAGGTGCCTAGTCCAGTGTCCTGCCAAGCAAAGGCAGCTCTGAGGTCAGAGCTCAGGATTTCAGCCAACCTGTTCTCAAAAAGCTCCGAGGACAGAGACTGGACAGGCTCCCAGGGCCACCTGTTCTAACCCAATGCTTAGGGAAACATTTATCCCTAACATCCGCTCTGAATGTTCCGTTTCAACTTCTGCTCCCTGTCTCACCCTCCCACCACACACCCCCAGGTTAAAGGGGGAGTGTTCAGGTGTGCACCCCAGAGTCCCACACCACACAGAACCTCCAGTGCTGCTCAGAGCTGCAAAGAGACCCCTTAGGCACACCAGAAACTGCACAGAAGCTCTAAACCTACCGTGTTTAGTTAAATAACACACAACGTATATCTATGATAGAACAAAAAAGGTGCTAGAATAGCTTCTTTTGATTTGCCTGTATTTCTAAAAAGGGATTGCATCTTCATTCCTCAGGTTTTTGGCTGTCAAAATGAAAAGTCAGCACCTACTAATAAAAATCAAAATAAAAAAATGGAAAGAGGGGGAAAAAAAGAAGAAAGACAACCCGAGGTACTACAGATTCCATGACTGATAGAGCTGCAAATGTTTTAAAACAGTGGCCTGAAAGACAAGAATTAATTTGCTGAAAAATAGCAGATCTTAGTTAAATGTGACATTGTAAGTATAGAACCAGACAGATTCGGAAACAAGAACAGACACAGACTGGCAGAAGCAACATGCATTTTTAGATACAAAACCTCATCACCAAATGATATATTAGATTAGCCCATGCAGAACAAAGAACCATTGTGTGTACATTTCTCTCCTACCGATGCAACAAGGAGCAGGAAACCTACTTTGAAAAATAAATCCCTCTGATGACAAGAATATTCAATAATATTTTTTACGCTGCTTCTACCATACTTCAAACTAAAAATCTCTCTATAGTAAAATGTAGGAACACCATATATGATGGATTGCGTTTCCAGGAATTTTCCATTAAATAAACCAGTAAGATTTTCTTTGCCCCATTTCCACAGATGCTCTCAATTTTTTTGCTGATGCAAGAACACATTTGCACATTAAAAAAGAATGCATAAAACTGGCACAAACATGTCACAAACAAACTCCGTATGTTTGCAATTTTCTTACCACTGCTGGAAGCCTGCTGTGGCCCTGAACACGCTCTCAGCAGGTATGAATTAGGAGAGAACTCCTCGTCAGGATTGGTGTCCATGATTTGATGGGACGTGTTGCTGTCT
This sequence comes from Cnemophilus loriae, assembly GCA_013397755.1. Lineage (NCBI taxonomy): Eukaryota > Metazoa > Chordata > Aves > Passeriformes > Corvidae > Cnemophilus > Cnemophilus loriae. Next base: position 1,234,902 of record VZTF01001321.1, read on the forward strand.
AGCAATGGCATCTGGCAGCTAACTGGTGGAGGATTATGAGAACTGGGCAGCTGAGCAGATGGGAGAAGGCTAGACGAGGATGTAGGTGGAATGGGACGACCTGGGAAAGAGCACACAGGGATCAAAGATCAGCAATGAATGTAATGAGAAAACCCCACCAGCCAAGTAATTGCACTGTAACTGTCCGTGGTTACACCCGATTACTGCCGTGCACAGCCCCTCAGTCTCTCCACAGGTACCAACCTGTCCCTTCGTATCACATCTCCTGAAATTACATCACATCTGTAAATCTCTTAAAATAATAGCAGTGGCCTGATTGCTTTTTTTGGTTTTTTTAACCAGGAAAATCGCTCCAGCACGGCAATCTCACAGAGGCATGAAACAACCATTCAAAGGCTTTCTCCAAGCTAAGGTTCCCCCTATAATGCTGTGGATCTTCCCAGAACCCACTGAGAGATGTGACAGGAGGCACAGGGGCCAGCAGGACTGAAAGGCAATTATTCCACTTTAGAGATGGGCTAAAGCTGGAATCTGGGCTGGCAACTCTCTGCTGTCCTTCCTCTCCCATTGCTTTCTGCACGGGAGCTGTAGGAGCAGAATTCCCTGCCCAGCCAGGTTCATTCCAACCCTGAAGCCCAACCCTTAACGGGTATGAAATACCTCAGCCCACAGCAGCAACGTGGTCTTGGTCACCTAAAGCAATGGCATCAAGTCAACAACAACAGTGTTCATACTTACATATCCTATTCTTTTGTGAACTCCCATAACTTTACACTAATCCATTCCACACAGATGAAGACAGGTTTTGCTTTTTTTTTTTTTTTTCGGTTTTGTTTTGCATTACAAGTTTATCTAGTGCATTGAAGAAATTCTTCATGAATAATTTAAATGTAAGAAAATATGACCTTTGTGATACTGCCAAAGTCTGTAAGGCAGAGATCTGCTACAAATGTTAAAACACAGCAAAACTACATAAAATGCTGTATCCTTATTTCCATCATTCTTAAAGAAACAGTAGCAGAGAAAATACACACGGATTTTCTCATTAGTTACATCTTCATTTTTTGAATCAAAGACCCCTCACTTTATATGAATTACCCTAAGGTCTGTACCATCAGGTAAATCTATGGAATCACGCATGAAATTCCAAATGAGGGGGGAAAAAAAAAGCAAGAAAATGAAAAGTTCCAGCTCTCACACATAAATTATATTTGGGATGCAGCAATCAACCAAAGGCACACGCAGATACTGAAAACCACTGCCAGGTACCAGCAAATAGCATGAAGTACTTTCTTCCCTCCAAAAACTTTTGAAACAAAGTAAATACCAGAACACAGGCAAGTGACTTTTATGATTATTTGTTATTATATTTTTAGCACTGGATAAATTGGTAAGACTGAATGACCAAGTTATTATATGCCAGAAATGGATTTAAGCTACTCCATAGTAACTCCCATCTACAATCGTTTACGCTGCAGAAAATTCAATATGCATTGAATATTTTCATTGTGGACTTGCATTTGTGAGGAAATAATTCTAATATTGATGATAGGAATAATTACTGTTATTATTCACGATTGTGCTATTCTTATGAAATACTACCATGAATATCCTAAACATTCCAGGGAATGATTGAGCAAGACCAGCTTCTAATTATTTCTTTGCAATGTGCTGCAAAGAAGCAGAGAGGCTGAGGTTTGACACACCTCTGACAGGAACGTGACACTCGTGCCCACTGTGTGCATTTAATTTTCACATATTCTGGCTCTGCTTCAACACTGTGAAGTCGAAAGAAGCAGCTTTATAAATTCTAAATCTGCACTTGCTGCATGTATCATATGGAAATCTATTACTATACTATAAAACTGTTGGATGTGCGAGGATATGAGATGAAGGAAAAGATTTTTTTCCTTTTGTGGAAACTGCATATGGCATTTTAGAGCAATTTAGGTACATTTTTGCAGAATACATTGAGAAATGAAAAAAAAAAAAACAAACAACCAAACAAAACAAAGCTTAAGAATTATTTTGTCGAGAAGGCTAATGACATTGTTACCATCGTGAAATAAGACAGCCCAAATCCCCGAAGAAAAGGCAGAATGTCTAATGACTACAGCCCTGTTGGGAGTTTAAGAGGAAACAGAAGGTATGAAGCTGTTAAAATGTTGCATCGTTTTGGTGGGAGGCTGGCTCCTGAGGAAGAACTGTCCACAATCACGTGCTAATGGGACAACAGAGATGTCTGCGAGCCACAGAACCTATTGCCAATCCATCCTCTGGTTAGATTGCCTAACAAACAGCCAAATTTAATTAGAACTTTTCTTGTCGTTGGGACGTTCTTGGTCTTTCTATCAAGTTGATTTTTTTGCATCTACTAAGCATTAAATTTCTGCTACAGCCTTTGCCTCTTTGAGGGACTCTAAAAAAGCATCTTCTCTCTCTCGCTCTCTCTCTCCACTCCCAGCCCCTGAAACACACAGGATCTCTTAAGACACCCAGCCTTTTGTAAAATTTGGTGGGAAATGAATTGAAAAATTACAGAAACAGAAACAGAAAGTGTGGGGATGCAGTTAGGCTATAAAGAGCATGAGACATGTAATTTATTTGTTACTATACACTCTGAAGTGAGAAATAAGGGGTTTGATTCATACTTACATGAATATCTTGGTCAAATAAGTTCAATGTAACATTTAAAAGAACAGACTATGCTTTGCAGGTTCTGTAAACCTGAGCTCCTTGTCAGACCCATTCGTGTGTCTACAGATACCTCAACAGTCATATTTTGAAACTTCCCAGCTCTTGAAAAAAAATTTCCATTGCTTCACAAGGGGATTTGCAATACCCCAAAGTCTATAAAAATACTGTGACATATGATAACATCAGTATTCTATTACACTGCTGTTTTCAAAAGTTAAATCATAATAGACGTTCCTACAATTTGTGTCTAGTCTTCATATAGTAACATATTAAAGCTTCTCTGAATAACTTTTTTTATCTAGTTGTGCATTGACAGAATCCTATGTAATGGATACTTACAGGGAAGGCAACAATGTAATTGTGTAACACAGGCAAAGAAACATAACCCAGATACAAATGCTAGAAAGGGAACCAGACTTAAAGCTGATATATTACATTTTCAAAAGGGAATTGTATCAGTTCTTTCCCTAATATCTGTTCATATGCATGTTCATACTGCATATACTCATGCATGACAGACTTGTACAGATACTGAATACAGCATTTGTACGGCATTTTTCAAAAAGAGAAAGCAGCCAAGAAGAAAAAACAAATTTCCTCTCCTCCCACCCCTTTCTCCTGTCATTTATTTTATCTCCCTTTTTAGAGTGAAGGAAGAAACTTGGTAACTCTTCATTCAGATTTGGGCTTGCTTTGAGCTTCCACACCACACAGGACCCCAGTCTGCAAGGGCTTGCTTTACCCTCTTATCACTTACATCCTTTTAAATCACTCTTCTGTTTCTTCACCAGCCCAGGAACTTTTATGAAACCGTCTCTCAATTATTGCTATACTTTAAGTCCTTAAGGCTTAAAACCTGGTGTAGAACCTACATTCAGAAATCAGGCCATGCTCACAGCTGGTGATGTCTGGAGCCCAGACAGGGAAGAAGAGTCCTGTTCATCTCTATCACAATAACACATTGGGAAAAGAGATACTTCAGTTGCTATTAGCCTGAAAGACCACACCATCACCAGAAGGGCAAAAAAAAATTACAAAGGAAAAGAAGACTGCCTGCAATCACTCCCAGCATGAATATACATAAACAAGAGACACAATCAAAGAAGACATGCAAGCTGCTCATCAGTTACTGAAGGATTTTTGAGATACACTTTTCATACTCTCTGTTCTTCTTTCTCCTTTAAAGGACCTATAGAGTTCTGTAGATAAATGAAGTCCACGGGTGTGTGAAACCCTGGCCTCTATATGTGCATAACAGGAAACCAACAAACCCTCCTGGAATTTAACAATTTTGAGCAGTAATCATGTAAATATGCATTCCAAAAGGTGTGTGCATATATTTATATACTTTTTTATATACTGAAGTATATTTACCCACACACCTCTAGACAGACATGCATAATATCCAAAAACATACTTCATTTTAACAGGTCTAAAGATGAATCCGGCCTCCTTAAATAGCTATTTCGCCATTAATTTGGTCAGGAGGGAAGATCACAACCTGTGTGTTGCCATGTCACACTCTTGAGTTACTCATTTCAGTAACGCCTGTCATTAGAAAGTATCTGAGTCCCAGGGGTGGTAAATACTGACGTCAAAGCTTATTGTATCTGCAATGGAATTCTCGAGCTTTTCCCATCAGCAGAATCTCTAAGGTTAGACATGTGGAGCAAACATCTGTTTAGACTGTTCAACCCCATGCATTTTCAGCACGAATTTCATACACCTAAGCAGCATATCTTCATTGAAAACTTACATTCATGACAGAAAATCTTCCTACATGTAGAGGCTTTCATAAGCAAGATCAGCTTTCAAAACTTTAACCAGCTGATAATCTTCACAATCAAGGGGTTATGATATAACTGCCCTGTTCTTCTCTAAGGCTGTCTGCTAGTCAAGCAGCCAATAAACATAAATGGCCTGTCATAGTTACAGTCAGTCACACATATTGCTCTTGATGAAGCCCCTTTGTTCTACAGCTCTGGGCATGAGGACCAGGGCTCAGACAGAGAAGATACACATAAGCCAATCTCCCTGTGCAACCCCTGGCAGGTTAGATTGCAGAAAGAAAGGAAACTTTAAGGGAACTGTGTTTTTAAAAAACAGCTCTGTGGAAGACCCAGCAGCGTTCAAGTAATAATGCAGGAAGCTAAGGAAGTAAAGAGTGAAAGCAGAAGAGTTGTTTCTCCATAACTGATGGCATCAGAAACACCGTGCAAAACACTTAATTGGCAATTAAGATTTTGACGTTTACTGATTGAAGCTGCTGATATTCATGTTACACCGATACAAAGTATAGGACCCTGTGCAAAGTAACGCCATAAAATTATGTTAGTGACTTACATGATGGACAGGATCATTAACTGCAGTTGCTGCATTGCTCATATTTACCAAAATTATCCACAGAAGGCTATCTAGCAACGGAATTGGGTGGGTATTAAGCAGAGGTGATAAAAGAGAAAGATCAGATACTGGCCTCTTTTGCCCCCTTCCATCAGGAAAGCTGGACAGAATCAGAACAAGGACCACAGGCAGGGCCCTGTAACAGCTCACAGCCCTCCTCCACTTAACACATTCTCACTACGTATTCAAGTCAGCCTAAACTGAAGCACCTGCATTGTCAGCACTGCTAAGTTCACTTTAAAGAGCGAGAAAAGCTGCTAAATGTGTCAGGAAACAACTAGATAATGTAAGGTGCACGTTTTTGCAGGGCAAAGCACTATAAATTAAGCAGGCATTTGATGAAGGTGAAGCTTTCCTGAGCTCCAGCACATTTAGCAGACTCTCCACTTCCTCCCCAGAAAAACTGCCTTCTGCAAAAGAAAAAAAAAAAATCTCCATCTAATATGTATGCACAGCACTGCTCACCACTGGCCTGGGCACTCTCAAGCAGAGTTATATTTAATAAATTAAATCTATATTGTCCTAACTGGCATGAGGGACATAAATATTTCATATTTGGTGAATTACTACAGCTAACTGACACGGAGTGGGGAACAGCACAATGTATGATTTTTGTAGCTGAACTGGCATTTGTGCTTCCACGCACTGGGGACCAGAGGAGCCCCAGCAGGCAAAGATCTGCTCAGGGGAGAGAGTTCTTCCCCCTAGAGCCAAGCATCCTGTGCTGCCAGCTCCCGGGAGAGGAGAGAGGCGAGGCACAGCAGCCAGGAGTTACCCAGGGGCGAGCGGCAATGCTCGGCCAGCTCTGCAGACCGCACTTCAAGGGGGACAGACAAAACAAAAGCCCCAAACGAGGTATGCGAGAAAAAGAGGGAAAGGAATCACTCTGTGATCATTTTCTTCAGCACCAAGTTGTTTTCTCTCGCCTAAACTGCTGCTGCACTTTTCCTCTAAGGCAAAAAGCATTCAAAAGAGCAAAAGGTAAAGATATAAATCAGGATTTGGATGGCAGAGAGTTATCACTGAAGAAAGGTACTTCCAGTCCTCTTGAAGCTCCTATCTCCAAAAGCAAACAGGCACAAAACCAGCCAAGCTAAGAAAAAGGTTTTCACGGAGTCTATTTCACAAAAGTCAAAGGAGAAAACAAGGTCTTTCTAAAAGCCCAGACCTGTTTGCTGATGTGTTTAGGTATTTTTCTGCATCACAACAGACAGTAAGGGCCACTAAGGATGCTGCTGATACCATCACATCACACCAGGGAAAGACAGGGAATGGCTCTGAAACAATTAAAGGAGAATGGCAAAAGAGAGATTTAGACACAGTAAGTCACCACCTGGGATTTATACAACAGTGAATCAGCAAAGGCAATTCAGTACCACAGGTCTGTGTTCTTCCCATTTAACAAAATTAATTACTCCCTATGTCTTGCTTAGTTTTCTCAAAACTTGTTACGAAAAATTTTTAAACTATTTATTTTACAAAAAACAAAATAAACCAAAAAACCATTGAAATATATTCACATTTAATATGTTTCTTCTCCCTCTCCTCTGAAGTAAAACCAGGAATACAGCCTGAGAACTGTAGATAATAGAAAAGGGAAAGATGAAGAACCACCAGCAAGTCCTGATCTCTGTTTTTTTATTACAGATCCATTCTACAAGCTTGTTTAAGCTTTGTTATCTTCCTTAAACCATTTGACCTCTGTACGTGATTAATATTTTCTGCAGTACTGCGCATGTGTAATCTTTGAATATGGAAATCACTGTACCAATGCAAGATATTATCATTGCAAAAACTCTGCAGGAGAATGAGACTAACTTGGAAATCAATCACTTCTGACTTCCAGTCTTAAAGTTAAATTAATTTTTCTAAGCAATCCATCTACAAAATGTATCAGTTTTATGAAATTTTGATATTAAAAATAAGGAGACAGTCATGACTTCAGAATTATATAAACCAATTCCGTACGTAAAGGAATAATTTGCTTCTGTCAAAAGCTAATGTCACTTAATTCTTGTCTTGTTATATCATCTGATGCCCCTTTCCTTTTTAGTTAAACAAAGATAAATAATAAAAGCAATTTACAGCTAGAAGATGTTAGGGTTCTGCAGCTGTTCAATGTCTTCTGGGCAGATTAGATTCTGTAATGAGAAGTTACAAGACTCATTTTATAAAAGCTGTTGCTGTCTCGGGAAAAACATCAGTGAATAAGATTAGAAAACCCTTTTCCTTCATGAACCTATTACACTAGCAAGCTGATTACTTGGCATATGTTTGATACCTTCATAGCTGGAAAACAGTAATTTATTTCAATGATTTTTTCCCCATCACTCATAAAGTCAAAATGTCTCCTCTAATATTACCCTACCTCTGATTCAGCCAGAAAAACAGAGACAAATCCTTGGGAGCAAAACTCACACCAACCAGCATTAATTTAACTTGCCTAAAAAAAGGTTCTACTGAACTAACTATAACTAACATTAAACTGTAACAACTTATCAACTGCCTGTTCCTTGTGGGACAAAAATAACGTTCTAAGATTAGGAATGTATTTAAAAGACACTTATTGGAAGATCCACAACCATATGCGAATGAATTTTATGGTAATTTAATAATATGTGCAGCTTTTAAAAACTGGGAAGACAGAAAATTCCCTGTTTATCAATCTTATCAGCTAAACATTCATGTCAGGGGATTCCACTAACAAAGGGGTCGTAATTAGGCCCTGGGTAGGTAATTAGCAGGCACCCTGTGAAATCTACCGTCTCAGATCAATCTAGAAGTACTTGACTTGATCATTATTCTGAGGACACCAGGAGTTCACACTAAGCTGGGCTACAAACTTGTTCCCACTATCCAAACACCTTCTGTTTACTTTCACCTTATTTTAGTGAAATTCCAAGTGCTGTTAAACAACCACTCACCCCGTCTCCACTGCACATCCCCCTGAATGCTGGCTTTATGTCTATTAGAGAAATTTATTTCCAGGAACGTTGCAACACTTAGCGATTCAAGTGCCTGGAGTCACTAATAGGTGGGAAAAATAACACCAACTTGAACAAACATGAGAAAACTCCAACCTGTAATTACTTAACAAACTCTGTGAGAGTGGGACAGAGTTAGTGCTAACTGGTGGGAGTTGGATAATGATTAGGGCATTCATGTCACCTCCTTGCAGCCTACTAAAAAAAGCAGCTCCATTTTCTGGTGAACAAACGAGAAATGAAAACAAGGCTTCACATGACCCACATGATGTACACGGCCAAATAATTTCAATAATATGCTTAAAATCTGCTCTATCATGTGCCAGTGCTATATTCTGACTAATTCTGCTTCAGGCTATTCAAGCCTACTTTTCTTAGTTCCACCTACAGTTGAAATATGGTGTTGCTATTTGCTTTCTAAATGTGTGCTGAACACACTTCTGAATTAGTGCAATCCCACTGCTGGGACACACTCCAGAGATGTTCGTATTTTAGTGCTGGCAGATAGGGAGGTGCAGTCAGAACAGCATCAGTGTGATGGGAATTAATCTTCCATTATTCTTGATACTGACACTTCAACTTACATGACATTATCTTGAGATTTGCATTCTTCTTGCTTCGTCTGGTTTCTTCTCTCAACATCCAGCCTTGCAATTCTTACACCACCCATACTGACTTAGCAGGAGTTTTGGGTGCACAAGCAAACTGAAGGTTTGACTTTTCAGTGCATGTCAGCATTTAACTTCCCTCTGTCTTACTGCACTTCAGGTAGCTAAACATCCATTTTCCTTAAACATTTAACAGGTGCTACAAACAAGTAAGACTGTTATGATATTTTACACTGAACTTCTGTGTGCTCCTACAAGAAGTTACCATGCCTGTAACACGTCCTCCTTCCAGGCTGAACAACCATTTAAGAGCAAATCACAGTGAAACCTCCATGTCAGTCAATGCAAACTCTATTTTTGCCTTCAGCACAGCCAGGGTTTCTGCAGTTTTCTGAAGTCCTGAAAAGCTTCTGGACAGGGAGAAGCTTCCCCAGCTGCAGTCTCTTCCTGACTGGAACACCAGGCTGCTGTGTTCATTCAGTGCAGGATGATGCCCTGGGCTCAGGTCTAGGAACAGCCTGGACCCAAACTGCGGTTTAAAATCTAAGGGGAAGTGAAATACCATCACTAATGATGAGCCAGGCCCAATTCACCCTTTAAAATCTCTCTGATGTCTTCTGGTAGAGCTAACTATTCCCTGAAGATGGTAAGGAATACACAAAGTACAACCTACCAAACCACTCTACAAATAAGCAGATAAAATTTTGTTCTCACCTAGTACTGAATAAGGTTTGAAATATTTCCTTCTCTGTAAAGGTGATTTCTAGTTCAGAGTTTGGGAAGTAGACTCAAATATAAGAAGCAGAATAGAAACTATTGTTTGTAGGCCATAACTTTGCTGAACGCTGGAACCTGCTCACCTTGCTTACGCGAAAACTGAAAAATATTTATTCTTAAGTGAGAAGGTTTATGTCAAATTTCACTTTATGTGAAAAGATTTAGCCAAAATAAAACCTGAGTGGCAGATTGCAACACAACAGCGATCAGACCATTAATTATTTTGCCACTGCTGTGTATTGCCATAATTAATGGCACTCCGTGAGACCAATACAGGAAATTAAAAAGATAAAATTTCCTTTTAATGAAAAGAAATTGCAGACATGAAAAGCCACTATATGAAAAAGGGATCTTGATTCTGCAGTACTAAAAAAAAACCTGTAACCTGATTAAAAGACATTTGAAAGCACAAAACTAGATGTGTTTAAAAGGTAAGAAATCTTTTCATTATAGTTACAGTTAAAGTTGCCAGAATGAAAGAATAAAGATACACGTTCTTCCCCTGCAACAAATGGGCTCTGTTCCATGCTTTTTGGTAAAGCAAAAACCCCACTGAAAATCAAACAGGCTACAGAATAGCTTGAATGTACCACTCTGTATTTCAGCACAAACTGTATCTTTAAAATAATGACAGTTTCTCTCATCTTTTCAATCTTAAAGCACTTTAAAACTACAGCCCAGAAATACATGGACAGAGAGAAATTAAAGCAACTGAAGCTGAAATGTGCTACTTAGGAATCCAAAGTTTGTTTACACCATTAGAAGGCACTCAAATATATATCCCCATAAATGACAAGGTCCCAGCAGCAAATTAACAGGAACAATTTTCCCATCTCAGGAGCTGCCAAGATGGGCTCTGTTAGCCAATTTATCTTACTCTAGCACATCTCTGGTGCTTGTCAATCAATATGTGAAACATTTGGTGTTGATTGCCATTTTTCTATCCACTTCCTTTTGCCTCTCGTACCAGGCAATTTACTGCAAGTCAATCAAGGTTGAAGCAGACCTTGTTTAAATAAAACACTGTTGAGTTCTTTTCACACCAACAATTTCAAAAACAGAATGAGCTGTAGCTCTTCACATTTACATTTATACTACTTTTTCTGCTTTTCCCAAATGCCATGCTCAAGCTATAAGTCATAACTAAACTCAGTCAAAGGCTTAGAATACATTCAGTCAAGGAAGATGAACTGCATATAACTGTATACGCTTTTGCTGTCAAAAATTCAGGCTACCAATGGAGACAGAGAACATTAGAAAGTACTTCAGTAATCTGGGATTGTTTCTTTTTCACCCTTGCTTGAAGCCAGGTCTCCATACCAGAAGAACAACTTCTAACTTGTCTGAATTTCTTAGCGCTGGATAATTATTTCAAATACTCAGTTATGCTGGTATTTTAAGGTACTGTTTCAACTACTGTGTTTATAACTGCATGTTACAAATAAATATATGAAGAAAATCAATTCTCCCAGCTTAGAACTTGGTCCCATGTTAAACACACTGACAGCTTCCCCCTCACACATAGATGAAACAATCACAGAACAATCCCAGGTGACATCAAATCTAATTTTGGCACTACCTTGGCGTCACCTGTAAGCACTGAGGCAGAGAAACAGGGCAGAAAGAACGTCCTTTGCACTACGTAATTTTACAGATGTACAACTGAAACAATATGCACTCACAGTATGCAACACTTGAAGTTTTTACAGCTTTGGATTTGCTCCTGCACAGCTTATATGAACAACATCTGTAAAACTTTTCTAGTGTTCAGGATGCTGTTTCAGTTTTTATGTTCACCGTGGAGTGCAGAATTAACCCCATGGCAATTCACAACAGTGGCACACAGAACTGAGTCTTCTGAGTTAGAACAGCCATTAAACACCTGAGCCACACATTTAGGTGCTACAACTACAGAGATGGGCATCCATTTCTTAAGCTTAATACCATTATTTATTATATCCCCATATGCTAAATCCAACCACGTACAAGAGCAACAGAAGAAAATGCAAGTCAGACCAGGCCCTAAGATCCCCAAAGCAGCAATCCCTTATGGGTAACACAGGACATATTCCTTAATTAAAAAGAGAAAGAAAGTGACTGTGTTACTGTTATTAGTAAGATCATCCACTGCCCCCCTTAATTCTAAAAGGTACAAAAGTGCCAGACATTCAAAATCCCACAAGCTCAATCACATATGCTAGAATACATAGAATACATATTATTTTATAAATCTATCTTTATCATACATAATTTATAATTATATACAGTAATACATATCTATTATATATTATTGGATAATATATATTATTAGATATTATATATACTATATATGATATAATTTGATAATATATGATTATTTTATATATCTATCTATCTATCTATCTATCTTTTATGCATATAGATACATATGAGAGTAAATACATCACTCTCTTTATGCTAGAAAATGAATGGCCATTGAAAGAGAAAAAATCCTCAGTTTCTTCTCTGGTCAACAACTTACGGATTTGCAACAACTCCCAAAATTGCCTGTAATTAACACCTTGTAAAATTTAATGCCAAGAAGATCCCTGGTCATTTGCTTGTACTTTCATGTGAGACCTAATAACTCTTTGATCTATAGCACACAGAAGGAAATAGATAAAATGCCTGTGACAGAGTCTGAGACCGAGTGAAAAATAAAACAAGTGTATTAGAAGGCATATGCAATCACCAGTCCCATCCTGAGCAGTGTAGTCAAAAAATCCTTACATTATGGCAGCATAACAAATGCTGCAACTCCAATGGGATGCATTTCACTATCTTTTGGGTAAAGAATGCTCCAGCTCTCCCGATTAATTATAAAATAATAAATGTTAAACAGTTTAGAGTACTAGTCTCTCAAGAAGGAAAAACCTCTGCTGTTTATCACTCTCCAAGGGGTTACTGCAGGTAACCCTTCTCAGGCAGGCTCCAATCTAAGGATCTTCCTTTACTCTGCTGCAAGTAATAGGTGAAAAGAAAAAAACCAAAAATTCACTTTGTATATAAGAGTTAGGTGTATACCATGTAGATGGATGTTCTATAAACACACACAAGTACATGTGTAGGCACACTAGGATACCTGGGGTCCTAACACTACCAAGAGTTGATCTTTGAGTTATTTTCAGAAGAAATTCTCATTACTCATGAGAAGGAAGTTATATGTTTTACTTGACATCGATGTCACTAAAACAAAAGAAAAAAAAAACCCCAAAACAAAACCAACAAACCAGCAAGCTGGAGGTATTAAAAAGTAGGTCCTGCAAGGCGAAACCTGTTAGCCTGATTTATGCCAATGTGATGCAAGATCTGCTTCAGTAACAATAGCCAGGACCCCACAGTAAAAACTATCATTAAAGTAGTATAACAATTCCAGATTCCCAGTTTTAATTAAGGGTGATTTTCCTGCCGTCTTCCAAAAGATGCCTCCTACACTAAAGCACGAAGAACCCCACTTATATAACATTTATTTTAGAATTTTCAATGATAGGAGATCACTTACATATCACGAAATTTCCCTTTAATTCCACTGCACCTATCTAAAACGTTACTAGGAAAAAAAAAAACTTCAGAAAGCTCTGGGCTTATTCAAATCTAAATTTTGCCACAGGCCAAGGCATGCATGAGATTTTTACAGTCCTGTCAGCTTCATGGATGCTACTCAGAGTCTGCAGAAAGCTCATGTCTGGAATTCAGGTTTACAGCTGGGCTCAGTCAAGTTATTGGAAAAGCATTTCTTCCAAAATAAACTCAAACACAGCAAACAACCCCCCTACACCTGCTTAGGAAGTGTTTGTCTTGGCTCACAGCAAAGCCTGTCTTTCCATCAGTAGGATTTTTTCCCCAACAAGTTGGACCAATTTTCTGGTCTCTGCTTTCTGACTATGAATATAAAAGGCAATGTAAGATGTTTCTGCCACAGGAGGAAGCACCAGGTGATGGGTGGAGTTATTTATTAACTGAATGCCCTAAATAAGCAACTGAGGCTGAGCTCAGAGCAATTCACAGCCTGTCCCCTCTCTGCCCAGCCCCATGTCCTCTATCCTCCAAATCTTCACAGACTTCCCATTAGGGCCCTACAAAGGCTGAACACAAGGTTTGATGGATTTTAGAATGTAGAAGAAGTTACTGAGACAGAGAGGCTCAGTACAGAGAGAAGCAGTGTGCACTGCCAGAGGGTTACACAGAGTTAGTTACGATTCTCTCTGAACAGGTGATCACATATTTCACTATCCTTACCATCAGACAAAAGTCCAGGACTTCTATCTCTTCCCATCCCTTTTTTCCCCCCTCCAATACCAGAATGTTTAAAACCTTAATTTTAACAAGAACCTGCAATTTTAGCTGCTAAGAGAACTTCAATTTCCTGTCTCTCTACAGCCCCACGAACTAATTGAGAAGATTACCTGAAGGCTTGAGGTCTAAACGCTCAAGAAAGAAAAACCTGCTTAAAACAACTTCTACAAAGAATGCTGACAGAAATAGGAACAACTAAGAGATCTTCCTGCCAGTGGAGGTTTTTACAATCACACATGAGAGCACGCTGTATGTTATCGTGTGTTGGGAAAGCCAGTAGTAATGCAGCAAGTTTCAGTGATTCCTTTTATTGCAGTACATAGAAGGGTAAGTGATGGATAAGGAGCTTGTTTTCACTACAAATCACAGAACTGAAAAGAAGTCTTGATCTAAAACTATTACGAACTAAGCAGGGACCAAGTTTCTTCCGTCCTTGCTAACTTGCCATGGCGAACAGCTGAAATTTGTTAAGTGTGTAAGGCTGAAATAGTGCTTCCCTCAGCTACCATGGAGAGCATGTGAAAGTGGGATCGAGGACTAAATGGAGTAGACATGTAAGAAAGAGTCAAAGACAATTTTAAAAGATGCCGTTTTACCTACACTTAGTGCAATGAAAACTAGAGAATCCACCCTCCTCTTCTATCAGAAGCCATGACCCCATCAAAAACTGATGTACAAAACGGTTCCAGCAAGGTTGGTTAATAGAAGTAATACATCACAATCCAGCCCATTTGGGGCTTTTGTTCTTAAACACTTCAGTAAATGGGCCTGTTTTTTAACTCCAACAGATAATTATGAAGTGCAATAAAAAATTCAAATTATGTTAATAGGCCAGAGAACAAGGGCTGTTTCTGAAATCACTGGCAATTACTAGACATAATGGTTCTCAATTAAGCTGGAGGATATTCTCAATCGTTCATAACTCCCTATTTTAAAAGTATCATAAAAACATATAAATGTGAGTTGTTAATAAAACTTTCAGACCAGCAATGTAGCTGTGTGTCACAGAAAGCAACGCCTGTTTTATTTTGATGGTGCTTTTTCCCTTGTGGATGATATGTGAATTGTGAGTGAAGGGAAGGTAACTACACGGAATTTGTTTCTCTCAGAGCTCCTAAGTGGAAGAGGAGCGATATTTCTTTCTTGAGCAACTTCAGTTTCCCTCAGGAATACACTCAGCAATCATACATGTCTTTACCAAGTCTATTTTTAGATTCTGCAGCTCACTGTAGAAACTTTAATGCAGACGTGCATGTGAACCAGAGGAAAGTGGGCACTGCTTGCCCACTTTCAGATTGGTATTTCACATATTTTTCAAGGCAATTAAATGGACCAAAAATGGAAAAAAATAAGGCCTAAAGTAAGAAATCTTGAGCATCAGGAAATGGTAAGTCCTAAGCATCATCTTTACATCATGAGCTTGATTCACAGTAGATTTCCACCAAATCAAGTAAAACAAATAACAAATGAAGCCATTAAGGCAAGATCAATTGGCAATAATTACTCTCCACACTTCACTAAAAGTAGCACTTACTTATCCACCACAAGTTTAACCTTGCATTAGGGAAATAGCACAGCTGGCAATTGCTAAATTCTCATTGTAACTTAACTACACATGATTAATGATCAATTTACTGGAGACATGCCTGAACTACCTGAGTAAATGTATTTGAACACACATGTGCACATGTGTTTTATTTATTTATTTGCAAATCAACGACACCTGAAAAACATTTTCTCTAATACAGCCACTTCAACCTTCCTCCTGCCAAGAAGAAAAACTTCTTTGATTTTTATTCAAATACATTTGCACACATATTCCTGAGAAACAGTAAATCATTCCAGAATAGCTCCTAACTGTAGAAATTCATATTTTCATATTTAAACAGCAACTCACAGATTGAAGCACGACACCATGATTCATCAGTGGAAGACAGCCATTCATCATCCAGACCTCAGGATCTGTTCAGAGTCTTTATTGCTTTGGTCTCATTAAAATGGTGCAAGCCATGAGCTAACATAAATCTGTCTCTAAATATTCTCTCCCTTAATTTTTCAATAGCTCCACACGAAGGGAAAGGTTAAAACCAATTAAAAGAGATACAAATACTAGTAAAATTGCCCTAGTGAACTGTTAGTTATTGGTTTTAGCCATTTCACTTCAAAAAACCATCAATTTCTGAATCAATTAATGATTAGACCCTTTATTGACCTTCCTTGCTTTTTGTTTTGTTGTAGGATGCGGGGTGTTGGTATTTTTTAATCCTTTCGTTTTTATTCCCTTTTCTCTTTTACTTCTTTTACTTTTAGTCTCAAACTTACAGCTAAAGTAAATCTCAAGTGTTACAGCTGGACAAAGATATCTACATAAGGACTACATTGTAATTCAAACTTCATTCCAAATGGGACAAAAATATTCTGAACTCATTCCTATGCAGAAAACACTTGTTTTTCTATCTCATTAAGATCATCATACAATATCAACAGATGCTTAAAAGCCTCTAGTGCTGAAGGAACTGTTGAGAAAATTGAAACAGAAGTACTTATGAATGATAATCTAATGATACTGCAAAGATTTTACTTTTCTGTACTACATCTAGCAAAACACACATATCCCGACACTCCCTCCACCAAAAGCCAAAACCTGTCATTAAACCGCTACCATTTTTTCTGTTACTTCTTACTGTTTGGCACTGTGAGCAGGAGTTCATCATTTTACTTCAGAAAAAGTAATAATTAAAAAAAAAAAACCAGTCGGGGTTGAAGCGTCCCCAAATTCCCCACGCCCTCCGTGGCTGCCATGCCCACAGAACAGAATATTACCATTACATTATAATCACAGTAAACAGGCATCTGGCTGTCACTTCAAACCCAGCTTTTCTCTACTGGTAGTAAGAAGCGTTTTCTGCTAATTTCTGTTATCTGTAAATCTCTCTTGGCATTCCAACTCTGCACTTAATGTGCTGTACACGCTCCACTTTATGCACAATGAACGCTGCCATCAAACGTCAGCTCGTCTTCTTGTTATCTTAAAGATAGGCAGTTTCACTCAGTGAAACATCTACAGGGTAAGGAGATATGGAATAAGGAGATATTTACTTCTTATGCCACAGATATTCAACAGAAACACACATACACATATATATATATATTCATGTATACTTTTTTTTTCATTTAAACTGGGGAAATAATCATAGTCTTTTAGAAAAAAAAAAAAAACCAAAACAAACACTATTATTTCTTGTCTAGCTCTGTTAATTTAATTGCAGAATGGGAGCTGAAGTCAAGTTTAGATCAAGTTAGTGCCATCAGCCCCAGGTTAATTGTACCTGCTCATTTTCAGGTACCACTCTTTGCTCTCTGCTACTCCCACAGGAGAAACCAGAAGCTGAGTTTCAAGCAACTGCCCTATTTTGTTTTTCATACATCCTGTTCTTTCAGACTGCTGGAAAATTCATCTGGAAAATGACCCTTAAAAAACATATACGAGCACAGTGCACAGGTGAGAAGCAGCTGCCTTGAAAAATTAAACTTGTGTAATAAATTTTCCTCCTTGATTTAATGGTGAAAATCACAAGAAATGCAGTTGACTGAATTCACTGATACGAAGCCAGTACAAAGAATGTCACAATTCTGTCCCAGGTTTCAAACTTTAAAATGGACAAAATGTTTCATATGCATCAGGAGCAGCAATATATTGGTTAAATAAAAGAATTTTTAAATTCTATCTTGACCTCTAATTGAGTGCCTGTATTTTCAGTTTTTATTGAACTTCGTGTCTTATTCTTCCCCTCATTTAGATGCTTGCAAAATAAATATAATTATATCCAACTTAAATAACTTTGGAACCTTGAGCTGCAGGTGCTGGTATGCTGTATCTATTACCATATTTTAAACCCTTTTAAGAAGATTGCATTAATTTCTATGATAATTTAGAGCCCATAATGCATTCCAAGATGTGAATAGATGTTAATCACCACGGAATGATTTTCCTGTATACTAACGAAGTCATGCTGCAACCAGTAACTACTACTTTTAAAATTCAATATTGCCACTGAAAGACTTGATTAAGATTTGTTAAAGTAACTATACCCCTGATATGGGTTGAAAAACCCCAAAGTAATTAACAACTACATCAATAGCTAGGTCCTTCTTATCTACAGAAATTATTAGGACAGGAAACGTTTTTAGTATCCAGCTCATTCTTTGCCCAGTATTATTAAAACTTATCCATGCATATTTAACTCCTGCCACCACCACAGACCAGGACAGCAGCCAGCTCAAAGGCAGCAGGCAGAAAAAAGGCTTCATTATCACAATGATATTAGGTTTAATATTACAGGTACATCACTGAGGAAAAGCTGACACCTGTGATTGCAGAACTATTCTGATATTTAGGTTGGTAACATTCAGCCGGAGTTTGCCTCTCATGTAAGTCAACGCTCAGTTTGTTCCATCAACCTCAACAACCTCTAACAGAGCAGCATTCAAATTTAAATACCTACACAGACAGGTGAAAATTGGCAATGTTTTACTGGAACATGCCCATTCACAGCTTGTCCCCAACCTAAAGTAACTGAGGATGCCTTTCTGAGTTAGTCTGCTCGTTGTTGTTGCTCCTGGACAGCAAAAAAACCAGCATGCACCACAGTGAGACACTGCCTTGTCACTAGGAGCAAGGTGGCCCAAAAAGAAGGAGCACTCCAGCTGGACTATTCCATGGGAAGGGCCCCTCAGTGCCCATCTGGCCCAGCTGCCCGGGGCACTGGGGGCTGACGGAGCCACAGCTCCTTGCTCAGGGCATTGTCCCCGTGCCTCAGGGAGATGTTCCAGGGCCTGGCCGCCCTAACGAGAGCACAGGGTACAACACAGGGTAACACCACCCTCTCCGTGTCTGCTCCGTCCTGACCGAGCGGAACAACAGGATCAAGCTGACATTTCAAACTTTCCACGTGGTTAAAATTTTATATATTGAGATCTTACACAGGAAAATTACTGTTTTAACTTTTTTTTTTTTTTTTTGCCTGTAGACAACAAGCAGGTTCAGATGAGCAGCTGAAGGGCATTATGGCATTGTGATAACTTCAGCTGCTGCTGCCTCTGCCCACGATTGCCCCACATGCAGAGGCTTAACTGGGTGTTGAGATCCAGCAGCATGGTGGGAACTGCAGGTACCTTCTCTCTAGAATAAGGACTTTTCCCCAAAATCTCCTCTTAATCTCAAAATCTTCTTCAAAGGTTTTAAAACCAGCAATAACTTCGTTCCATGCTCTAAGGTGGGCTTCAGTTTCTGGGGTCTCTATGATGGTGTCAGAACAATCTCTGAAATACATTATGATGTGATGGAAGAACATCAGCTCCTGTGTGAAACACTCCTCAAAAAAAAAAAAAAAAAATCAGGAAACTTTGGGCGTACTTCTAGATCAACTTTTGTTATGATCACTTAAAAGACTTTGCACTCTTTCTGGCATCATGCTTGACACTGCTGAACGCTTTCGAATTCTGCTGCCTTCAACAGAAGTTCATTATGCCTTTCCAAAATGTGTCAAAAGGTAGCAGAGAAAATTTAAGACAGCTTAAAAGGTCCCAAATCCTCTGAAACCCAGAAATTTAACATTAGCATTGCAGAACAAATTTGACTTCTGAAAGATACATTGAAGGATTCTGTAGAAGAATAGTTTATTTACTCTTCTTTTACATTTAAACAGTTCACTTTACAAGATTATTATCTAATTGAGAAATTAAGTATTTAAATCTTTAGTTCTTTTTTTTTTTGAAACAACAATCTGGGATAGTTTGATGGTTGTGTATTTTTGTAGCAGCAGTCAATGCCATTTGAGCAGTGACAGGATTTAAACTGCCATCAATACAAATTAAATCATTAGCTGCTAGATGTAGAAAAATTCAGAATTGTGAATTTCAGCCTGAAGAGACGAGCAGAGAAAGAATTTATTCTCACACGTTTTATATAAATAATCACTTAAATCTGTACTTGTTAAGTACAAAATATGTGTTAGCGTAACAAAGTATCTGGTTCACATAAATGTGATTCTTGCCTTCCTGACTGAAAGAGAAAAAAACTATTAAAAAAATCACAAAACAAAGCAATGGCTTGAGGAATCAAATAGCTAAACAAGCAAAAGCAGTACATTTACTGGAAAAAAAATTAGAATGGCTACAGCATCTTACACCCACAAATCCCACAGAATTTTAGTAATAAAAGTTTAAAAAGGTGAGTAAGGACCTAAGCAATGAACTCATGTGCAGAGCAGTCAGTGAAGGATGATGCAGGGAGTGCACGGCCCCTCACTTCAGCTCAGAAACTCTGCAGTTCCTCCCCTTCCATCTGTCAGTGACCCCGAAACCCTTCAGCGGCTGTGGGGAATTTAGGACCCCCATGGGCTCACGAGCACATCCCTGAGCCTCTGCTCCCTTTTCCCCACCGGGTACCAGCCCTTCCTCCTGCTGCTGGGTCCCCAGTCTGACCCTGGAGGGGTGGGAGAGGAGCAGGCAGCCAGGGCTTGGTGGGGAGATGGTGACAGAGCACCAAAGGGATCCCCCCTTTCCTGGGCCCCTCCGGGTGACAGCCCTGAGACCTGGGTTGCCCTCAGTCATAAAGCTTTCCTTGGGGCTGAAGGGTGCAAAGGGGTGTTGGGCAGGGGAAAGACTTGCAAACCACAGTGGTCAAGGTGAAAAGGACAAAACAAAAGCGTGGAGTTGTAAAAATCCCTCAAAATCTATGACTTTCTGCTACAGTAGAGCCCAGACATTCTAACAGCATAGTCCTACAACAAAACCTGTTCCTAAATCAACGTAATAAAAACCCCAGACAAGACTTGGTATTTCATTTGCTGCACCTCCACCAATTAGACTCAATATACAGAACTGAAATGAAGAGGAAAATCAGGGCTGCCCACATAGTGGAGTAGGAGACAGAGAAAAATAGCAGAAATTAATACAGAGTACTCTCACCATAGGAAAAAAATCACGCTACACTTGGCCAGAAATCTTTTCTCTACAAATTATTGCTTTACACAGCTGGGAGAAAAAAAAAAAGAAAAGGGGGCCTGAGCAGGCACCAAGCTTTATGGATGTCCCTGGAAGTTCTAGGGTCTCCAAAAGACCAAGAGGTCACACTAAATTAACACCAGTTACAGCCACTGAGGAGAGCAGCAGGGAGAGCAGGTAACAGAAGTATCTGTAATAACTCAGTACTCACAGGGACTCTTCTATTCAGGCTCACAAATTCTCCTTCCTGATGTCAAGTGGCTACTTGTGTAGCTCAAAGAACAAGATAACCAACAAAGTGCAAACTGAAATTATTAAAAGTAGCAACAGTTGAATAGTGATGATTTGCTTGTTTTCTTTTTTAAACACGAAATGTAATATCAGTGATGATAAATTTATAAGGGCTACACCACCAGCCATTTAAAAAATGTTGAGTCCTTGACTAAAAGGTATGCACTTCAGCCCTTAAAAAAAATAATTGTAATACTTAGAATGCATGACAACTTTTTTTTTCCAAATATTTTCTTTTAATTGCAAAGTTTAAGAGGAATTTTCTCTCATACAAGTTCTGACGTCAGTCAACCCACAAAACACCTCAGCTAGCATTAGGAAGAATCTTCCCGTTTACAGTATCACATTACAATATGGGTACTCTATCAATTTTTTATGACTTATAATAAAGCTTTTGCCCTTTGTCAAAAATAAGACAATTACTGCACCTACCCATTCAGCCTGTCCTGCTGTATGGTTGTCTGGTATATCTTAGAAAACAAACTTTTTTTAAAAAATATTTTTAGCTTGAACTGCACAATGGATGCAGTTAAAAAAGGACTGCTTTGAATACAGCTGGAAAAGGCATTCCCAAATTCCAAGTATAAAAAAAAATTAATACTTAGATGGAGAAGTTGAAAGCTGAAGACCTATTTAAAAATTAAAACCAGTGGTGATGCACAGAACACGCCAACCAAACACCTGATCAGCATTATGCTTTAGGACATCTCACTCCCTCTTAAAGTAACGTCTTTGAGTCAAGTTTCTTTTTCAAAGCCACAATTTCCTAAAACCTCTTTCCCCATTTAGGCTGTACTACCTAAGAAACAGCTTCAATATCCTTTTTCTCCCTTGAACGGCCATGCATATTTTGCCAGAAAGAGGAAAAGTCGGAATGCAATCGCATTTGTGCTGATGCTAAATGTTAATAGATTTGCCTAAATGTCTGCTAATAGCACTGCTAGAATTAGCTAGACTAGTAGTGCATGCCTAATGTGTTGTTTTTGTTGTTGCTGCCTTAGCTGTTTTCTCTTTTTTTCCCCTCAGAAACAAAAATAAAGGCATTTTTAGTAAAATGTTTCTATACATCTGCAGCCCCAACAGCAGCCGTGCCACCATCGCGTGGCTCTGACATAGCATCACTGGGATTATAAATCCCACCATTCTACTGTTCCTTTCAATTAAACATGAAAAGTTTAATGTTTTTGTAAATTAAACATGAAGCCCTGACTTTGCCAGCCAAAATATGTCCTTCTATCACCTCCTCTAATTCCTCCAGGTCACTTCTTTTCTTAGCTCCGTGCAGGCAGAGGATGATGCTCTTTTATTGCCGTGTACTTTCAGAATGTTGTGGGAGAACAAGGCCTTTGAAAACATTTTCTACAGGCCAAAACATTTAATAAATATGCATTACACTCCCAGAGCTCCAATTTGCTTAGAATCACAAAGCCATTTACACATGTAAAAGATTTTCAAAATAAACAGTTCTAAGTGGCTTAATTGACCAATTGTATTTTTAAAACTGAATAATCTGTGAAAATCAGATAATACTGTACTATGAAAAAAATCTGATTCACGAATTTGTTTTTGCAGCCATAGTACAAATGCACCATTTTATCCAAGTCTTCTACTGTTTCAAAATATAATTTATGTTAAAGTACCTCAGAATACACCCACTTCCATTTTTATAAAGGACTGCTAATTTCTAATAGTCAGTTGACTGAACCACTTTGAAATATTTTATTTTTATATTTCCTACTGTTCCTGTAGTGCAGAACAGATACCCATTCCTTCTATTTCTGTTCAAAGTACGTAATAAAGCTGCATTCTGGCTTTAGGCTGCAGACAGAACATTTCCTACTCATTCAAAACACACACTGGAGAAAGAAAAAGCCAACAGTTGCTCCAGATCCAAGAAACTTTCACATCTTTAAAGAGAAATTCTGGTCCAGAGTCTAGCTATGACAATATTAAGGAAAAAAACCCAAACCAAGCCTACAAGTCTTTTCATCTATGCCAGTGGAAACACACGACTGTAAAGGAAAAATAGGAATCAAGTCTCTGATTATATTACCTTTCAGAAAATTTGTTAGCATGTTATTAGCAAAATGTTTATTTGTTAATTATAGTTTTAATTAAGATACAACAATAAATTATCTTTGCCACATTTCTGCAGCTATTTACCACCCCTGAGACTTAGATATCTCATGCTGTATCTGCAAAGCTGACTGAAGTAAATTAAAGTTATACCACATGAGCGCTTTGCTCACACAAAATCCTCTGAACCTCGGAAGGAAGAACGTGGTGTTCCTCCAGGCGCCTCTGCAATCCACCCCTGCATAAATGTAACCACTCCCATTCTTGTAAAGAACGTCTCAAACCTGATTTTCAAGAAGGAAAGCGCCGATTTTTCATTATTATTATTATTATTTTTAAACTGATTGCTACACTGTTTGCATAATCTAGAGTCTTGCTAACACTGGTCAAAATGAAAGAGAGCTGGCATGACTGGGAAGGAAAAGCCTGTGCATAACAGATCCATTCTATCTGTCTTTGGTGTCACCTGTTTTCCTCCTCTCAGTAACCTGAAATTGCCCTTTACAATAAGTTTCTGTTAGAGGATATCACGTGCAGCTTTTCTGCAAAATAAAGCACGTTCTGCCATGCCAGTAAGGCATGTTGAGAAGTCGAGGTGTAGGAAGATGCTTCCAAGATGAACTGCAATGAAACACAGCTCATCTGTGAGCCGTGAGTTTATGGCACAACTTCTGATTTAGGTTTGGTAGCACTGCCTTTGTGACCTCTCATGGAAAAACACACCCAATACAAGCCACGGGATACTTCTCCACATCCCACCTTCCCATTCCACCTTCTTTTCCATGAGTCAGAAAGCACAAACTAAAACATGAATATCTGAAAGGCAATTATTGGTTGGATGACGAAAGCTCTGCGTCAATCCAAGGTCAAACACACCAAACCTGTTTTCTGTGCTCAAGGACACAACAGCACTCCATATAACTCCATATAACACTCACACACAACAGAACCACATTACAACAGTTGCTTTTTTTGTGTGTATGTGTGGTGGGGTTTATATCATTCGTAGTTTTCTCATTACCTAACAATTATCTGGGGTTTTATGGTCAAAACATAACAAGGCCAATCTATATCTGCCAGAAAAGCTGCAAACAGAAACATTTTCTATAAACAAACCAACAATTGCTCAGTTTCACACCAGTGATGAGGTCGCTGCTCTGCTGACACACACAGAACTTGCTCATGCTGTGCACCAGAAGTCTCCAAAAACCACTAAGGGATAGATGCGTGCAAAATGAAAAATAAGCTATTTAGACTGGATTTAATTAGTATTTCCACACAATTGCTAACAAATTAATGCTAGATAGAAGTATTGATTTTGTCCTTTAGTCGCAGCTCTAGGAAATGCACAGGAATAAAGAAATTGTCCAGTATTACTCAAAAGCATAAAGTTCATCCGACTGATGAGGTTTCACAGCTTTCCAACCAACTCTACCCAGGAAGGAAAACTGCTCTTCTTCTCCTGTTTAAAAAAGAAAACTGTTTTTCTTCTCTTCACCTGAAGATTTGCAGTAGAATGGCACTTTAATTTAAAAGGTATTGAGGCTGTTTCTGCTTTAAAAAGTCTTTTGAGTGCTGCTATTTCCATATCCCTCTAGTACGTACACTTTGCTACCTTAGTTTTCTATAAAACACAAAAAAGACTAGGTCAAGGATACAAAACCACCCCGTGGCAGAACAAAGAGATCTGCCCACTCCTATCCTTTTAGTGCTGCGTTGCTTATTAATTTCATAATTTATCCTAATAATAGTTTGATACTAACATCACACTATTCCATAATGACAACTTTTACTTCATAAATACATATATATATACACACACATATATATGCACAGACTAAAAAAAAAAAATAGCTGAACAATATCCTGGAAGAAATGTGACTTCCTACAACAATAGCAGCAAATAACTTGTTATCTTGTTACACCAAATTTTCAAAGCAGGAACATAATATCATTATTTCTGCAGCCATGGTATTTGATTTCATCATATAGTTGAGCAAAAACTCACATTTAGAATGTCTTGCACTCAAAAAGGGACTCTTAGCTGGCCAGAGGTATTATTAAAAATAATCATGTTCAAAGCTGTAAACCAGGGAAAGACATAGTTCCAGCTACACAAAGCTTACACTGGGAAGGCAACATGGAGAACCAGGTATTTCACTGGATCTGCTCTGAAGTTCTACTGCCTTGTTGTGGCTCCTTCTTATTCGTCCCAAATTAAGGAGCAGCATGAGAGGTGAGACTACTTGATTTTAATCTCAGCACTATTACACAAATAGCATGGCAGGGATTTGTTAGAAGCATAATAAAAAGTATGTGAATTGATAATGGAAAGGGTCCCCCAGGAGGAAATTCCCTTTGTAAACTCTAAATCTAATACCTTCATTAGGAGAAGTATTAATGACAGAGTGTTAGTAGTGTCACAACTAGGAAAAAAACCCATGAAAAATCATTATTATTTTATTTCACCCTGTGTGTTCTAGGAGAAGCAAACAGCTTTGGATTTTGATTAGATGATTTTAATCATCAAAGTACAACCTTTGACAACGAGCTGTTTGAGAAGCCCTACTTTGCACTGCAGTCACTTGAAGCCTGTGCCACACAGAGACATTTCTAGTAGAAAGACAGGAAGGAAACAGAAAGAAGAGGTACCCATTTCTTCAAAGATCCTGGCATAATGTCCTAAAAAATCCACAGGGCATACTTTTCTCTAGAAGACTTTATACTGAAATGTGATGGTGAGAAATATGCACATATTTTACCCTGCTCACCTCCACAGAGGTGCTCACAGTCACAGCCAATGTCTGTACTGGTGCTGTCAGCACAGCTGTGTGGAAGTATAAAAGATTTGCTGCACTTAGAAGGTATCACCTTGAGTTCTTCAGTTCCAATTCCTGTAGCTCATGGAGCGGTTGGTGATAGAAAAGTGGACTAGAGCTGACCATCACAAATGGTCCAGCCCGTCCCCTCCCTGTCCAGCCTCTGCTGGTAACCCCTTCTTTGCCTTCCCCTTCCCCATCAATCAGCAAATGATTCTCCAAACTAAGACCCTTTAACCTGTGTGAGGCTGTTAAAGTATTCTGGGAACGTGTAAAACCATTCTGAAATAAAGACAGCTGAAGCAAGGTACTGCCACCATCATGGAAAGCTTCCCCATCTTGAAGCAGTTCAGACACAACCCAAAGCTAAAACAAAAGCTTCAGTGGATTCCAAGAAGCAGTAATCTGGGGCATCTAAAAATGCCCAGTCTTTGTACCATTTGGGACTTAACCCATCATTACAGTGCTTTCCACCTGCACAAGAGTTTCTGATCCTCCTTGACATTCGGCAGCCAATGCTCATCCCAGTCAGACGGCAGAGGCACAGCCCTCATTCTGTGTATTTACCACTTGAGCAAGGAATTTCAAGTCACAAAGATACAATGACACAAACCGGACCCGGTTATGGGCTTGCCTTGCGGTGCTTTACAGAGCTGCTCCTCCTGCCATATGATACTAACTTGTTTATCCCTGACATCCTCTCATTCCAGGAATAAGTTCTATTCAGGCCTCACTCTCTGTCTATTAGCATGCTACTCATTTTCTGCTCAAAACCTGCATTTAACTGACCCTGCTGTACGCTGACACTGCAGAAGATTTGCACAGATAAATGTAACATTTCTCCACCTCCCTCAAGGTGAAACCACAATGAAGACTAGAAGAACCACCTGGCTGTCACAGCCCCATCGTGACCTGAAACTCAGAAAAGCCAGTTTCTGTATCTGTTTACAGAGAGGCTGATAAATGTTCTAAATGTTCTCACTGGAGGCCTCTGAGACGATACAGAAATGCTGCCACACCTCTTCTCAATCTCATTATTGATGTGTATGTACCTTTGTAATTCTGGCTTCATTTGTTGTGCTTACCCGTGCCACTTCCTGTCTTCATGTTGTCAGCTTATGTTTCATTCTTTTAATAGAAAATAGTTTATGAGCGAACGCCTGGAGGAACGAATCCTGAATGATGTGTGCTTTTGCACTTGTCAATCTTCTCCAGTCTTTAGCTTAAGATCTTTCGATAATCTTTATATTTGAAATGCCGGCAGGCTGTAGTTTAGCACCATTTTAGTTTAGATGAACAATAGCGTTTAGAGAAGAGTGACAGAGAGGATTACTGGCTCCTGAGAGCTGCTGTCTGCCAGAGATCTGACCTGCATCCTACATCCACTGCTCACAGATGGAGAGGAACTTGTAAACGCGGTACTTGGATAATGCAGAAATTCCCAACCTTCTCAAATCTGCATTTTATTTTGCTTCCAGGGATTTAGTCTCTTTTTTTGCAGCTTTCTCAGTCTATGTCTCAGAATGTTTACTGCCTCCATAATGCAACCTCCCTCTACCCACCCAAAATTTAATCTCAAAATTCTCCTTACGTATTTGGTGTCGTATGCTCTACAAGTTCCCAGCTCAAGTACAAGTGTCTTGCTTTGATCATAATTTTTTTACTTCTCAATCGGAGCAGCATTGCCTTCCCTAAACAGGTCACAGCTCAGTGTACACCTTGATAATAATATCATAGGCAGTGTGAACGTGTGTGACTATGATATATTAACCCATACTAGAATCCTGCAGCCCCAGCAAGGCACAGAACAATTACTGCTATGTTTGCAGTTGGATACAGTCCCATGTTTTAAGTATGGGGATTAATTTAATTTCTGATTTGACTGTTAATTATATGAAAGTTTACTGTTCTAGGCTTAAAATTAATCACTAGGATTTTCTCTTAGAACTAATAAAATCTTTGGAACTTATTAACAGTAGCAGATGCTAAGCTAAATTCACCTGCTTCTCTCAAAACCCTGGAAACATAAACCATTGTGATAACCTTGAATCAATCCAACTCAAGAAATTTAATATTAAAGTGTTAGAACTACTGTAATGTTCATAAGAATGTTTCAAACAAGGAACACGACTCCATGTTCTTTGTCAATATTGTAACTGCAGTTTATATTTGAAAAAAATGGTATTATTCTGCTTCATAGAAAACAACTCACATTCTGGCAGAAAAGTGAATAGCCATTTCTTCCACTGGATCTTAATCATTTGCCACAATGACTGGGTTTTAAGAAAAATAATCATGCTCTTTAATTTCTCTTTTTACAACTATTTACAAAACACAGCCATCAAAACCAAAGAGATGGAGAATCAAATAAATCAACTCGTTGGAACCTTCTGCTATGAAAGCAAAAGTCAATTACAGATGTTCCTAGGTAGTCTGGGAACCAGTCCTTTTCCTTGTTGTCCCTATGTTTGATGTAGCCCACCAGGGCAAGGACCAGCCACTGAAAAGCTCTTAGTATTGTATACAGGATGAATAAAAAATGCAACTCTCAAGGTCATGAGGTGAAAACAAGATCTAGCTAAGGAACATTAACATGAGCTTGTATCTTAGTTACCCCCATGAAGAGATGATGAGAAAATAGCAAGTCAAGATGGAAGCTGTGTGAGCACCACACCTTTCAGGAGCAGTAGTTTAGAAACAAATAATAAATCAATATTTACGCTGACTCCTATCCCTTAGCCCTTGAATGAGAAGTTGTAATAGTTCCATGATTCACTTAGGCCTTTGTGAGATACTTCACAAATACATCTTATTCCCCTTTTTCCTTCAAGTGTGTGTCCTCTCCGTGTATTTCTCAACACCAAGTTTGCAGTGATACTGCTCTTCACAACAGCCACCAGCACTGCCCTGGAGCAGCAAGGAAAGCACTCCACTTGTTCACACATCATTAGTTTAGGGAGGCTGGAGATGCTCTTCTGGACCTCTTCTGCATGTGCCATCACACACGTAGGGTGGCACACACTTTAGGAAGTGGGAAGTTCCCATTAGCATTCTGACATTTGGGAGTTCAGTTATGTGAAGATGCAAGAAAAAGAAGAAGCGGCAAGGAAGCAACTGATTCCATGGACTGACCTTCAGCATCTAACCTAAGCCAAAGTTTTAAATACAGAGTGCCTAAGTGTTACAATAATCCTGTGATTCTGTGAATTATTAATCATTGGCCGTTACTTCGAAAGCCTCCTATTTTTCACTTGTAGAGCTGATGAAAAGAATGCTTATCATGTGTTTGAAAGCTAACTGCTCTCACGGCTGAGAACACAGGTGACAGGCCAGCACCTCACACAACCACAATATTTGGGACCCGTCAGGATCCCTGAGTCCAGCTCCTGGTTCCCATACCCCTGGCTGTGCCGGGACACTCCACATGCCATTAGTGATCCTTACACGTGGGCAGAAAATGTCTTTAGACTCCCAGACAAGCATCTTAATCTTTGGACATCATAACCTCTTCATTGTACTCTGTTAGACAGAAATCTAATAAGAAAACAAAGGTTTTAAATGGAAAATAAATGACTATCAGGCTCATTCATCTTTGTTACTTTCAAAGCTTTACTTTTAATTGGGCGGGGAAAAAAAAGGGACTTATGAACTTATAATACAGCACAAAACCCCCTAAAAATCCCACAAAGCATCAAAGAAAAGAAACAGAGATCTTGGCAGTTCAGGATGATGTTTTTTTAACTATTAAATTACGAGCAAGTGTAGCTTTCAGTCATATTCAGCAGGTACGTAATAATTTAATAAATGTAAGCATTTATTAAACTTTTGGAATATACTTATGTTTAAATAGTTCAGTGAATGAGGGCAATAGCAGCACTAATCAAAACAAAAAACTATAGGTGATTCCAAAAATACCGTTTATAAGCACTGAGATGAAAACTGCTCTTCAGAATGAAACCAACAAATTGATATTTTACTGAGGAGGGAGAGCAGTATCTTCATAACAAAAATATGCTATGGAAAGCTGGAAAATTGGACTCTGAGTATTGAAAAAGATCACAAAATTAGTTTTATCATTTCAATACCCTTTTGACTTACAGAATTTGTCATTAGATAATTCCTTTCTCTTTAAGTCATCAGAGAGCCAAGGCCTACCATATAATGATGATACCACTAAGCTAAAACTTACAGCAAGAACGACCCACTGAAATCTCTTACCTTGTTTCAGGTACTAAATAGAGTGCACTGGACAGAATAATTGTTGTCCAGCTGCGTTCTATCAATTTCTGATATCAGTTCAACAGGCTCTGTTTTTTCCTCTTCCTTTTCTAGGCACAGTCCATTTCAACAAGGCATCAGTTCTAATTCACTAGAACAAGACCAAAAGCCAGTAACACCAAGGTAATCAGAATCATTTCATGTTCAGCCTGAGACTAAATAATTTCAAATTAACATGTTCATGCTAAAGGAATGTCCATACATTTAAAAAAAAAAAACAACCCTTTTGGATGTTTTTTGGTTGTGTTTTTTATTTTTATTTTTTTTAAACCAAACTACTACTAAAGTATTTTAAATTATCCTAGGGCATCAACAATTTGAGATTATCTGCTGGCTTCCAGCTATTACATAATGGGTAATTAGATGCTGAAAATTCCAGTGACTTAGAAAAATAGTCTACATGTTAATTGCTTTTATGAGTCCTTTAATGCAATCTGGGGACAGAAAGAATTTTGGACTGTCTCTGAATAATAACATTACTGGCAGCAAGCTTAATTTCTTTTCCTTTTTTTCCCCAGACATTTCTTAGAGGTTTTGATAATTTCCTTCCCTCTCCCTGTACACTACATATATATATATACGTTTTTACGACCACATTATTACATTTTCTATTTAATTGCAACCAGTGGTCACTGACCATTCTCCATGCAGTGTCACAGCTACCACTAGATTGCTACACCCCTATGAAGAGAGAGCTGCATTTTCAATTAGTTATTTGTGTCTAGTTTCTTGCTTCACACCCTTTTTTTGTGAAATTATAACTGAAAAGAAGATTTGCTTCCCTTTCTCCTTCCAAATCCTCCCAGTGATCTTTGGCATTTGACTTTCCTACAGACAGGGAACCACGAGCAATCTCATCTTGCTCTCAACAGGCTGACAGTGGTGAATTTTTTGGCAACAAAACGACTACTGCCACAACACAGGCTGCTAGAAGCTTGGCATGGAGTGTTGTCTATAAACACCTCAAGAAATGAGGTGAATGTCTAGTGCTGAACTGTCAAAAGCAGAATGTTTGTGTGATTTAGCTGAGAAAACATTGAGTGAATTTGGGAAAACAGAAAACAAAACAAAAAAGCCCTGAAAAGATTGAAGCCCCCCCCAGAATACTCAAAATTAGGATAGAAATACAGTAACACAGGAACTTCCAGAACACCACATTGACATCATCCTGGTAAAACTTTTTCTTTCAATCATTTACATGTATTAACTATAGAGTAACCCAGAAAGTTCACAAGTTTCCATAAATTTATGGTGTCCCTTCACCACCTGCTGTAATAACGATGCCAGTCAGTGGCAGGAGAGCAGAATTCAAGAGACACAAGTTCCAGAGCAGATCAGCCTGAACACTGAAAGTCGCCAGCACAACACAGAAGACAAATTCTAATTAAAAAGAAATCACAAGTGATTACATTCACTGAAAAAGAGTGGGGCTTTTAATCTGTTTTGTCACACTTTTGGGGATGTAACCTGCAGGTGTGCAGTAAATGCCACAATTTTTCTGAAAACTGTATGGATCCCCTCTTGGAAAGCCCAGTGCAAATCTGAGCATACTTATAAGGGCCATACTTATCAAGTCTTCCAAAAGAATCGATTATCTTTGATCACAGAATTGTTGAAGAAAAGCTATCGTGGAGCAGTCTGTGCTGCTGTGAACAACGGGCTTCTGGGCTCTCAAAGCCTCAACTCTCAGAGAAATCTATAAAACCCAGCTGCTTCCTGAATGAGGTGGGTGGGAAGCAATACCTGGATTCTCTTCAGAGAAAGTTTAGAAGGTAAGAACAGAAAAAAATCCAACCGCTGATGCACAATTCCTGACTCAAGTCCCGCATTTCCTAGAATGACAATTCAGTGTTACCAGTGTTTATTCCACCTTGGAATAAGGGTCCAAATGGTTTCTGTAAAGGACCGACTGACTTCTGCCAAACTCTGTCACCAAGAGCAGAATTACTGGCCTTGGGACTGTCTATAAACAGGTGGAAATGAGTGTTTTGCTTGGGAAGTGGGAGGGCAAAGATTAATCAAAGAGCTCTCCTACATAGCAGGAGAGGCAGGAAGGCAGAGGCTGGCTGGCAGGAGGAAGAAGAACACGTTTGCCTCCAAGAACGCTACGAACAGAGGAAGCACTCAGGTCTCTGGTTCCTGCCCCTAGATTCAATGTGATCAGGACTCCAGACATTACAGGCACCTTGCTTTTTGCCTTTTAAATTCAATTTAGTCTCATTTTCTCAAGATTTCCTGCTTGTGGTCCTACTATCACTTAGGTACGCCTCTGATCTAATAAAAATGCGTTGTTATCACAGAGCTATTTAAGTAACAAAAAGAAAACCAGAAAGAGCAGATTACCAACATATGTAATTGTCCAAAGCAGGCAGACAAGTCTCTTTGCAAAAGTGGTTATCAGAATTTAGAGTACAATATATCACTGTATTACGTACACTAGTGGTGAGCTGCAATCAGCCCGTGTGCAAGTTAGTAAAAATCAGAACAAGAGTGATTTATAATTAAACTAATCAAAATCTTACAGGTGGTATAATAAGTGCTTCTGAATTTTCCATGTGGCATGCTGATTGTTAAATCTTGAGAAGGGCTGCTCTACGTGATACAAGCACCCCATTGGGCTCCATCAAATAAAAGTCTACATCTTAGAAATCTCAATTCCTCACGCAAATCAGACCACAGAGACTGATGTGTATTGCTGAATGAACAATTGACCTTTGCGAAAAGAACTTCAGGGCTCTAAGAACACAGTATGGTGTGCAGAGTCCTTTGGAACTAGAATAATCCATGTGCTCCAGCGCTTAGGAACACCTTTTTCCTAAACATAAAAAAATCCTATACTGCAAAAACATTTCCCACAAAATTTCTATCAGTTTCTTAAGCAATCAAACAAAAAACCCCAAACCACCACAAACTTTTCTTTTTGTAGCTTCATAACTGGATGTCACTACAGTCTGTGCTTACTCTAATAGGGTTAAACGTGCATTCGATAAACTGCTAACACAAATGAAATTATTTGATATTGTTGCAGTTTTAGCTCTACCATTTTCACTTAATTTGGTGGAATTAAGATGTTCTATCTATTTTAATGTGTACCTGACTTCAGATTCCGACATGTCAATTACTTGGAAGATGGTATTATCTTCCAAGAAAGACAGTGATTCAAACAAGTCACGATGCGTTCTCCTGGCAAACACAGAACTCAAAACACGCAAAAATTAATCTTTCTATAAATACTTCTTAAGTATTTTTAATTACCTTAGATCTAAAAGCTACACTTCTCTTCGCACAGAAGCATCACTGCTTCTGCTTTACCAAGCAAGGCTGGGAATGGAGTGAGAAGGAAGGCTGTGCCAACTCTGCTGCGGTCAAGTGGATGGAAGTCTGCTTGTGCTGTCTGAATCACACATTGGCAGATGAAAAGACATGCCTTTCACCATCTGTAAATTTTAATGTACCAGATTTTGGCTGCCATGCAACTTCAAGTATTTACTTCACTGAGGTACACAGAAGGAAAAAAGGACTTAAGAAGTTTTTATCCAGATTTAAGTGACAGCACTAGATAAAATCAGTTTATGCTACAGTTTCACCATTTAAACTTAAGCACTGAAGTAAATTTCTCATCTATATAAAGATGTTCTGATGAAGAAAACCCCAAACCCTAATTGTCTCTTGATGTCTCCATAGCTTCCTTTCTGCATTTTAGAAGAAAGCAATCACGTGGATTTTTACAAAGGTTTGAAAATGCCATTTCACTAAAACTGAAGGTACATACAAATGCCTGATCCTTTCAGGGCTTGTAGTCTCAAAAGACCATTGCAAATGCAAATAGCTATAGTTGTTACTGAGGAAACAGAAACAATGAGAAGAATAAGAATGGCGGTGCTGGTGACAGAAATTATCTTCCCTGCAGCAGGAAGGCTGGAACCAGCTCTGTTTTGCAATAGTAAGCCATGTAACGCTGAGGGTAACTTCAATCAGCTCTCTGAACCTTACAGTCAATTTTAAATAATCATGATTTATGCTTTGTCCACAGTAGTGCAGCCAAATACCTTTGGCACGTGAATACATTTGCCCTGTTGGTCCCCCCTTCAGTCTTTGATCTCCTTCCTGTTAACCCTTTATGTCTCAAAACTCTGAACTGAATAAACTGATAAGTTTTCCCTATATCTGTTAATTATTTTTAAGAAAAATGATTGGTTTTGTCCCTAAAGCCAGAAATGTACAACAGTATTTACACGTTCACATTGTAGCTTCTTTCTTGGCACTAGCACAAATGCGAAAAAGGTTGTTTAAACTTTGAAGGTGAAAACTCTCCCCTACAATTTGAGGGGAAAGAAGTACACAAAAGGCAGATGTGGAGACATGTTGTCTCTCTTACTGGTCTCATTTCTATCTGACAGTTCCTTTACAATTTTTCCATGTTTTCACGTGTTTAGCTTCAAGAACCATAAACTTCTATTTGAAGAATTTACATTAAGTAGCATGAATAATGTCAAGTTTACGCGAAATGTATGAGAATTGCTGCAGATTAGCTGCAATTTTGATCAGTTGTACTCTAAAATGGAGGAAAATCCTTCATAGATACGTGAAGCAAAATCCACTATTTCTGGAACAGGAGAAGGAAAAGCAACAAAGCCACAGAGGTACTGCACATATTGAAGAAAAGTCTTTAAGCAAATGCAAACTGGCAGAATGAAACTATCTGAATATAGGGAAGAAAGAACAAAATGAGAAAGATCAGATGAAAATCGTGCTGTTCATCTAGCTAAGGTCACTTCAACACCTGCTGAAAACAAGAAAGACACTCCAGGCTGCAAGGGGTTTTCTTCATTCTGATCTCTGAGAATAAGATACTGAAAGCAGCACCAGAAATACAGAACATCTGGAAGCTTTAAACAATTCTAACACGCTACCAAACTAGAGAGGTTTTGTGAGCACTATGGCTACTCAAGGGCATGAGACCCCATCCCAGAAGCCAATCCTCACTGACCGAGAGGAAGGTTTCTGTTGCAAAAAGTGTTTTGGTGTTGGAATTTATCTTTACCCTGGAGAAAGTGAAAACACAGGTACAACCTCAGCCGTCAAAGCTGCACTCTCCTGGATCACACCGACCACGTTCCCCACCCAGAGCTGTTCCCTTTTGCTGTTACCAGAGACGGCGACAAAAAGGCAGAATTGTGCACAGCACACAGGGGTGTGCAAATGACTTCCACGTGTCAGAGATGAAAATATTTTCCAAGAGAGACACGTAAAGGTACCACACACAGAGGCAATACCTCACCGTGCAGCACACCACTGACTCTGTTTGCAAACCCTCCCTGCCAGTGGCCATCAGACGAGTCCTCACAGACACTACAAGTCCCCCGTGGTACAGTGAAGGGACTAAACATCTCAGCTCTGATTTCTGTGATTTTCAATTAAACTTCCTTTTCTGCTGGAACAGGGATCACCTGCTCCACCATGCATACTTCTGTATTATTAATTTGTTAGCTTGCTGGAATCACAGTTGAAAACCTTTCAGCCTTGGTTTGCAGCAATAAATTCAACTGACAGCTGAAATTTGGAACGCTCACTTAATATTGATTCTGAATGTAATAACAAGCGACATGACCTTTTGGAGGGTGTAAAATATGGCTGCCACAACATCTGTGCCACATTTCTTGCTGTGTAGTAATATGCTGTAACAGCACGGAGCTGGCACTGAAGTTAAGCTTTATTATCAAGCAGATCTCTCCATCTCTCTGGCTTCATTAAAAAAGCCCCACAGAACCTCACTCCTCAGCCCACCCCCCAAATGCTTCCCTCATCCAGAACTCGGGCATACGTCACTGTTTCTGAGACCTAATTTAGCCTGCAGTAAGGAAAGAGATTTTGGACTGCTAAAAGAGACCCCCTGTGTCAAACACAGCAGTTCCAGCAGACTGAAAATCAGCACAGCTTCAGTCAGACAGGAATCTTACACCGGGTATCTCCATCAAACATCTATCGAGTTATACTGTTTAATGTTATCTTCCCACCTAAAAGGAAATACCTTTACATCTTTCCTAAAAGAAAGAACACATTAGTAACCATTTCTGTGAGCTCTGACACCACAAATACCTTTTTCATTTAGCATTACCCCAGGATACCTCAAACTAATTTTGCTAGGCTGGATACAGGTTGGTACCTCGCAGTAATTTCCTTTGAAGTGCTGGTATCTTTAAAATA
Source organism: Cnemophilus loriae (assembly GCA_013397755.1). Lineage (NCBI taxonomy): Eukaryota > Metazoa > Chordata > Aves > Passeriformes > Corvidae > Cnemophilus > Cnemophilus loriae. The sequence continues at coordinate 1,271,364 of VZTF01001321.1, forward strand.
TAGTCCACGGAGGCAGAATATAAATTTCTGTATTTTTTAAAATCCAATTTAAGTAACTTCAAATTATGCAAGAAGCCTAACCAAGTTTGAAAACCCAAATTCTACTACCAAAACCACACATCCCTCTTCAAGTATTATAAAGAATGCTTCAAATATCGGCTGAATTTTTTTTGGCTAGCATAACAAGTGAACTGAAACAATGAATCCCCTCATCCTTACGAACAAGACCCGTTTTATCTCTTAATGAACATGAAACACAATGAAGCAGATATTTACCATGACATTTTTAGTTTGCATTTTGGGATTTTAGTTTCTACACTGCCAAACACTTGGTAGGAACTAAAATTTTACGTTTTAAAACTCACTGTTCAAGAAAAATTAAAAACTTTCATAGCAGAGCTTATAAATAAATGACTTATTGGCACTCTAACAAATGGGTATGCGAAAATATTTGCTTTTCAGAAATCTCAAGAGAGCCTCTAATGCACCCTTTGCTAGGACATGTACCTGTACTGGCCTTGTGGGCAGCACCAGGGTAACCTGCCCCACCCACTTTATGACACCTCACAGTTACACACTGAGAGCCAGAGAGCTCTTCTTTCACTAAAACTTTCATAGGAAGTAACAAACAAAGGAAATTTATAAAAATACACCAAGTATACAAATATATTCCTTGAGATGTAATCCTGAGGTAGTGGGAACAGATGCCCAATATGTAAGTTTCAAAAGGCATTAAACATCACTGTATACAGGTACTGATGCAGATGAATTCACACATATCACATTTAATAAATATATGTACATTTGATTATTACTGAAGGCAGATTGAATCATTAACGAGGGCTGGATATTTACAGTTTGAATTTCAATTAAATCATTTAAATGTATATTACACATACATGCTAGCACACTAAAGTGGCTACTTCCTGCCTGCCTTTCCTGCTGTAATCCTAATTTAATTTAATTATAAGATCGGCACCTGAAGCAATCAACACTGTGCTACAATAGATAAAGCTGCAACTACAACAAAACATGAAGCCTGGGCCAGATGCAAGAGAATTACTAAAAGAAAGAATTGTTAAATTCTTTTAAATACAATGAAGTCTAGGACTCCTTTGAAGGAGTTGGAGAAGAAAATAGAATACTTTAAAAGCTATAGCTGACCTTTGGGTTCCCCTCAATCTCCTAATTATTACCATAAAGGCAATAAATCCTAGGAAAATAGTAAAAGTATTACTGAAAAGCCCAAAGATGCCAGGGATTTGGTCTTTACTCAAGCTTCCATGTCACACACAGAGTGTCCAAAACCTCCAGCAGTTTAATCTTTGCTGGCATGTTTGAACCCCACGCATTTGACCATCGTTCCCCTGAAAAGCAGCATGTGTAAGCCATGTGTAAACACGATGGACTCGCTGTGGGATCAGAGACAGCCACACACTTCCAGCTTCGGGAAGGGTTTCTCACCATGTAACTGTGAGAGACTCGAGAGCTGAGCTGCCCAGCCAGGCCTGGGAGTTTTGAGAAACACCAAATTCTCTGGGGTTGGTCTGACATTCCCCTCAGAGGCTTAACCCCGCTGCTGCCCCACAGCCCCTGCTGCCCTCCTGATGCCATGATGATTTTTTTGCCTTTTCTTTTATATACCCTTTTCTGTATTCTCAGTGCTCTTAGCATGCATACTTGTAATTCCTTAAGCTTGATAACTTAGCAGAGTCCTGGTATTCTGTTAGCCCAAAAGACCAAACATCCTGAAGGCCTCGCAGCTGGAGGCCACAAAGCCCCACGCTATCTTGGGAAACCAAGGCCCCTTCTAAAATACATCCTGTAAATTAAGATTAAGCTCATCCAAGGGGGAATAATTCGGGATGGGGAGATATCACGCTATTCATTCAAGTCTCTCATTGGAGCATCTTTATTAGATATGCCAATTTGTAAAATTCATAAAATTGTACACGCGAGCTATCGTGTGCGCGCATTTCGGCGCATTCCGCCTCGGCAAAGCGTGGCACCATAAGGATCCTTATTAAATACTGAGGTAAAATCCCTTCATCCCTTAACCGTGTCTGGCTCTTGATTTTAGGACCCAGGAAAAAGGCATCACTCCTTCCCACGCTGCTGTGCTGGCCTGGACTGCTGGCACCCTTGGAGGCACCAGGAAAAGCAGAGGTAAACAAGCACCAATTGGATTACTCCTACAGCCTCAGCTGAGACAGAATTCAAGACTAATCTGATTATATGTATATTACGAGCCACTAAGAATCTTTTGGCAATAATTACCAAGCTTCCACACATAAAAAAGGGCATTTTATTTAGCACTGGGCTAATCTATAAAGTGGTAAGCTTCAAAGGGAATGTTGGGGAGGGGAAAAAAAAAAAAAAACCACAAACAAAAAAACCCCTGAAGTAGGTTTATAAAGTGGAGATATTTCACTTTTATTGAACGGCAAAAAATTATTCCAGACTCTTAAATGCACGAAAAGACTTTCAAATAAAATACAATTTCTCCTTTCAAAACTTAATTTCCAGTGATAAAACTTCTCTAAGTTCTAAAAGGCTCCAGAGAAGCATTTGGAAATGCTGCCACTGTTTCTGACACACATTTCCAACCCAAGAGCTGCGGCTGCTTCGGGTGGAGGGAAGGAATGCAAAATAGCAGTGCCTGACACCTGCCTTAAAAATTCATAGCCAAGACTGTATGACAATTACATTTATGCTTTATAATTGCAACTAAAATTTGTCAAGCAACTAAGTATGAGCTGTGTGTTTGTTTATAGATAATACAAGGCTGAAAATGAAAAACTGAAGTAATACAGTATAATGTTATATGTGCATATGCGCTCATGCACATCTGTAAAACTCGATTTTTACCATAGCTGTCAGTAAATATATGAACATAGCCCCGGGGGTACAAGAACACAACACAGACTGAAACAAATGTAAAGGAGGAGGAGCTGCAAGTGGAGGAGTCATACAGGAGGGAAAACAAGAGGCACTTTCCACATTCCTGCTTTTAAGGGAAGGTCTTCAGACACCTTCCTCAGGTGTCTGTCTACTACTGCGCAGAGTTTGGGCAACAATCAGGAAGAAATTCAAGTTAATTCGGTAATCTGTGACATGATGGTGATCAGAAAGATGTGTATGACTGGAAAAAAGGGCCATTGATTTACAGAGGAAGAGCAAGGATGAGAAAGGGGGGGAATACCACCTGACTGCACAAGTATCAGTTGGAAGAAATCCTGAAATACCTGAGTTTGGGATCCTGAGAAAACCTGGGAAGGCAACTGGCAAAGAGTTGGGACTCCTGAGTGTAGGCTTTGGTGTAGCCAAGGAATTGCCACACAGAACGTCCTGGGGCAGAGCCATGAAGGTGATGCCCAGGAGCAGTGGCACCCAGGGAGGGGGCAGGGAGGCAGGGATGGATGCACAGCACTGGGTGGGGTTTGCCAATACAGCTGAAGAAAGGTATGGCTAAAGTGACCCTCATTTGGGAAAAGTCACTGCCGCTCACAAGCCGGGAAGCGAACAGCTGAGTGGCAGCCCCTCTAAAGCCTACTTTCTTTAGTTCTGTGAAATTCATAGAGCTCTATTCTGTGACCTGAGCCCCTGCCATGTGAGTCCATAACTACAGTCTGACTCCCCCAGCATAAACACCTCAAAGACAAAGCAGCCCCAGACCACTGAAAACATTTCTTCGAAGAATTCTCAGCTAAACTTCAGGGGACAGACTGTTAGATAAACTCAAGAACGGTTATGTGTGTTTATGTTGTCTTCAAGCCTTAAAAAATTTCTTCAGAAGAACTCTCCTGCATTAGCCTGAGTGCTCTTTTGAGAAGCACAACTGTGAGGACCGTGCCCCAGCACAGGACTTCTCGAAGTGCTAACCAAGAAACTGCTCCTGTGGTCAAGATTTGTTTCAAAAAATCGTTATATGACAACCACAATCAATGCTGATGTCCAGAAGTATTTTAATGCCTCACTTTAAGAAATCCACTTCTAGGTTAGCAATGCTGTCACTTTGAAAATTGTTTGCAATTGTTAAATTTATCTACCATAAAAGCTAAGTCAAGGGAAGGTTACTCGTAGGGTTACTCTTTCTTATCCAGTTTCCTGAGAATATCTGCACAGTGAGACAAGTCTTGGGAATACTCAAATTTAGGCTATGAATCCAAAGAGCCTTCAAATGACAGCAGTGAAAAATTAGCACCTCTGGTGTCCCAGTGCCCTCCATGGAGAAGCAGGTGACGAGCAGAGAACTGATGCCAAAGGACAGAGCAGAGCAATTGACTTGTGAGAGAATTCCAAATGAAACGCACTTTTCTGTCTTAACTCAGATGTTTAGGATCAGCTTCAACTAATTCTACTGCTTCAACTAATTTAAATTAGTTATCTAATCATAACTAGTCCGGTAGTTACCTCTGCAGTTAATGGACATAGGTACACACCAAGGCAGGGTCATTTCTCCCATGCCCTCCCAAGATGAAACATGCAGGACAGATCACTCTGTAAGTGCTTGTCTTATTTTACTGATGATTAACTTTGATTAATAGCATATCGTTTATATTAGTGCAAATTAGGCAAGATTAATTCTATCTTTATTTCCTTATTTTCAAGCAATAAGAATCTTAAGCCCTTGGGCCAGAGGTTGTTTGGAGCCTACAGAATGGCAGAACAATGTAATTTGCCTTAGCATGTCACTTGTGCCACCTCCTTTAATCTCTAACATATTAGCATATGCCAGTCTTTATTACCCTGTTGAATCTGGTGCTATTTACATCTACCGAGTCACGTATGTTCTGCTCTGTTAATATGACTAACCCCCTTATTTGGTATTTTGCTTCAAGCTCCCACTCCTAGAAGGGGCTGATTATTTGAAAGCCTCAGTGTTACAATCCCCCAAACTCCACGAAAAGGCTTTTTTAAAAAGGATGCGGGTGTAGCCTAAGGATGTAAAATTAAAAGGCCTCAAAAATAATCCATTTATAGAAAATAAGCTCATTGATATTGTCAGACTTAGTCCATAACCTGCCCTTCAAAATTCTTCTTATTTTTAGATCTGTTATTTAACTGTACATATATTTTAACCTTGTTGACGGAAAGAAATATGACAGCCACAGAATCATCTAGACAAAACACCAACATCTAATTTGCATGTTTACTAGTATTATACATTGAAACATGAGGGTTTCTTCTCCCCAGTAACCTCCCTGGCAGTGTCAGAGCACATTAGTGACTGCTCTGGGTATTTTTAGGCCATTCTTTCATTCCATTGTTTTCCTGTGTGGAGAAGCTTCTAACAGGCACAGTTCCACCCACTTGCCAAACTCCACTGAGCACTGAGGGCAACGCTGGCTGCACACAAAGGCTGCTCTGCTACACCAGTAAATACAAACCCAGCTCCCTTCACCACCACCTTTGGAATCTGGGCATACACACGGCACTGCTCAAGTGCCAAGATGGTAATCTCAGGCTGTGGGTGAAATTTCTCTGCCAAAACTTTATCATTCTGTGTCTGTAGCAGATAAAGCTGGCTGTGGATGTTTACTGTGGAGCTGAGGAATTCATCTACATATCTATCTGCATGCACGTTTCAGTCAGTTGTAGAAAAAATAGCGTAGGATTGGTAGAGCTCTCCATTGACACACTGAGCATGAACATTCATCCAGCAATCATAAATATGTATTATTCCATGCCAGTATGCAAGTGGAGACCAGAATAGCAAAGAGTAGTGAAACACACCCTCAGAAACCCACGGTTTCCAAGTATTTTTCGGGAATATGAAATCACTAAGAACAAACACACACGGGACATACTCTGGAGCCTCTGTGACAATGCTTTTTTTTGTACAGGTGAAAACTCACACAGTCAAGTGGAAAAATATTCCAAGCAGCTTATTAATCACAAATACAGAACAAACATATCAGTGCAACTGAAAATCACCAATGCTAATGCAGAAGGTATCTCTGATTAGAAAATGCTCAAAAATGATTACACAGATGAGTAAGCCTGATTTTTGGGATCATCATCTTTCTGCATCTGACATGTAAATGTAACTATTCTGATCAATCAGAGTGGGAAGTAGCATCAAAATACAAAAAAAAGTTGTATTTTAGCTTAAAATGATTTGACCATTTTTTTAGTAAGGAAGCTGTGATGAACTCTATGGTTATCTGCTGTCTAAAGGAAGGTTGCCACGTGGAGATGTACAACATGAAAACCATGTTTTGCACGGTAGATCAAAAATTCTTCTCTTTAAACTGAAACTTCCTAGGACCAATATTTTTGTAATCTTGGGAAAAGCAAAATTATGCGCATAGTTTAAAATAGAAAAAAGAATAGAGAGAGCCAACAGAGGAGCTAAATCTTGAAAGGACTCCAGGAAAAAACCCAACACAGAAGCCATTTGCCACCAATTCAAAGGACACGAGAGGTAAAGAAGAGTAAATACCACCCTTTTCTTGCCCCTGTTTCTCTGCTGAGCCATAATTATGTCCCGTTTTACAGCAGGGGCAGTGGGCTGACTCACAGGACACATCTCCCGGCTGGGCAGCGCTGCTGGGACCGCACTTGGCATCTCGCGGCTGGAACACAGGAATCTCATCACCACATTCCAGAGCGCTCTGCCTGACAGTTGGCCTACCAAAAAAACACTTCCAGATTGGCAAGGAGAAGCAAACATGGCCCACGTAGCACATGCAATCCTTCTCATCCCAGCAGATGAGTGAAGAGGAAGCTGCCGTCACTGAGATGAGGGGGGAATGCAGGAGAGGGGAGAGCAGGGAACACCACTGACACCTTATGCTGGTAGCTCAGAGCCGGCAGCATGGCCCTGCTGTTTCTGAAGGATGGGTGCTACTCAGTTAAATGTCTTCCCCTCTCAATTTTAGGGAATGTTCTCCTGAAATGTCTTCCCAGAATTGAGATAAGGTAGTTCCCTGCAAAATTAAAACTATATTACAATGTTAAACATTTCTTAGGGTGATTATCTATTTTAGCATAAGCAGGTGCTCACATCTGCTCAAGGTAAGGAGACACAGCTGAGGACGTGGAGAACAAAAGCTGGGCTGCTGGGGCCTGTTTCCATGAATCCCTGATGCTCCAGCATGGGCACTTTCTATTTCAACCTCTCAGGAATCAATTAAAAACAGCCACATTCAGAATGCAGCACTTCAATAGCTCTGTTGGCAGCAATACTTCGATTTGGTTGACATTTACTGATCGTCTCGTAAGCTCAACACCGCAAATTCTAAGTTGCAGAAAGACAAAACTAAGGAAGGAAGAAACCAAATACCAGCACCATGAGGCTGGAGGAACAAAGCAGCCATTCCAGCACTCTGTTAAAAAACTTGAGAGACACACACGAGCAAGTGAAGGATCAAGCACTAGGGTTCAGTTGTGCTCCCTGAAGTTCTTTTTCTTACACTGAATGTCTTAAATGGTAATGTTTCCCACTAAAAAAAACAACCCCCCATGAAATCGTCAGTGCAAACAATATTTCTCTCTTTTTTTTTTCTTTTTTAATTAGGCCCCTCTTCCCGCCACACTTAAGAGTAACTTATCAGGCTTTTAACACAAGGCCATTAATAAAACATTGTCTGAAAATGAGGATTGAAATAATTAGAGCACCATGAAATCGCATCTTCAAATCCCATTAACGCTGACTCAGACCATCATTCAGGAAAGTTACAGAAAGCTTCATGAAAACGATGCTGCTTTTAAACATTAAAAGATTCAAAACACTTTTCCATTTATTCCTTCTCTTCACTGGTGCTCAGCGTCCATTACCAGCATACAGCTACAGGTGCATTTCTGTGCTGATGTATCACTATATGAGCACTGGATGCTCTTCTCAAAAATAAGAAACCAAAAAAAGCCTAGAACCACCTACTGTAAAAGTCTAGCCCCATACACTACCATTTATTTTTTAATATTACTCTAAGCATATGTACACATCGCAATATTAAGATTCCAGTGAAAAATTTCAACACCCAGATAAAAAAAGTTGCGAGGATCTGGAGGCGTCACTGAAATTCTCAGGAAGCATCCCAAAATGATCAAATTCTCTTCCTTCTTTTGTGACACCAAAGAATAAAGACTTTTCTCTACCCAGAAGTTTAAATGGCCAAAATTACTTTCATTTTCGAACCCAACAGACAGAGTGGGAATCAAAGTGTGGTTCAAAGGAACAGTCAGGTCCTCAGGCTAGCCCCAAGCACACTGAAGAACTACAGCTGGTGAATTTTTTTCCTCGACAAGTGTGCTGCTTACAGTTGTGCTTAGGTGTCCTTTGAGAAAGACTATAAACCAAAATCAAACGATGCAGCTTACAATTTTTAAAAAAAATTAAAATGTGCTTCCATGAAATGACAATTTCATATATAAAACGCAATTACTTAATCTTTTCCCCACCTTCTCTTACTGTGTCATTGCATGTCCCTCTCTGCCCAGAGGCAGCGACAAAGTTTGGGCAGAACCATTCGCTTTACATTTTGGATCCTCACGTGACATGAGAATGAAAAGTATTAATAATTGTCACTGTTTTCTATTTAAGAAAACTTAAGAGCAACCCCAAGAATATTAATCTAACTCTACTCCACAGTAAGGCTACAAATAATTACTGCATTACACAGAGCGTGTGGTCCTATTTCACCCCCCTGCACTTTTCTTTGCTCAGGTGTTCAGAGATCTGTGACTGCAACACTCTGGATAAAAATTTAGTATATCTTTATATGGAGTGGAGTCACCTCTGCTGTAGGAGGCACAGTCCCTGCACAGCCCTTGCTGCACAAAGTGATAGCAAGAACACCAAGTTACAAACGCGGGAAGAAGGACAGCACACGTGAAGCACAGCGACATCCTAGAGGAGGCACCTGGATGTGGGAACGCTGACCTTGCACTCACCAGTCCTAAGGGATGTTCAGGGGAATGACAGAAGGAGCTCCACAAGGAGAAGCTGACACAGCAGCCCAATAGCCCACCACAAGCCCTGTTGTCTTCCACATACACTGGTGTGGCAGAGGTGGGATCAGGAACGTGGGTGGACAGGGACCAAGAGCACTCACTGAACAGCACATCGCTGCTTGACAATACGCCGGTGACTGTACAAAGAGTGCCAAACACTTTTACTAATACGGACCAGTGATGCTGTCTCAAGTGAAGCACGGGGATAATTCAGCTTCTACATCCTCCTTTCACAATGATGTGCAGCCCAGTAAGTTACACATCTTTAAGCATATCGTTTAAAAACTTCTGCAAGAAAGAATTTCTCCTCCATCTGCTAATGAACTATTTCGGAAGATTAAAGAATTTCACTGTCTCCTCCTTGTGTTTTCCCTGTGTAGTTAACTATGGGTAAGTACAGCAAAAACAGTCCTGCTGCAGAACATGAAAAGTCAAGTAATGATTACTGCTGGAGTAATTGTGGTTCAGCATTTGCATCTGTTTGATGCCAGTGATGCTGCAACGCAGAGTAATCAGAATTCTGGCCCAATCTTGAAAAAAAAAAAGGAACAAACAAAAACAGTTTGGGTTTTTTTTTGTCTTTCCGTTTCTGCCTTCTCTGGATTCAGAACAAGAAGATGCACTCATTTACTGTAGTTTATTCACCTAAGAAAAACACTGTCTTAATGAGAGCAAAATTAGTAACAGAAGATCTCATTAACTTGAAAAAGACATTTTTTTTCAACTTTTAAGTCTATATAATTTTTGCTCATGCGGGTTAAACTTTAAAATCACATCTACCTGAACCAAAGGAGTATTTAAAATGCCATATCTAATTTTTCTTACGATAAACTAGGTTTTATTTTTTCACTGCATTCACATTACAAAAAACCTGCCTATCAGTGGCAACCGCAACTGTATGAAATAACCATAATAAACATTAAAATTAAAAAAAAAAAATGCAATAAGGAAAGGAAACTACTTGATATGAATCTGAATTTTCATTCACTGTTGCTTCTCTATTTAACACTGCTGCTAAATTTGGACAATATTGATTCCATCGTTTAGAGTTTATAGCCTAAAAGAGGATAAAAATCATAACTGTTTGCATTTTTGGTGTATTTATGAAGGTCTCTGCGGGAAACAGTGTATAAATAAATTATAACTACCCCATATATTCTGTGTATTCATTAATATCCTGGTTTCATGTGATACTGTCCTGCAGGAAATTTGGTTTTGAGTTTACAGTGATACTTAAATTCCATTTCCCTCCCCATGCTCTTAAGGCTATGTGCTGTAACAGCTGTGTCAAATTAAACACGCACAGCTGGAATCAACAACGGCAGCATCTCCAATAGCCCTGCTGGGACAGGACGTGTTCCGGGGGCCAACAGTCCCTGCTCACGTCAATAGTGCAGCAAACAGGGGGTTATTATCCAGCAGAACTGAGAACTAAAATGGCAAAACCAGAGAATCAGTCCCTGCACCCCTTCCTTTTGTCTGAGAGGAGACCCCAGTGAAACACCGCCACACAAGCTCCCCTGCTGAAGTCAGTAGTTCATCAGTGGGTAACGTTTATTAAAAGCACGTGAATTGCAACATCGGATTTTTAATCAATTTTACATGCAGCGTACTAGAAAGTGCCCATTTGTACCTGCACTAGTGAGCTGCGCAGCTTGACTCGTGTTTTGCATAAAATATGGAATTTATTCCAACTCCGGAAAATTATCATACGGCGTGACTGACATAACTCATGGTCTTCTCTTAAAGAGGAAAAAATCCTGTTAATACACCTCCACAAAATAAACAATATATGCTTCTACCTCTAGCCCTCCTTCCTCCCTGCAGACAGACTCAGCGTGTGGTTCCTGAGGAATTAGTTGTAGAAGAACTCCCCTGCTGACAGCAAAATGCCAAATGCACGTCCTGCACATGTAATGTGTCTGACATTTCCACATCTCACCAGGTTCATGTTTCTGACAAGTGCTTAAAAATATATGTCTTTTAAAAAGTGTTTTTATTGCTACCTTCCTATCTCCGCTTCATAATGTTTCAAAATGCTATTTTACTCATGGAAACACCTCCACGTTTGTCTTTTGATTTGAGTAGAAGTAATTGGTTTTTCAGGGTCAAACACCTTTTTGGAATCAATGGGTACATTTCAGTTGGTGGATGGTATAAAAGGTGCAAATTTGATCTTCTTCAAACAAACAGAAGTGTGAAAATCTGAGAAGACTCAACATGATTGACACATTTAACATGGGCAGCACTGAAAATATTTTAACACCCTACCTTCTTTAATGTTGTTATCCTTTGCAGTACGAGACCTTGGGAAAATCAGCAAAACTTTCAAATGTTCAAGGAATTTCTTCCCTACTTCTATTTTTTTCCCATGCCAGCATGAATTCCCAGTTGGGAACTTTTAAAAGCCAAAGGGGGATCTGGCACAGACACAGAACTGGTGCATCAACTTTTGTTGTTGAGTCACTACAACAATTTTTCTTAAGAGTAGCAGACAGCATTTGCAAAAGTGCAGCACTAACACCTGCTGAACAGATTTCGTGCACACCTTCCAGAAGTCTTTGGGCATTACACACAATGGGCATTTTTCTAAATAAATAATTTTTCTAAATTATTCTATTTTATTCTAAAATGCTTCTGGAGAGTAGGTCAGTGCTCAGCTTCAAAATGTGAATCATGAAAAGGGATTTCATCTAAGCCACCCTGAGAGATCCTTGTTCTGTACCTGGCTTCATATAAAATAATTCTCATATGCATACATACATCTCCACACATTTACATGCATGTTTTATATATGCTTTTGAATTCAAATTTGAAATGTTTTCTCCTCGTTAAGTAAATATTTTTCTCCCAATAGTTAGGATATTGTCAGTGACAGTAATAGTCAATGATGCTAATGAAATTTTATGATTTTACAGTGGGTTTCATTAATTACTATAATTTCTTTCAGACATTCAATTGAATAAATAAGGAATTCTCAGAAACATGCTGCACACAATAAAAGTGATGAAGCCCAGAAAACCAAAAGAATTTTCAACTCTGCTACAGAATACCTGCACCATTCAGTAAAGGCATTTTTTCCTTTCTGAACTGTCAGTCTTGTACTTTTTACTTTGCCTGTCCCTGATCATGATAAAAATAGATTTCCAGGAAAATTAGAGGGTTTTGAACTTCCTTGGTATTCAGGCAGAGAGGTCATCCCTGTTTCAAAGGAAGGCAGACCTTGTTGGATGCAACACAGAACAGTGAGTTCTCTGTAAATTCCTGCTATCTGACCCAGCCACAACTACTCATTTTTCCTTCTAGCTCACAATAGACACTGACAGAGTTATAAGGAGGATGGCAAACACTGTCATCAAAATATTTCTCGCTTGAACTGAAATCACAATATTTCAAAATATTTCTCATGAATCAATAAAAGAAATGAAGTTTATAATTCCACTTAACAGAAGATAACCGAGTTCAATGCCTTTGAAAGCAAAGCAAACACGAGAGAGGACAGAGTGACTTCACACTGGCCTCAGGTTCAAGACCAAGACAGAACCACATTGAAGACATGCTCTTCAAGAGTTGAATGCCTTTTTTCCCCTCTCAGGATCCAACGTTTGGTACCCTGTTCTGAAGTGCCCACCTTCCAGACTGCCACTCTGCTTCACCAGCTAGACTTGGCCTGTGATTCTTCTTGGCTGTACTTACCAGGACTTAGCCTTCACTGTGGATATATTTTATCCCTGCTTTCTTTCCTCAGAAATACCTTCTGTATTAACCTGTTTTAGAAGTTTATCAGAAGTTTCAATTTTTAACAAAATTTTCGTAACTGAGTGATTCCAGGCTCTCTGTCACTTCTGGGACTGTGAATACCCCAAAACTGAGAGGAGGTTAATAAAGGTTATTTGTCTGGTCTGTCTTGTCAGTCTGTTTGTGTGCTAGAGACAGTGTAACCATGCATTCAGCTAATTCTGAAGCTACCAAAACGATCAAATGTTCACCTCTTAACACATACTTAGGACATTCAAACACGATCATTATGTGAACTGTATCCTATACTTGCATGATATAAAACGTTAAGTTATTTTGGAGACTTTTTCTGATAAAGTTTGACTTCATCAGTCTCCTACTGTGCTTACTACTCCCCCAAAACCAGCTTGCTGTCTTCTGTAAATAAATAAATAAACAATACAATCAGCTTTATCATTCCCATGGTCACAGTCTCAGGCCAGGCAGTAGATCCCACACTAGCACTACACTGGTGCACAGGTGTCATTTTTGCCTTATTTTGCACGGTCTAGCCCTGCTGCATGCAGCACGATTGCAGCATCTTGCATTATAATATTACATCGTGTATCCCAGCTACAGGAAAGTGATTTTGCACATCACAGGACTCTCAGGAACTAAAAGACTTAATTTCTCTTCCTCCATTCCCCTCTTTTCTTTTTAATATTAAAGGCATATATTTCTTATAAGGCTTAAATATAACTGATTTGTTTTTAATTTTTAAGTTGTATCTTTGATTCCTTTAAATTATTATCTCAATTTGAGCAATATCTTCCCTTGGCATTACATTACTGTAAATATTATACTTTATTGCTAACTGCATATTAAACTGCTTCATTTTGCTACAAAGTTCTTAAAGCCTAAAAAATTTCTGAAACTCTTATTGAGTTGAACAGATTGAATCGTGATTGTGGAACAGATTGAAATCTCCATAATGGGAGATCATATTAAAATTCCTCTGTAAGTCTGCTACTTTTTAAATGAACTATTTAAGATGCAGGGGAATACAACTGTGGGGGAGCAGGAGAGAGAGAAGTGAACTGGAGAGTTCAGCAAAAGAAAGGAACACAGCAATTGAGACACCCAGACTTGTTGACAAGGGAGCTAAAAAACGCAGTGAAGGAAAAGCTGAGACTAATTTATTTGTTTTAACCAGACGATGATGAAGAGTTCCTGTCTGCTTGACTCAGGGATCAGTGTGAAAAACACAAGCCTACCTGGCTGAGAGATTCTGTCTTACATCAGACACAGCAAACCTGGCTTGCTGTGCCCCTACAAGTATCTAACAGCATTCACTGACCTGTTGAAGGGAAGGAGACAATGGCAACACAGGAACTTCTTTTTTTTATTTCCATTTTATTACTTCTTTTCCCTGTTTTATTTAGTAACATCAGGATAACAGAGTCACACAGAGTTAGGACCAGTGGAAATTCAGATGGTAACCTGTAAACTGATTTGGTTTTTGTGCTCCATGTTAAAGATGCCACTTAAACACTGCTCTAGGCACTCACATTCCCTACACAGTGTGTGAACACTGCACAGTGACGTGCGTTCAGACAGGCACAGAAACAGGATTTCAGCCAGAACAGCCGATACATTTCGATGCACAGGTCACCAACATCCCCAAGTTACTGTAACTAAGAAGGCGGAGCAAGGAGAAACACCTGCAGTCCACTACGTAAAGCCGAGGCATTCAGCTCCAAGAACCAGGACCAAAGACTACGTAAAGGCTTTGACAACCAACGCGTTTGAAAAATGAAAAGAAAAGCGAATTCACGAGAGGAGCAACAGAAACATCCCACTCAATGCTCGGGACTTCTGGATACTCTATGAGACAACACTGACTGCAGAACCAGCAGTGTCCAAACTGCACAGAATGAGAACACCAAACAAACTGGGAAAAGCTTTCTAATACTGAAACATGGAAAACCAACCAACCAAAACTTTACCGTGCCTGTAACACTCAATCCTTTCTCTTTTTTTTCCCCACACAGAGTGAGACTATTGTACTGTGTCTTTGTCTGAACTCCACCAGTGTGATAATGTGATGTTGCTCTAATTTAACCTCATTACTCTTTTGTCTTTCCCAAAGTGAAATGCCACTTCTCTTCTTCCCTTTGAGGCTCATCTCAAACAAATGTCTTTGTTCTTAATGAGACCAATCCATATGTTTACTCCTGCATATTGTGTTCAGTTAATGGGAAGATTTTTCTAACATCATAAAAACTCTTCTATCATTTGTCCCAGGCAGCTTTGTGTTCGGTAACTGCTGTAACCATTACCTTTGACAAAATGTCCCACATCCAATATGTTCTGCTTCTGAATAGTCATCCCTCCCTTGAACTCAAGTTTATTTACATGCCTTCAGCATATGTGGATCTCCTTCCCTCAATTTCTTACCTTATTATATTGTACATTTTTAAAAAAGCTAAAACCAGAATGTACAGTGAAGGCATTGATCAGGCAGCCTGCAGCAAAACACTACACATTAATTGATGCATTAAAACTATTACATAGGTTATTTATCAACAATTAAACTTCTAAATATTTGCTTTGCTGATTACCAATAAATCAACAGATAGTCATTAGGAGAAATCTCGTTTACTTTTGCTTTTTTCTAGGTACTAATCAATGAACAAGAATGTAATTATTTGTACTAACTACTCAGGATATTTTCAATAAAAATAAGAAATATGTATACAAACAACAGAAAAGCAACTAGATTACTGTGAGTTTTGTATGAGTGTTGATGCCCAGTATAAAAATATAAAATTCACTGAAGTTATTTGCTGCTTTTCTAATGTGTAATAGCTTAATGACTCCCTCGATTTAAATGTAGACTCCTGCAGCTCCAACAAGGTGCTCTGGCAGCCAGACAATACCATGGTGTCACCAAGTCTCTGACATACCCTGTTTCCATCTCATGCCACCTTGCACTGGCAGCAACAGAGCCATGTGGCACAGAACAGCAGCCTTGCACTCTCCAGGGCAGAACACGATTAATCCTGGAAAATATCTGGTGTTATCGGGCACCCCACGTGGATGCTGATGTTTGTTGCTGCTTTGCCCACAAAGGAATGCAGAGGAGCCCTAGTGGTTTACATAATATTCCTGATTTTCCTTTTAAATTGATCTCATGGCTCTGTAGGCAAAATGTAAGGCAGAACACAGGAGCTCACGGGATTGATTCCAAAGCCTTTGCACACAGGATGCATAACAGCTGTTTTGCTTTAGATTATGGTGAACATGGGCCCAACAATTTAATTCCACTGATCTTTTAAACTTAAAAACACTGAGAAATGTCTTATGGGCACTGTTAATTCAGTTTTCTCCCAAGTCCTTTCCCCATCAGACAAATCTGAGTTCTCCCAAACACTCTGGCCCACTGTAGTCTAACCACCACTGCATTTATTTTGAGCAAGTTTTCAATTTCTCACGGTAACCTGCGACTGGGACAGGGTTTACTAAAACTTCCTTTTGGCAAGGGAGTGGAATATGGAAAGAGAATACATGCTCCTTCACAAAGGGCTTATTAAAACATCACCTTTTACCAAATTCCCCTGTTCCAGGCAGGCTTATGGAACTTATGTGATCTCATTTTATTTTCCCAAGAAATAAGAGTTCAGACTAGAAGCTGGAGAATTCTCACTACAGTTTGAAAACATACATCATACAACAATTAACCCCTCTCACAGCCTCCCTGCATGGGGCTGCAGTAGCCATCCAGTAACCATAGCTACTCATTTCAATGGAAAGAAATTGCTATGAGTAACAACGAAACCATAAAACACGTTCTGAAGAGCCACACCAAACCCTGAAAGCTAGGAAAACCTTCCTAATTCAAGGGAGAAGAACGTAGGTAAAACGTTTTGGCTTGATTTCCCACAGACCTACTTATCTATTCAGTAACACATCCCAAAGGTAAACGTGGCCATCCCTTTCGGATGGGACACCAACACGAGAATTCACCAGCTGTGTATTGTTACTGTCTGACAAATAACAAGAAATCAGCAATCTTTGCCATAATCCTCTTACATTCAGGTATGTAAAGTAACATCTCTGGCGCAGAACGTAAGGAGAATGAAGGAAACAGTGTGTCAGTGTCTTGTGAAACGCCGCACGGCACCGAACTCTCCATTGCAAATTCACACAAAACATTCCGAGGCTAAAATTTTGATCCGGCGCTGGCAGGCTGCCAGTTTGTAAAGCAATTATCACTGCTGACCTTCCCTCGCACCTTGCACGTGTACTAAATGTGTGCCACGCACACAAAGATCACCTGATTCTCTCCAGTACAACACGAGAGGGACAGGAGCATTCACAGCTTGTTAATTACTCACTTACAGAATGATTTCTAGTATTTTTAATCCCGTTTATGTATGGAACTGACATCCTATTCTGAGGCATGAACCTTTTGTTACAAACAGCAACAGGCTCCATAACAGTGCTGCCTTTAAAGCCTGTGGATCTAGGAAAAAACAACTGCTTATCATCTGGCCTCCTCATACAGTTTCATGTTTGACTAATGCAGAAGTTGCAGTACTGCTGTGTCACGTGCAGCACAGCCCTCAGTGATCAGGTGACATTTTTTGATGGTATTTTAAAGATCAATGCTGGGAAATACTCTAAATTTGGGATTTATTTCAGAATGGTGGGTCTCTCCTTCTTTGCTACTCACACTGCTGGCATAACCTGCAGCAGTTACAATGGACCAAGCAACGATCTGGGCTGTGAATAGATGAGAAGTTCCAAAAATGATATCAAAAGGCTCAGGAACAGAAGTGCCTGTACTTAGGTCAAGATTATTAGGATTTCAGGAAACAAATGACAGGTCTCACACAAATTAATTCTCTCCTTTCCATGTCACGGGGAGATTATTAATACAGACTTGTAGAACAATTAAGTTTGAAAGGGACCTCTCGAGGTCACGCAGTGCAACGCTCTGACCTCAGAAGCCAATCTCGGAGTTACATAAGGTTAACCCCTCACTCAGTTTCATTCTTGATAGAAATACCCACATTTTGCAACTTCAGATACCTATTTTTGGTGCCTCAAATACGAGCAGAAAGGGGAAGAGATGAGCTGAGAGCCCCCACCTTTGCTGCTGATGACATAAGGGGTGTAAATTTTGCTGGCACAAGCACATCAGGTCCTCTGAACACACGCAGACTGCAGCAATAATCAGTCTTCTACCTTATGTACATTATGTTTCTATGTTTAGACAAATTATGCAATGTGCTTTTATGTGAACAATGGAGATTATTTCTAGAACTTAGAAATTTGTCATTTACCAAAATCTATCCAAAACAGCTGACAGCAAGACACAATGTTCAAGTGACTCCAGCTTGAGAGGTTCAGGCATTGGAATAAACATTTCTCTTTGTCAGAGCTGGCACGATCGTAACTTACTTGTAAATCAGGAATACTGTTTCAAAGCTTGTTTACTGCATCATGAAATCACATTCTCCTGGTAACCCCAAGCATGCCATTTATCTATTTATCTCCATCGGAGGAAAGCCTTTAATGAACACAAAGGAAGTGTCACCAGTTATCTCTAACAAGAAATCTGCCAGCAATCCTGACTGTCCCAATCTGTGTGTGACGTCGGGGGGGGGAAGGAAGGGAAATGTAAACATACAGGAATATGAGCATATATAAAAGAAATAGTTGCCATTTTCACATCATAAAACAGCCTTGAAAAGCGTGACTTTAAAAATAAGGATCTGCCTTCTCCATTTATGATGTTTCTGGCAACTCTTGTGCATTAACTAATATTGTCTTCCATTTTCTGTTGGTATCTAAATGCAAATCTTGCATTTTTTCAAAATGAGCTATTACAGTTACAAGAAATTGTAAATTGTAACACTGACATTCCTTTGAGGTCCGATTTTTTTTTTCTTTAGAAAGAAATGAAGCCAATAGTAATTTGTCACATGACTTGACTGAAATATGTGCCACTTACACCAACACAGATCAGCAGGTGCCCTGCTGAAGTACTCCCTCCTGCTATTACTTGCCAGGTAAAATTTATAATACATCAAGATAAAAATTAAAAGTGGGATTGTACAACCAAGCTAAGGAGCTCCAGGGTTACAGATGTTTAAGTACAGGCAAATTTGGAAGAAAGATGATTAAAGTTACAGTTCTACAAAACATATTAACCTTGTCAAAGGCCAACTCATGCAACTTCATAGGAATATTGTAAATAGCAACATTCTAGAAAAAAATCAAAACACAGCTGAGGATATTTGAAAGTTCAAAGTATAGTACACAGTCAGTAACATAACCGAGTGTATGAACACCTCAGTGCAATTTAGAATATAAAAAAAATAGTAATAACAAAACCCCAAAACCGACAAAAAATTCTGCCAAGGAAAACCATATCCTGACCCAGCTGCAGGAATAAAACACTTTGGATTAACTTAAGATCTGGCAGGTAGTTAAGACTCATGAGGCTCAAATATCCTATGCTTCCAGGGCTTCTGGAGCACCAAAAAAACAGCGTGGATAAAGCTGCTTTAGGCGGCTCTATCCAGGAAGGGCAGATGCTGTCCTTAAAAGCATCCAGGACAATGATTTATGTGCTTTGCTTGTGCACTGAACTAAAAGAACCATATATATTATATTCCTAGGCAAAAAAAAAAAACCAAACAACCCCTCAGTAGTCTTTCAATCAACATATAAAATGTCTTCTTTCAACGCAGTTCTGTTCACTTTTGATTAATTTTCAGCTCTAGAGTATTAATTGTTGAGTGCCTTAACTGGCTGATTAGAATCCAATACAAAGTGTATGCTGCACTCCTTTTCAACAAATTCTTCAGTTTATTGAAGAAAGAATTACATTGGAACAGCTGCTGCAGTACATTTAGCACTCAGTTCGTATCTTGTGCACGTTTATCATAGATTACTTCACACTGTGGCTCTCGGCAGGGTCACCCAGCAAAGCAGAGCTTGCTCTGCAGACCAGGTTCAGAGCCCTTTGCCTCCCCTTCCATGGGCATTTGGGAACACTCAGCATCTCCTCACCCTGCACCAACCTGATCAGATCCACCACGCTGAGCAATGAAGAGCACTGCAAAGGCAGCAGACTTTGTGAGGTGGGCATAAACAACTCATAAAGGACATCCACATCTCATATTTAGCAAACCAAATTCACTAAAACCACAGCTTAGCTTTTCTTCAATGGAATTTATTTCCCATGTCAGGCTGCTTGCAGCCTTTTGGATACATTGATGCTGGTTTTCAGCTAGCAAAGAAGTGCCACAGTTTATTCCTATCCAACCTTCAACAAAGTACTTGTTAAAGAGCTTAACTTACTTGAATTCTACATTTTCATAATATTCATCAAAGAACTGAAAAAACATCAGAAATGTTAACAGCTTGAAAAAAACCATCATTCTCAACTATGCTGCTCTCTTTAGGAAGCACACTCAGCGTAACGCACTTCAGTGTATTTCTGGACATGTAACCTTTTCCCATAACGCAAGAAAAACTTTGTGTTCGCATCTTTCAGTTATGAAAAAGCAACAGTTTAAACCCAATCTAATTTTACTGCCTCTTTAATTGCACCTTCTGGTGCCTCACGCATGAGAAGTGATTTACGTTTAAGCCGATAGGTTCAAACACTGCTTCAACAAATTAATGACTGAGAATTACCCGCGCACTGAACCACAGCCGGGCGTTTGCTGACACTCACAAACCTGTGCCTGGGAGACGCTGCCTGCACAGGAGCAGCAGCTGAGCTCTGCCAGACAGCACCCAGCTACCACACGACACACGGGAGTCGAAAAACGCAAGGGGAAATAGAAAAAAAAAAAATAACCCCGACTTTTGAGAGCTGGAACTGATCAAGATGCAAATTATGAAATCAGATTGTTTATTTATTTTTAGCCCATATCCCTCAATATGAAATTCAACTTAATTACCTTATGTCTCTGACAGTAATAATTGCCACGTACAAGATACAGAGGAAAAGGAGACACGCAGTTACTATGGAGTAAAGAGAAAAAGCTGACAGAGATTAGGTTCAAAAGTTTAAGTCTTTCTGGGAATTCACAAAGTTACCTTCTGTACTTTTTCTATCAGAAATAACACAAGAATGGAACTCATTGCCTATGTATCTGAAAAACAAAACTGAAATTCTGTTGCACATTGCCCTCTAACTAAAATAAGTGTTCCTCTGTCACTGTTAAGTGAAACCACTCCAGGAGTAGTGTCTGTGTTTCTCTGCTCTAAACGTGTAAAGCAAGGAGGGTTTCTCTCAGCACAGGCTCACACAGCACAGCTGAACAGCTTCAGGTTAGAAAGAAGCAAGAACTGAAGAAGAATTAAAGCAGGTACTTCTATACTGAGAACAATGAAGGAAAAGGGATTTCTAAATGCTGATTTGACTGTCATGTGAAACAATGGTCATAAGCATAAACCTGGGCAGGGAACCAAATTTAGAACTTCATTTAAATTAATTAAAAGCTGAAGAAGGAATTCAACTACGTGCACATATTCAGCATTCAAAACCACGTTTTTCCGTATTAATTTGATGAGGAAAACAGAGCTAGAAAGATTCTGTAACAGCAGCAGCTGTTTTTATATAACATTTCTTGATTCATACGAAGCAGCTCAAGTGCTTAGATCTTTAGTGATTTCAAATTTTGTCTACACAGATCTCCAGAAGTATTTGTGTATTTGTCTACCCGCACCTAAGAGATATTTCTATCCTTTCCCCTTCCTTCACATTTAACTTCGAGACAATTTGATTTCTTCTATCACCACAGATTTAAAAGGACAGATCTGAAACAGCACAGGAAAGGAAGGCAAATATCATTTACATTTTTTGTAATTGTTAACATCTGCAGTGCTTTTCACATTATTACTGCTTCATTACCTAAGCAGCAGCATTGCATTAACCACTCTGAGGACGACACTCGCCTGACATGACACTGCTCCCTAACACTACAGACTCGGCCATCTCCGAGCCACCTGCAATGGAATGCCAGTAATGCATATCACAGAAGTGACTCAGAAAATGAAGAAATCAATACAAAACACATCAATCCTATCTATCTATCTTCCTCATCTAAACCTATCCTTATCTATCTCATTCCTAAATCTATCCGAAACCTGTTTATCTCAATTCTACCTCTGCAGAATTTGCATTTAGAGCCTTTATTACATGCAGCAGTAGTGCACAACCCTGGCACTTACAGCCTTGATTTCCTGGTTTAGTCTCAATTTCCTCTGTATTCAAGAGACTGTTGATACAAACCCTAACTTTAGGCTGTAAAATTGCTGATATCTGCCCGTAAGACATGGAGCTCACGTGTTTTTAACAAAATTTAGATCAGACATAATGTTCAGAAACCAACCTAGAGTGAAGCTGGTTCTGAGTCAGACCCAAAAGGGAAGGATTCAATCTTTACTGCCATGAGTACAAGACAAGAAGTTTGTCTGCAAGTGCAGTGCTGTTATTTTGATAAGGCTTTCTGTGAGAATGAGGACTGGCAGTGACTAAGAGAAGAGATGCCTTTTATTACTCTGAGTAAGTCAATTCCAGAGACTAAAGCAGGCACTTGCTCAATCTCAGCACGTGGCTGTTCAGCCTGTGCTGCGTTAGAAGCTGCCAGGGAGGGTGCACAAGCTGTTTTCACTACTGAAAAAAGAACCAATTGATGTTCACCTAAATGGTGATCTCATCGCGGGATACACCAAGTCAAATTCAGAATCCAAACTCAGGGGCAACATCTCCAACTAATCCTAAGAATGAACAACTATCCTTTGAGTGGGAAGAGAAGGGAGGGCACTAGTACAGTTTTGCCCTAAAAATGAATATTCTACAGTGCTTAAAGGCTGAAGATTTTGCAGGCTGGATAGGCAAGAGATGAAGATTTCTGGTTTGTAATGAGAAACAAAGCACCTGATTTTCTTTTTTCCTCATTGCAGATAATTTACTTTTCCAAAATGCACTCAATTTCCCACTTCCACATGCTATTTAATCATATAAAAATCATGCTTTATTTTAGAAAAGGATTATGTCAGTAACTTTCAGTAAGTCCTTTCAGGGCTCTCCTGGCATTAACACCTCATTCGATATTTTCATTAATTGGGACCAGGTAGTTCAGGCCATGTGGGATTTGAGGCACACTATTTCTCTACCCCAGACTTTAACTGAGAAAGCAAAGCTTGCATTAAATAAAAAGGAACCAAATAAAATCAAGCATGGGCAGATTCTGAGCATAAGCACTACAGAAAGCCTGTCTCTGAAGCACATTCATGCAGCTGAACCGTCACTCAAATCTAAACAATTATACAGGATCAAATACTAACTCCTAACGATGCTGTTTAAGGACGTAAATTTTGAAGAAGCATGAAAACCTTTTATCAGCTGTGTCTGGAAGTTTTAACAACAGAAGAAATGCTTTGAAGTTGGTTGCAAATACTGAGCTCACCTATGCCTGTAAGGAAATCGGTATCAAACACGGCCTGTGTGAATGAGCTTTTCACCTCTGCTTATTATCCCAAACAGATTTCACTCTTCAGATGCCATCAGACCATCCACTACATTTCTGTCAAGATGCTTGGCCTTCCACTGACAACTCCTGAGTGCAGTTATGCATTGCCAAAGTAAAATGCTTTAATAAGCAGAAGGGTTTCAAGTAACGTAGTTTAAAATCATGTACGGTCATCATTTCCTCATTGCTTCTCCACATTAAAAATACGCTGTAATATAACGAGTAATCTGTTGGAGACTATAAAAGTGTTGCCACAGATGCAAACCCAGTTTGGAGTAAAGCACCTTCATTTCCCGTTCATAATCTAAACAAAAGAGCTTTTATAAAAGCAACCCATGGACACTGATGAAAAAAGCTCTGCTCTGGCAGATCACACTTTTACCTTTACCACTGAATTAAGTAAACCTAAACTAAGGAGATATGGCACGAGCATAAAAAATATGTATATAATTTATTTTTTAAATCAGTCCTTTTTGTCTCCCTCCTTATTCAAGTTTCACAGCATACATATGGGTATGAATAAGCAAGGGATTTTTCACCCTCACTTCATGCACAGCAGCTTGAAAAATGTTTCCGATTAACATAAATGATAATACACATACATAAGGCTGTCTTTCAAAGAGCTTTGATAATTCATAAATGAAATGTTTACACAGATGAGGTCAAGCCAAAAGGTTTGTAATATAAGTATTTAACTTATGTAAATCTGTTTATCACTGCTGAGGAACATGGGATGACTTCAAATATTCACTTTTGAATGTACTCGGTACACATTTAGAGCAACTTGCATGAATTCTCATTCCAATTTTCAATTACTATGCAGTCTGTAAAGACAAAAAATCAAGAGTCAGATTGCTCTTTTTTTCTTTTATCAGAACAATTAACATTAATGACATATTACTTCACAGGCACTTCTACACATTCATTATTAAAATAATAAATTGAATGAAGTTTGAACAAAAGTATAACAATAAATACAGGTAGAAATGTTTACCCTTACATATATTTCTATCAATATTTCCTTAGCCAGTGTTCATCAGGAGCTAATGCAAGGCTCAACAAAACAAAAAACAAAGAACAGCAATTCCTCTTTAAAATCTTTATAGCATGATGGAGTTTTTGCCAGACGTAATTTTCCTCTTGGACCGTATACAGCTTTACTTACATAACTTAGTTTTTGTGAAACCATAAAACGAGGACAAGGATTTCATACCATTAAACAGACCTTGGTGGCAGGAAGGGAAGAAAATGAATTTGTTTTCACTTGAAACTTTTTGACAGAATTAATGTCGCTTGCAGTCCATCCTGGTTTTTCACCTACCAGAGAACAAAGTAGCCAAATGTGGTTTTTCTTTTTTCCCTAGGGTTTCCATGGCTTTAATTTTCATCTCAATCTTAAAATTAAATATTAAATATTAAAATTAAATAGCCACCCATCCACGTGCAGATGCAGACATTTAGTTTTTAGGATTTATTAAAATCTACTCATCCTGGTAACAGCACAGGGACGTACGATTTGGCACGGTAAACACAGGTTTAACAGCCTAATTGCCTGGATTCTTTGCGGATCATTATGCTAATGCCTCTGCAGCAAAGTGCTAAATCGGAATTCCCATCACAAAGACTTCTCCTTGCTGACTGAGAAGGGAAAGCTGGGACATCCTGGGCCGACGGGAAGAGACCGCTCCTCAGGGACACACGGAAGGGATTTTCAAACCCACAGGACCACTGAGCTCTGCCGAAGGGAAGAAAGGACACTCTGCCACAAAATATCAGCAATTACAGCTTTGCCGAAACCAGGGACTCCAGACAACGACACTTTGCCCTACAATGGTGCTTGGGAGGAAGATGGATCCATGGAGCTTTACAGGATAAAGATGTACTCTATACAAGCAAACAACTCTGCATGTGTACAATTTCGTGTTGTCAGCATTCAACTGGACCTTGAGATAAACCTCATTATTTCGTTCTCCAGGTCCCACTGTACATTATGCTCCTTTAAATATATTCTCAAATATATCTTCTCCTGACCCTGATCCCTCATGACACCCAAACCTGCTCTGACTCCACATCCCCAGACTCACAGATGTGCTACAAAACCAAGCTCGCTTGGAGGACTACGAAAGTCAGTGGCAAGGTTTTTTGCTTTGGTAAAATAAAGGCTAAATGAGGACTTTCACATGAGAAACATGTATTTTGAAAGAACAAATATCATTTGAAATTTTTGATCCAACAATAAACCAGGTCAAAATAAAAAAAATAAAGCTATCAAGTCAGTTAGTTCCTTACGGCACTAATATTTTCTTCAGTTTCCTGAAGAAGTTTTGTTACTGTTTCCTCTAATCCGATGTCCACACTTAATCACCGAAAATGCACCTCCGCCACACAGCAGATGTGTCATTAACTATTTCTGAAAAAAGGTGAAACAAAATCACCCAGCATGAGAAGATTATGGGATAAGCCAACACTAGCAGATGGTGTTTATTTTGTCACTGTTAAAAATTGTCACCTATTTCATCAGTATCTTTAAGGTAGAAGCTTCATGCAAAAAGTGGAAAAGCTATTTTTTATAAGCTGTCACAGAACTCCTTAAAATAAAATGTCTTCTGTTCATGGCTTCCAGTTTTTAGGACATGGTGCATTACACAGGAGATCGATTTGTACAAATCTGAGGTGGTCGAGTATTCTGCCAGCAGCTCAGCCTTTCATCACACAACCCGTTTTGTTTCCTAAGCTAATTTCAAATCCTTCATTTCCAATACTGGCGCTGTTCAGACAAATTCTGTAACACTGCTCCTAGAAGAGGCACCTGGTAGAACACTCAGCTTGTGTTCTTCTAGGACCTACTCTGCAAGAGAGTTTCAGTTCTCTCTCAGGATTCCCTACATTTTATTTTATTTTAACACACACTTTTGGCTGTGTGGTTTCTATTCTGTGGCTGACAGTTTCCTAACAGAACTGTTGCGTGAGGAGTAATTGCCCAACCCACATTTGGCTGCTTAAAGAAATCACTGCTGAAATCCCAAGATAAACCCAGGCCTTGCTCACGTAGTTTTGAAAGAATGTCCACTAGAATTTGAACCTAAAAATCCCCTGTTAGTGCACTGCAAGATGGTTTGATTGACTCAATGCTTTCTCCCTCTCTGTCGAGTCTTCTACTGCACTCCAGTTCAGGTTGGCTTGCACACCCTGTACCAGGAGCTGATCCTTTTGCCTTTGTCATTTAATGAGGCCTCTCAGTGTCCTATCCATATCATACCCTAAGCAGTACACTTCTACATTTATTATATATCTATATATATCTATATATATCTATATATATATATATATATATATATATATATCTATCTCAACATCATACTTCTGGAATACTTAAAAAACATTAATTATTTTGATAAATCGCTGAACTTTTGTTACAATATTTTACGGCTCTGAAAAGAAATCAAGGGTGCTCTGGTTATTTTTTTTTTGGTTGGATTTTATTTTTAATTCTAAATTCTTATTACGACATAGATTTGAGGTCTTTTTTAGGGGGGGGAATGGGAGAGTGTTGAGTGGGTTGTTTTTTGTAGGTTTTTAAATCTGCTAAGAATTCTTCTTCCAGAAAAGGAGTATTCAGAAATGGTGAGATTTAGGACTGCTCCAAATATTAACGAGGGGAGATATTCTTTTTCTGTAAGACGTTTTTATTCTCTTTCCTTCCAGAGTCTGAACACGGATCTGACAACAATCCTGCCTGTATTTCTGAACCTCTGACCATTCTAACACCCACGTTCAGCACTTCACCTCCTATCTTCTGGCTGCACCGGTGGCACCTCTGTCCTTAGCAAAGCAAAGGCAGAGCAGATCAAGAAACCTATCATTTGATTAGAGCACAGCAAAGCAATCCGTGCTCTAGATGAGCACACATGAGAACTGGCTACCTTTGAAATGCAAAGTCTGAGGGCTCTACTTATGGTGATACAAAGAGTCCTCTTCTGTTGACACAACATGCACGCTGAAAGCTTTGCAACACTATTTGGATGCATTCTCAGCCAGCTGAGGCTTTAAACCAAGGTTAGGGCCATCTGTCTGGTTTTGGCAGCATCCAGATTGATGTAAAAAATCCTATGGCACTGTTTAAAAGGAGCAGAGATAAAGCTCGCTTTTGGTCAATTCCCTCGAACTATTAACATCAAAGATTTGGCTGATATCAATGCCAGTCAGCACATCTGGGTCAACAAGCTCACTGCACCTTTCTCACCACACTTAGAGCATTCAACAAACTATTTCACTACTCAGATTTAGCACGTCCAAGAAATTAGGCTCATAAAAGTCATTAAAGGTACTGAGCTTTTCTGTTGCTTGTCTCAGTTCAATTATTTTCTTAAATGCATGTTAAATCAAGCCAGCAGCAAGCATTAATGCTATCAAGTATTTTTGAGTTGTGATACAGTTATTAATACATCCTCACATTCTTCTTAATTTCTAGAGCCCTGAACAAACACAGTATCAAAAACTGAAAGCAATAAATCAACCAAATTTGTCTGAATTGGGAAGAGTATCAGGTTGCAAGGAAAAAGAAGTAAACCAAAGAGAAACAATATTTGATGAAAAGCCTCGAAGCTTCAAATGAGGAAAGACATTGCTCAGTTGGATGCAATTTGTTAGGCAAAACCTTTCTGTCACCCTGGAAAATGCATTCAAGCATTATTCTTTGAGATTCAGTACAGCCCAAATAGCATAACCCACTCATTTCACCTGTGCCAAAATCCTCCTGCAACACCAATAATCATAATGCTTAGAAATGCAGAGATATGTACAGGATCGTTTCTGCTCTTTATTAATTTCATCTTTATTACCGACCATACACAAACCACCTTGGGCAGTTTTTAGCATTGTACATCAGCATTATGGAAATCTAATTACTCTACCAAGAGCTCTGGCTCCCACTCTTCTAAGAGGCATGGAAACACAACAAACAGTCCTCATCTCCAGTTTGAAAACACGCTGAACACTCGTGGGCTGCATCAACTAGGAAACGGTCACACATGCTCAGTACTTTCCAGAATTCCATTTAAGAAATTGTTCCAGTATTTGCTCAGACACTGTTTGAGATTCAAAGAATAATGCCATTCACTAGTTTTTACCAGCAATCAAGCAGTTATGGAAAGAAGTACATCAGAAAATAAGGGTGATGAGAAAACCTTGGTTTAGGTCTCATTTAAATATTAGGCAAGCAGAGTATTACTCCTGGTTAGGGCCCTCACCTTGCAAAGCATTTACTGAAGTGCTTAAAAAAAGCCCAAACAGAAAGGTGTCTTTCATGTATGTACTAGGTCAGAGGTGTAATGGAAGAAAAGAACAAAATAACAAAATCCATCTTTCATCTCATTAGGCAATCAAACACAAGGTAAAATTTGCCACGTCGAGGACAAAAGACTTCATCAAAAACAGCCCTTGCTAATTTAGTAAGGGCACATGCTGATACTACAGTTAGTGTAAGTGTACATATCCAGTGGATGAAAATAATTTCTGAATTCAAGAAATATCAAGAGGAAGATGTCACCGAATCATTATCTTTGTACTAAAATTCCTGGAGATGTCTTTTGATTTATATCACTACAGCCTGGCAATTTCTCCTTTTGCTAAGAAAGTACATTGCAGGCTTTTTTCTCAAACATCCTCTTCCTCCCAAAGGAGTTTTGCTCTCAGGGAAGCAGAAGTGTGAATGTGTGTGGGGAGCAGTGGTACCTCAAAAACCTCTGTCTAGCAACGACATGACTCCCTACAAACCCACAAAAACCAACACAACTCCCTGATTGTTTTGCACAGCCCTTAAGATACAAAACTTCAGTGGCACATCAAGTCTGACTGCGTGAATCTCAAACTCTTAGATCAAAAAAATTCAAATCAAGACTGAAGATGAACAGAGTCATCACTAAATCTTTCATTCGAAAGTCTGATTTAAGAATCTCTGAAGAAATGTGAGCCCCATGCCAACCTTTACCAATGGAATACAACATATGTAATTGTTTTTGTGAAAATACAGGTACAGGCATGTTTTGTTTTAAAACTATGCCTGTGGGTACCCCGATCTGGCATCTCTTCCGTGTCTGAGCTCTCCTCCTCTCTTGGAATGAGCCCCGTACCATGAAGCAAGATCAGCTCAGGGGAAACAGCTCCTCCACCACCCAGCCAACTCTCCCAGTGAAAAACCCACCCCTAAATTGGTTCAACCCAACCAGGAAGGTAATACTCAACAGTGAGATAGAAATGAATAGCAGAGATCAGGTTTATTCAACAGAATAGAAATACCCAGGTAGAAAAAAAACAACCAACCAACCAAAATCCCACAACACACAATAAGCACAACATACACAGAACAAGATTAAGCACTGCACAACACACAAGCTCTAAACTAGGTTCTAAGTTTACAAGGAATACAGTTGAAGCAAAATAAAAACCTTACGTATTAGAGAGTTCTTTGTCTCAGCCAGCTGCTGCCAGCTTGTCTGTCTGTCTTTCAATTTCTCAGAAAGGTGTGTGTGAAAATCTAAATGAAATAAAACAAATAACATTTTAGAGATGGCTCTTCTCCTTCTTTCCTTCCATTCCATTCACCTTTGGTGCAATACAGCCAACAGAATGTTTCACCTCCTCCCACCCAAAGCATTCCTCAATAGTAAGTAAAATACATTACTCGTTATTATCTAGAGGTTAAGAATTCTTTTATCTTGTTATCAATGACATATAAAAAGGCAGACTGATAGCAGTGGTTTGGTGCAATCTTGCTTTGCAGACAGTCCACATACCCACTGTCAGCATCATTAACCACAAAAAGGCCTGAGTGCATAAAAATCTCTCTAAAATCTCTCTTTGGGTAGAATTTAACCTAAAGGCCAGCAGAGTTTCCATACAAGCTCTACAGGAGGTGCTTAAGTCCATACTAACTTATTTTCAGTGTACTATCCACTACTCCTATAGCCAAATACATATCATTACACCGTTCTAAAAGTTAAATTTTGTAATCTAAAAACAGGCTCCTAAGATACATTTGGAAAATGGACACTTCCAGCTGTCATAAAAAATTTCTTACATGTGTTTTGCAGCAGCATGATGACTTTTACATTGACTCTTAACATAATCAGGCTCATTCTGCTGCATCTCCACTACACAGGAACCACTGAAACTCCACTGCTGCAAGGAGAATTTTTTTTTTCTTTTTTGTCTCATAAAAACTCTCCAGCTTTAGGAAAACAGATTTTAATACGTACATACAAAAACCCCCTTTACTTTTGAATTGTCTCTCTCAGACTAAAAAGAAAAGAACTAAAATAATTCTGGATTTTGAAAACATGACATAATCAGGGAGTCCTCTTACATTTGAAAAGCTCAAAATCAACTGAAAATTATTACTGAATTTCATAATAAAAACAAGAGAATTTTCAGATGTAGTAAACAGGAAACATAAAACCTATTTTTATTTATTTACATAATTTTCCTTCCAAAAACCAGCAAGACAAGAAGCCCAACAATTAATGTATGGTCACTCGAATTCTTGTTTTTCACTGTCTAAGTTTTCACTGGAAAAAAATTTTACTTGGTGCATCTCAGGCTCAAATCCTTCATAATATTTAAAAGATAATAATTTAGTCTTTCACCCAACACTCAAACAGATCAACATTGAAAATGTGTTCTGTAAACAGAGCAATTTATTATATGCAAAGAAAAAAGGCAACACATTGACACAAATTAAATAAGGGCTGACCAAGACAATAGAAAATAAACCACTTTGCATGCTAGACAACAAATTAGCTATTTGTTAGGAAGAAAAACACTTTGCTTCAAGTGGAATAATGTGAAAGAATGACAGCTCCTGAGTCTGACATCTCTGGCTTTGGAGGGGAAGAAATTTCAAGGGACAAGTTACAAACAATAAAAACCAGGCAGAATTTACTAAACTGGCTCAATGTCTCCCCGCCACACATGAAGTTAAATTCTAGTAAGGTACAGCTGTAAGACATTTTTGGGTACTTTGGATCACAGTAATTAGTTTAGCTTTATTTTGATGGTACAGACTTCTGATTTAAAAACAAGGAAATAAAAAAAAAGAGATTTTCAGGAACGCTTCACTTATCAAGAAAGATAATTCGAAGAAAAATGTGCAAGTGAAGCAAAGAAATGTGAAGGGCAGAGCACTGTGGATATCAATGTAAAAGTGCTGGTAAATAAAATACTATTGCAAATTTCTTGTTTTGGCATTACCAGCAATTTTTCCCCAAAACAAAATACTAAAAGTTGATATTATTTTCATATTTTAAAAATGGGAGAAATCAAATATAAATAAACACATGCATATGCAGGCATATATCAAAGAGGAAGTTGTGGAATTGTTTCACTAAGCTTTTTTCCTTTTCTTTTTCCATGTGAAAATGGAACCAAACTCTTAAATACGGTGCAATTCTTCTGCAGTACTTACAGCTAAATTAAACCACTTCAGTAGTATGCAATTATACTATTTCTGTTATATCCCATCCTATAATATGCAAAGTTTTGAAATCTTTACTGTCTCTATTTCTGTTTTAACACAAGCTTTAGCTTTTATTTCTCTTTTATGAAGAAAACCGGAATTAATCCATCAACAATTCATCTATCGACATTTTATCACATTACCCTTTAAGCTTGTGTTTGTTACTGAACCTGCTATTTTCTCTTTCACCTGTCTGTGGCCACCTTGGGACATTTGATCCTTACAAAGGACACAGATGAGGACAACAAACTGGTCACCCAAGGGAGCTGAACCATCCCTCTTTATGTGGGAAGCACCTAAAACTGATGGCTAAAGCTCAACTTTCCAAGCTCTGTTTCTCCAGCAATTAAAAAAAAAAAAATTTGTCACCAATGCCCAGAGGAAAGAATATTTGAAAGTTAAGACCCCTTAAAATGGTGTCATCTGAAGGGAAGTCTCCGTGGGTATTGCCTTCCTTTGACACTCATAGGGAGTTAAACCTAATTGCATTTAGGGTTATCTCCAGCAGCTACACTTGGAATCAACCATCCTCAGGAGGACTATTGTTCTAACTAATCTACTTATTAGGCTTTTATTCAGATTTAGTACAGCCTTTTATAAAAAAACATCTCAAAGGGATAGTAATGGATTTTGCAATTATCAGACAGGAAAGAGCAGACTATGACCTACAATCTTTGGCCAAAAATTAGGAGAAGAAATCTTTTGTAAGTAAATCTTTAGACCTGTAAGTTAATTTTAGTCCCTATCAGACACCACAGTTATATCTGGAACGGTAAAACCTGTGTGAATTTCCTGTGCTCCTCCTGTACATTCCCTTGAAGTACAACCCCTCCCACAGTAACTGGCAGGCAGAAAGAAACCTGCCTTTTCAAAGATCAGCAAGTTCTTGGCTTGCTGTCTCAAGCCCCAGTTTAAGCCAAAAGCCAGTGCTGATAAGGTGATTTTAGATAGCAGTACAAATCCTGGCAGCACATTTCCAAAACTGAGCAAACAGCCACTGCAATCCCTGACCCGCTCTTCCATGAAGAAATCAGAGTTCGGACCAGCTCCTTGCCTTCTGCATATTTTAAATACTTCTCTGATTTCCCTCCCAGCCCAACAGTGTCCCAGGGAATCTGCCACTCTGAGGAGATCCATTCCCTGCCACCATCGTGAGGGACCTCTGGACACCAGCAGCCAGCGGCTCTGCTCCTCAGGATCATCCCACTGCAGAGCACGGCTGGGCCCCACAGGACACGGCTTTGTCCCAGGAAAGAGGCTAAACACCAAATATCCTCTTGTTCTTAGTTCTAGTTCCTCTTTTGAGCTGTCCTAGCAACCATCACAACCATCAACTATCCAGGAATAAGCATCACTCCTCTCTTCTTTCTCTCTTCTTTCTCTCTTCCCTCATCCCCAGTTGTTTTCTTCCTTTGAAATTCTCCCCTTCATGGTTTAAACAGATGCTTCCTGCTGTGCCCTATAAATTCCCAATCTTATTAGTTCACAGGTATTCTGGAATTTTGCTGTTTAGCATTTTCCAATAGGCATCGCTAAAAGTTTGGCAACCAATCACGTAAGATGTGCTCCACCCTTTAAGGTGATAGCACATTGTTTATGGTTGGGTTGTTTGGGGGTTTTTGTACATATGAAAACTTCCTTACGTTTTACAAGAGTTGTTTCCTCCACCCATAGGTCTTATGCCTCTCAGTCAACATTGATTTAGAAAATAACTGTGGAACATTAAGTATGACCAGAGACTAAATATCCTCCTAATGTCTGTTTTCTTTTTTCCTCTTCTATTTATCAAAGTGGCATAACCCGACTTTTACTAGCAATATACAATAAAAAGATGGTTTATTTTTATAAAGTAGCACTTCGGAAACCTTGAAAAATGCCTTACAAATAAACAGCCTGAATTTCTCAAGCTGCTTTCCCTCCCTCCCTCCCAATATTCACACAAAAACGTCCAGTAACGAACACTCGCTCCTTTCCTGTCATACCTGTGTGGCTCTGACCTGTCCCAAATGTCTCTGATTTCCTCTCTCCTCACTTTCTGTGAGCAGAAGTTTCTCTTCTGTTGGTATCTCGGTATATTTTCATTGCTATTTGCTCAATGATTATTGCTGATCATTACAATTTTTGAGGAACAGGACAAAACCCACACCAAGTGACAGAACACTCTCTCAGTACCAGGCAAGTCAATGCTCTACTTTGTCCTCAAAAAACAGGTTTTTTTTCCCCCATCACATTCTACCCTAATACTTCAGACCATGCCTGGTGGGCAGATGTAACAAGTGCAGTACTCAACCTCTACGCACACCACCTCCAGTTAGAAAAAGAAATCAGTAATACAAAAGTCACGCAGAAAGGTATAGGAACAAGAACTGCTCTGCAACAAAAAAGCCACGCAATTTTCCTTTTCCCACATTGTCTTGACAGAATTACTCTCTGCTGTATTACTCTATTATGTTCTATTGCACATTTTACATCCAATGTTTTGTTTGATCTTTTGTGAAAGTTGTGTTCGGTTTTCTCTCCTCCGAAGCACATTCAACAAGTCAATTAGGCTTAAAAAGCTTTACCTTCAGAGTGTACTGGCAGCTCTCAAGCACAATTATTCTCCAGTGCAAAACACCCACAAGACACATTTAACAGTATACTTCCACAAAATAAAATGCTAACACACCACCCAACATTCATGCAGAATTGACAAACACTACAAAGGAAAATGCTCTAATGCAGTTCAAGTACCTCTGAAAGTGCATTTTAGTTCAGCTAACTCCACAGCAAATACACCATTTTCCCTCTCCTCACCCTAAAGGCAAGGCCAAAAAATGGGAGTCAGAAGAATTTTTGACTTGCATTGCAATTTAAAACTTCCTGAATGTTACCAGGATGACGAGCAGCAGATCTACTGTACCAGGAGCTGGGTTTTCCAAGGGCACTATCCACGCCTTCTATGGAGAATAAAGCAAGTATGTAGCTACACTAGAAACAACAACACAGAACTTAAAATGAAAAATACTTCACATTTTTTGTTTTCATTTGCTGTGGAGTACTCACAGCATTGGCATGTCTTTCTACCATAAGAATCACAGGGACATGCATAATTCAGATCAGCACTTAGAGTGCAGAGATGTGCCTATTTCTTTGTGTAGAAGTCTGTTAGAACTATGAAGTCAAAGTTAACTGAACCTAAATTTCAAGTAATTTATTTAAGTCAAATTAAATTATTTCTATTAGTCTTATCTCCCAAAAGAATTAAATACAGCCCTATTAAGGCCAAATGATTATGTCTACATAGGAGTGTCAATCAATTTCACAATATCACATTAAGATCATGCCACTACATATCTGGTAATTTGGGTAAATCTTCTCAAATTCCCCTGAACAGCCAAGCCCTAACAGCTAAAATATTCGTAACTGCCTCTTAATTCAACATGGTCATTGACTCAAACAAAAAGTAAAACTCTAATTGAAACTTCCCAACATTTTTCCTTCCGGTTTGACTTTGCCTTTTGAAGTAAAGGTCAATTCAACAATGATTGCTTCATGCTGTTAGCAATGGTTTAGTAGCCCCATACAGACTCACCTACGAGTCGTGATTTAATAATTACGGAGATGTAAGTCACAATTCTCATGGGAATCATTTCTTAAAAATTAAGAAAAGCTTCGAGCAGCAACTGAAGGTTTTCTATGGTTGCTTTCTCTTTCTTTAATACCTTTTCCATGCAAGCCTCTCACAAATAGCACTTTACTCTCAGGTCAGCCTCTGTGCCAATGGCTATGTCTTTAGATCAAAAACTTAACAGCTGTAAAGACCAGTAACTCTTCTACAAAATGATTTTCAAAATCTACCTGTTAAAAAAATTAGATCTCCAAACCTGGTATCCTTACATAAATATGGTGACAAGACTCACATGAATGAAATTCCACAACAGAAGTTGTCAGCTATGAAGTTTAAAACGCAGAGGAGACCACATGCACTGTACTAAAACCAGTCAGCACTTCAACTAAGGCACCCGCTGCTTTTTCTCCTCACTTTTAGCAGCACACAAAACTGCATAAATAAAAACTTTACGGAAAAGGCTGAAACCAGTTTAAATCCTAGAAGTAACTCCATAAAAATAATTTTTCTCCTTATTGTGGGATACGTATTTTTAAGCTTGAAAGCCTAAAGAAAGCATAAGTCAACCAG
Organism: Cnemophilus loriae; assembly: GCA_013397755.1. Lineage (NCBI taxonomy): Eukaryota > Metazoa > Chordata > Aves > Passeriformes > Corvidae > Cnemophilus > Cnemophilus loriae. The sequence goes on from VZTF01001321.1 coordinate 1,307,293, forward strand.
CAAAAGTTATCTGACCATACTAATTTCCCGCTTCTTTTGTAAAATTAGGGAAAAACTAAAGTTAGCTGCTCTTGATTTTGTCCCACAACCTGAATATTCCACAGGCACTACAACATCCTATCTGCCTCTAACACTGCAGCTCGTTGCTCATTTAAAACCAAGGAAGCCCCTAAAAATACAAAGAAAGTGATTGAGATCAGTGTTCTAGCAATAGCAGTGCCTCACAAAACAAAACAAAGCTCTTGAAGAAATAACTTCAGCATCTGTCTTCCTCATTATTCATTTATGCTCCTCACTGTTAAGAATTATTGTTTGTTTTTAAATTGCTATGGCAAGTTAATTAATTGATGAGCCTCAACCACCTTTAAAAATACTTCTTACTGATCTCTCTTGTCTTTCTACAGCAAGTTCTATTAGTGAAAAAAAATCAAATTACAGTTTTCAAGTAATTTAGTTGGTAAGATCTTATTTGTCATCTGTGCCTGTAAACAATTTTGAAGGACTAAGAACTGACACACAACTCACAAGAAGACAAGCTTAATGTTTCACTGTGTTTTTTGCTGGGGAAAAAGATAGGAAGAACAAGATTTTTATCTCAAATTTTACCAAATATCTGTTCAGCCTCTATAATGAGATCACCTATAGCTTTGAAACAAAACTATTCTCAGTACTCTTTGATAAAGAATGCAAGTACAACCTGTAGCGAATCGTATCAAAGATCTTTTATCACTTGTCTAGCCCAGGGAAAAGCATAAAACTAGAATAAATACATGAGAGTAATACTTGAGAATATCCTCTGTAGCTCCAGGAGCTTGCCTCTCCAGTTTCCTAAAAAATTTATTCAACATTTCTGGTTGGATTTTTCTTCCATCAGTTCCTGAAGTCTGGCCCCGCACCAGTGCAAATTGTTAGTATTTACAACGTCCAGGGACAAGAAGTTCTGCTTGGATACGAGGTAGATTTTTGCCCAGTTTGGATCTGCCATTTGCTAATTTGATGCTGTATGGTTTCCATACAGGTAAAAGGCAGTGAGCAATCATTCCTTATTCACATTCTTTATGTCCCTCACCACTGCAGAGGCCCCAGTCGTGTGTAAACCATTGTACACCAACTGCTGTAAGAAACAGTTGTTTTTACTCTAAAGAATATTAAATATTATTACACTTCACAAGGAAACTACGCCATACTTTGGGTAACTCATCTCACCGGCTCCTACCTTTTGCAGTTCAACTGTATCATTCTTTAAATGAAAGAATGAGAATTCAACATGTTGTTCAATGTTTATGGACCTGCCACACCTTTATACGGTGGAAGAGTATTTTCTGGTTTCTTCTTTAAATAAGCCTTCCACTGGTTCCTATTTCTGTTCTAAGAAGAGGTTTGCATTATTGTAAAATTGCATGGATATCCTTTCACAGGATTGTCCACTGTTGTACCAACATAGCTTTCCTGAATCTTAACAGACAATTCAAAGCCCATGATAATTCCTCAATAATTATCCGTTTCACCTACCGTTTTCTATCCCACCCATTCACACTGTGAGATTATTCAGGAAATTTTCAACATCTTTGTCTTCACTACACTGCCATACAGAAATTAACCACTTCAGTATGTTTCTGTTTCTCCAGCTCATTCTAAAAACCACCAAAATTAAGTTTGCCCCTTGAACAGAACAACAAAGTGCAGGAAGAGGCTGTAACGCTCAGAAAAAAACCCAGATAAATTCAGCTCTTTTCTGTAACAACATCTGTTACCTCACACATGATGGCAGCTGCTTCCCTCTGCACACAACGTGCCCTGACAACAAACACACTCAGCTGTTTCCCGATGGAATGGAGCCCTCAGTGCCCAGTCTGCACAAAAAGCAGTTCATGGACCAGGCAGAAAAACTGCCCTGGGCAAGACAGACACACCCAAACACATCACAGCTTCATGCTGTGCACACTTAGAGAGAAAGCATCACGCTCCCTGACTCAAAGGGGATAATGTTCTGGAGGAAATAAACATTGACAAGACTCTGTGCATGTACCAGAAGGATATTTATGATGTGAAAAACATTGCGATGTATTTCATCTCAGCTACAAATACTGAGTCATGTGGCGATTGACCTAGTTTCCTGTTAACTTTAAGTGTATTTTTAGTTACTCCCTGTTGATTTATGTTTTCATTAAAACCTGAGGGATGTGTCTTTTGAAGTCTGCTGGAGAATGAATGGAGGTATGATGCTTTGCAAGGGATGCCGAGGCATTTTTCCCCAATGCTTTCTCTCTCTTAAAGTCATGTGTCTAGCAGGAGCCCAACTGAAGAGCAAATAAGCATCATTTGTTTACCTCTATCTTATCTCCCCTTCACAGGAATTTGAATACAAATGAAAAATAGAACAAACACCACCAAATGCATCAAGTGGTAGCGCAGCCTAAGGACCACAACCATCAGAGCCTGTGCTCTGCTCACTGCCACAGCACTCTGCAGTCAGCAGCACCGGCAGCGACCCCTTCTTCTGTTTGCAACGGAATGTACACAGAAGTACTCTGAAAATCACCCCACTATTTATACAGGAGCGATGGAATTAATTTTCAGAGTTTTGTGCAACGACATATAACGTTTTATATAGACTATTAAGGAGATTATATTGATTTGAAATAGAGCAGAAAACCCACCTAAGAAAAGAGCCCTCTGAGTGCTTCCAATCATGGAGAAGATGCATTAGAAAGGTTTTCTTTTTGGGAAATGATGAGCTTAATTTGCAGTAAGTGGAAACTAATTGCCCTCAGACCACAAATGTAAAGTCAGGGAAAGCAGGTACGCTGTTGCCAATTCTTTCTTTAGTATGAAAATGGACCATAAAACTTCAAAATTTATGTATGGACTCCAAAGGTTCAGAGCAATCCAAAACTGATTTTTTTTTTTTTTTTCTGCTTGGTTTGCACCTTGTCTACCACTGAATTAACCCACAACATTAGATTCTGTGTAGTAAACAAGCACAAAACACTGCATAAGGACCTAGCTTCAAATGAAGGCTCAATTGCAGTAATGATCTTGGTAATTATATTAGGACAGTCTAGGTTTCCCTACAGCTTTCTATTTTTCAAATTTAAAGAGAGTTATGTGCGTGATGACAGCTCTGTGTGCTCATAAGACTATTCTTACTTTATCCTGTCTACTTTCACACTCTCCAGAAATTCAGTTTTAAGCTGCAGTTTTCAAGTATTTTGTCAATCACAGTTTATCAAATGCATTCTGCTAAGGCAGCTGTCAGGACAAGATTCAGCAGTGACAAGCTGTCTCAGCTCCTGTTCATTCTACCCTTTTTATCTCTGAGGAGGAGAAAGACTCTGGCTAGAAAAGGCTCTACCTGTTCACTAAACAGGCAGCGGAGTCACTGTGTTGGCAGAGCTCCTGATCAACAGAACGAGGACTCCCAATAAATTCTCAGCAGCCCATTTATGCTCACTTTTTCCTTATCATAAGTGCTGTTCTAAAAACACTACGGGCACTCTGCACACAGAGGTGATTGAGTAAAAAGACACAGTGCAGGTTGTCAATTTATCCTGAAATAGCTTCTAGTGGATAGATAAAAGCCATCTAAACCATAGCACAAGACAGTGCTATTACACTGAATCTCCAGACTTCCCACAAAAAATTCCAGAAAAAACCTCTGCCCTCTCTTGCACACACACACACACAAAATTATGGCATCATACACGGCTATTTGTGTATATAGTGAAATATCAGTGCATGCTGAAGTATTGTCTTATAAATCCTGGCAATTAACAACTTCACGTAATCTCACTCTGTATAAATGATACTTCAGAAAGGCTAAAACTGGGATTATGCCAAACTTGCCTTTTAGCTTTAATTGTGTTGACTACATTACCTAAAAGAATCTTCACTTATAATGACAAATCATGACTGGGAAAACATGTATAAGTCAGATTTTCTCCTCCTCCACATATATTACCATGGAAATGCCAAAAGCGTAAGACAGTTCACAGACAGCTTATCTCCAAATATTTTAGTTGATCAAAATGATGCCATTTGATCCCATACATGGTCTGTCGTGGGATGAAGAAAGGAATTTGAAAAGTAGAGTCAGTGTTAATCTACATCAAATGCTTCTGCTTTTGGGAACAGAATGAAGAAGTTTCAGTCTTCATTAAAGAGGAAGCAAGAAAAGGCCAAGTAGTGACTTGAACTTTAGAAGTGTTAAACAGTATTTGAAACAGGCTGACATTTGAAAATTTTCAGTTGTTGTCCATCTTTTAAGTGTTCATCATTGTCCATGAATGTCATATAAAGAAGAACAAAGCAATAAATGGGTCAGCATAATCTCAAAAATAAGACAAAAATCATTAGGATATGAACAGGAGCCATCAAACTGCCCTGGCACAGTGTCTCACTGCCAATCCCAGCATGAGAGGTTAGAAGCAGAGCTGGAGGCAAGAGCAGGAGCACAGAAAGAAGTCAGAGATAAAAAATACCAACAACACAAGGATGACCTTAGGTGTAAATAGAAATCCAAGTCTGAAGTTTAGACACTCCTGCAAAAACTACCTCATGCTCTCAGCTTATTTTCCATTGCACACTCCATGCTCACTTATAATGGAGCAATGAACTACAAAATGTTCAGGAAAAGTGGGAGTAAAAGACTTGAAAAGACAACCAAGAAGGGGAGAAAACAAACATAACTGGTTACAGTTTTGTTAGACCTAGGAAAAAAAAACAACTCAAAAGCTCCAAGGACCAAGAATCAGAGAGGACCATCCTGAAGAAATACGTTCAGACTGTAAGAGGTGCAGCTGAGCATTTTATTCTTCCAAGGTAAATAAACGGAACATGCCACACATCCTTTCAGATTAAGGATTAGATGTTGTCCGAACACTGAGGCTCTAGTTAGAATGTGGGAGGGGAGGGGGCTGGCCCTCTCCAAAGGCCATATTTCCTTTCCCTGCACTCCTGGCATGGCACTCTCTGTACAAGCCCCTACCCTCCCTTTGTGCAGGGCACGAACCCTGAACACATCCCCGTGGTTCAGCAGATCCAAAGAGTGCATTAGGACGGATGGAAAGAACGCTCCTGAATAAAATATTGCATGCAGCGTCTAGTTTGCCAGCTGATGTAAAAACATGACAAGAGATAAACTTAAGAACATAAAAAGAATTTTCACATGCCAGTAATTTTTTTTAGACTTCCTTTTTTAGTACTAGCCATAAAACCAAGTTACATCAGTCAGAGAAAATAATGTTCCGCTTTCAGTGTATGTAATATCTGCCAAATAAGAGAAGATGACAGCAAGGCAGGAGGAGATGAGTCAAGTGAAGGGTCACTAGAAACCTGTTTTCTCGAAGTGGACAGACTGTGCCTCAGCCCAGCAGTAATCCCCTAATCATCATTGCTTTTATCACACCTCTGATGCAGGTTGGGTCATTAATTCGGGACATTAAACATGCCACCAGTCACCCGTGGCCAAGAGCTATATTCAATCATCTGGGAGCAAAGGCGTGTTTTAGAAAAGAGAATTTAAACCCGGACCTTTACTGGACGCAGTTATGTTTATCACTGAGAAAATCCATACGGCTGCTGACCCCGCTCCAGCACAGAGAAGCGCTGAGCTGTGAAACCAGCACTCTTCTGAAGGAGAGAGCAAACAGAGCTTGGCAATTACAACAAAGCAGAACCTCTGTTTCACAGAGGAAGTTGCAAATTCACTAGTTCACCTCTGGATGTAAGAATTTCACCAAGGAGGGTACCAGGATACGATTCACACGTTCACTGGTGAAGCAACCAGGGTCTCTCTAACATTTTAACTAGTCCCTCCCAATTACTTGGTGGTCTTATTCCATCACAAGCATTTGGAACTATTTAAATTTCCACATATCAAATCCTATTTGTCAGTCATGACAAACCCTAGATATCTGCTGGTACACAGAGGCCACCAAGCAAATCACACCTATAGCAATACTTCACAGAAAGGGACAAGTACCAGGTGGAACACATCACTTCTGGAAGGTCCAAGTGAGCAATGTCTCAGCTGAAGCAGCCCTTTCACAAACAAATATGTCAAAGTTTATCTTTATGACCTTTCCTTTTACCATCTAACACTGACAAAAACCCTTTTAAGCTGTTACTTCCTGCTCAACGTGTCCAGCACGCACTGAAAAACCCATATGGGTGGGATCTTCTTTACCTAAATTAGGAACTTAGACCACGGCCAGATTCTTCACAGGGAAGCCAAACCTACTCACTGCAGTCAGGGGAGAGAAATAAGCACTCCTGAGATGTGTTCAGAGGGAGGTCTTGTCCACCTACCCTAAATGAGCGAATTCATGACAGAATGGTCCTCCTCTAGAAGGAATCCCAAAGCATCTACTCTCAGCACTCTCTACTGACTCCAAGAGGAAAATCAAGCACTTCAGTTGCAAAATGGCTTCATTAAGCACAACATAGGCACAGAACTGAGCAGATTAAAGCTGTGCATTGGACACTCTGCTCTTTTAATCAACAGAACAGAGAGCAAAAAGCAACCTCCCTAACAAAAATAAGCTCTTGCACGACTGGGTAATATAAATTGATAAGGCAAGGAAAAATGTTAAATTTAAATGTCACTAAGCATGAGCAACCCTTGACTGTGCTGAGGTGTGAGTAGTGCAGCCCAGGCAACAACTCACTCTGAAGAGAACCTGGGGTCTGTGATTGAGCTTCCACCACTTTTCACCTAATTCCTCTGGCACTGCTCCTGCATTCTGAATGTCCAAGCAGTCCAATCCTCACACAGGTATTCAGATTCCATAACACATCACTGGTTTGAGGTAAGCAGTGTCTAAAGGGATAGAAAGTTTTAAATTCATACTCAAAAATCATACCTAAGGACTTTAAATGGAGAACTAGAATTGTCTCGATATTGAAATAAGACTTTTTCTGTGAATGTTATAGTTTAGAGGATTTGCCAGGTATCCCATCACAAACAGAACATACTGAAAGAACACCCAGAACAATTCCAGCAGATGCACAACAGTAATTAACAGAACATCCCTGCATCAGATGACTTATGCACAGATTCAATGCAGCATTATATATTATCATACCAGTTCTATTTATTTGATAACTTATTTAGACTCTCCAATCTTCTCTCAAGGTAGGCACAGCAAGTTTTTTAAAATAAATTTTGTTGACTTAAATTGTGGATTTTTCCAGAACATCAATGGTGTTCCATGAGTCTTCACCTAAAACTGTGAGATTAATGCATCTAAGCGGGAAATTTAGGACAGTAACTACATTGCATATAGGAAATACAACATGTAAATATTGCCACAGTATCCCTTACATGAAATTAGGGTACAAAGGAAGATTATATCAACAGAACTATGATACATTGAATTAATTTACCTTCAAATATTAGAAGCAGTAAATTTTCTGCTCATTTCCAGTTTTCTAAGAAATCTCTCAATACTAAATATGTTAATGTATCTAGTTAATGCACTTTTATACTACACCGTTCTTCACAGAACCTCAGGATTAATAAACATTATGGATACTATGTTTATTCAGTTTTAAATTTTAATTATCTTGGCTTTCAGAGAAAGAAAACATTCCCATTGAATGTCAGTAAAAATGGTGCAAGTGAAGAATGGTAAAGTAGCATTGTTAAAAAAACTTTTCTAGTTTTCTACTTGTCTGGTTCATCTAAGACAGCCAGACATAGAAACCCAAAAAGGTTAAAAAGAGTATTCAGGACTGGTTATTCAAAAGTACCTGCCAGAGCTGCTTAATCAAGATGGATAACACCTGTGCTACAGCACAAGCATTTCTCCCTTTTACAATCATCTTTATAATTTAACTAGCCTGAAGATTTTGATGAACTGCAAGAACTAAAGATGATTTTAATGCTATTGTGAATAAGTTAATTTCTGGTCGTGCTTTTCATCAATGAAAAACTTTATCTGAACCCTCCTTGCCCCCTTTCCCCCTCCCAGTTCTCACTTGTGCTACCTACACACATGAACCAAAAGCTGCAAGAGAACTGTGTCCATGGCTATGGCAGCACCTCTTTCACTGAAGGGACACACTTCACTACTGCCAGACTAAATAAATTGTTCTTGTTAGGTTCATTCATCTCCCACATCCCCACAATGCTACTTTAGAATCGGGCTGTACACCAAATTAAATTCCGTTGTCATATCATGAAACTTAGTAAACATTTTTTATATCACATTTGTCCTCAGTATTTCTCTTGGGTAAGGACCCAAACCACTACAAAACCCAATCATTTACACATTTTCCCCCTTATGTTTGTGTCAGACCATAATGTTCTTCAATTAGATGCAGATATGGGCTCGGATGACAGCAAGGTAAGGTCACGCCAGCGGGAAATTACAAGTTACCAACCACCCCACTACATTACAGCTCCACAGGAATTTTAGTTCTCCAGCAAGTTAACAATTTATCTTGCTTTGCTCCTTTTATAACCAGAGAATTTTTTCCTCACTATTGAGAGCACCTTCTCTAATATCAATACCATCTAACAATTTACGCAATGTTCACTCTTCCATAGATCTGATATTTAATTGCTTTATAATGTCCCTGACCTCACTATTTTGGGGAACAGAAATACAGCAAGAAAGGACAAACTGAGGTGATCGGGTAAATGAGTTTCACAAATCATTAACACCATGAAGAGCAAGGATTCGGTGCGTTACTTCAGCTTCATAGGATATAATTACATGTTTTGATTAGCAGATATATTTTCCCAGCCTCAGGTGTCAACAAGGGTTCAAGTGTATAACATGTATAAATGGGTGCTAATTTTACTAGTCATGAAAATGTGTTTCGCTAATTACATTTATATCCTCTTAGCCCATTTCCATTCGATATTGCTTCTCTGTAGTACCTCTTCCTGTTTATTTCCTTACAGTGACATTTGAGCTCTTCCAAATGATACAATGCTTCTAAAATTCACTAGGCAGGGCACGTTACTTGCCCACTGAATACCTGCTGTAGGCTTGAACAAGGAACGAGATTTACAGATGTGTATCCAACTTGGTGGTCATTTCTGTACTTCTGTGAACTGTGTCCTGTTGAGGGTGTTATCATCTGGGATTAACATCTTATGGCCAAAGCGGTGCTTTTCTTTCACCCAGTTGATTCTTGTTAGGCGTGCAAGAATTTCTGATTGTCGACACCAACAAATAAGGGAGCAAGCCTGTTTTAAGAGAGTTAAGCCCTTTTTCCTTGCCCTTCACCTTCCTGACAGCCCAGCATGCTTTGTTCACAGAAACAACCAGCTACAGAATGGTTTGGGTGGGAAGGGACTCAAAGATCATCTACCTCGACACCCTAATCAAAACCATGATGGAAAATATTTAAGGCTTTGGATGAAAACTTGGGATAAAGCTATTAACCACAAGCTGCTGCATATTGGAATACTTCAATAAGCACGTGTTTCTACAATTCAGATTGCAAAACAAGACCCAAAAGGTTTCCAAGTGTGAGTACAGCAGCACGAGGAAAGTAAGCAGCAACATAACCACAGTTTTACTGTCTGTGTATTTTATTGAATATTTAAACATAAAGGACTTGTCTTCCTTAAAAAGAAGTCATGAAGCAACTTTTTAGAATGAGTTTAACATTTTCAAGATAATGCTGAGATCTGTAACTCACATGAAGCCACAACTTAATAGACATTGCTCGATTTTAGCAAGCAGCCAGAGACCTCTCCAGCTCAGTGTGGCATCAGCCAGCGTTGTTGGCTTGGCTGGGGCAAAACTTTAGAGCACGTAATAAAAAGAACAATAAGGCAAGGACAGAAAGTTTCAGTGTTCATAAACACATGGTAAAATGCTGGTGTAATCGCCTCAGTCTTCTCTTGCCACTGATACTTCAAGACCTCTACTAAATTTTATAAACATGACTAACTCAACAACTAAGGGAAAAATGACAGGGAAATCACCAACATAACCATATGTGTTAAGTTATTGCAGGAGAGTGCAGGTATAGAGACTGGATTTATAAGCTTTGACTTGGATTGCTACACTTACATAATAATTGCTAACAACTGACAGACCTCAAAAAGCATAGTAAGAACTCAGGGCAAAACTTTCATAGTGAACAGATTTTTAAAAAGTCTAACCATGCCACCAATACCAAGTAGAGGTGATTTACATTTCCCTTGTAAATATTCTGAAAGATTACGTATAGAATCAATGCTCCATATTATTCTAGTAAGATGTGATGACAACTTATGCTTATTCGGTACATAACAAAAACACCGGCTGAGTACATAACAAAAATATTATCTGGAACTCAACAAGTACCTGAGCACTGTTATGAATATTTTTAAATAAGACAGTGGCAATATGGTTATAAAAAAAGCTAAAGAAGGATTAAAACCTTCAACATGTAATAGGTACAGTATGGCAGGTAACTGAGCCTTGCAACAGTTCACCAAAGCTGAATGAAAACATTATTACAAATATAAGGTTTAAAAACCAGCAAGTAGATGTGTATAAAATAAAACCTTAAAACTACTACGGTATGGCTGGCACAACAGACCAAGTGTGATTTCTTTTTTCACTCCTCTCCTTTGAATGAGTAAGAGTATTTGTCTTCAGAATTACCCAGCTGGGTGGAAAAACGCAATTGAAGTAATGATATTTATGATGAGAGCCTTCTTTTCTTTTGCTGTACTCTAAAGGCTGCAGATAGCTTTGCCTTCCTTTTAATATTTCAAATTTGAAAAACGGGAGCAGTAAGGGCATAAATTCAAAGATATTGTATGCATGTTCATTTAAATGGAGTCATCAGTACTATTTAGTTAACAATGCACAAAACCTGTTCTTTCATACAGCCTTGCTAAAGGTTTTAAGCATAGGCAGCCTCCTTTCAGAGAATGGGAATACTCACACACAAAGGTAAGTGCACCTTTAAGTGTTTTAATCACAAGGGGATTAAACGTGCACATTCGGCACTTGGCTAAAAAAAAAAAAATACAATTTTCTGCATTTTATTTCTTTCCATTAAAGTTCTTTTACTATATATGAGAGCTTTTTAGCGAGTCCAAACAAAAGCACTGTGGATAGCAAAGTATTTCACATGTGCGAAGAACGTTTAAAAATTAGTTCTTCAGGGTTTTAATTGTATATACATCGAATCGAGTCAGCTGCCATAACAGAACAATTGCTACATTCATGCTGTGTGTTATGAACTCTAATTGTTAGAAACACTTTTCCTTTCAATCTTGACAACATCTATATTATTTTTTTTCATGATTTCTTTATGGGTTTTTTCATGCTAATTCTGTTAATAACAGAATAAGATTATACGTTGTACTTTTATTCCTGATCATTAGAAATGTAAAGCACAACATGAGTCAGAAACTGTAAGGAAGAGGAAAAATAAAAAAAACCCGTAAGTATAAGTGAAGAAAAAAAGAAGTAAAATTGTGCTGAAACTGGATGAATTATTAACAGAGATTTTGCTTTTATCTTCAAAAAGGCACTGTCTTAAAACTAGAACTTACAATTAGAAGAAAAACTGTGCACATTTTTTTTTTTTTAAATCAGTGAGTAAACAATATTTAGGCACCACAGATATCTTCACATCAATAATATCAAAAATTGAGCCTACAGCTTTTGAGATAACACTTGAGAAAACAACCGAAAAAAAAGAATCTCTAACCAATTTGTGATTATCTCAGAACACCTGGAGAGGACAAAGCCTCCCGGAGGAACACGAAGCAATACCTGCCTTTGCAAAGTGAGGGCTAAGGGAGGAAAAAGAAATTAATAGACCTGTCAGCTTAACTCTGATAGCAAATGACACGGAAGCAATTGCCAAACATGAGTTTTGTGAAGATAAGAAATGAAGATAAGGAACAGCCAACATAAATTCGTTATGAGCGAATTAAGAACAAATTCAAATTTGTTTCTTTAGCTAAAAAGCATTTGGCACTCTTGGAAAGGATTTCAGCATGGTGTACCAGAGGAAATGTTTTACAGCAATTTAACCTTCACCATGAAAGATGCCTGGCCAATGGAGGGCTAACAAGTCACTCCTGAAAGGTACTGTAGAGGGTTTCTGTCCCTCAGGACCATAAACTCGAGAGCTGGTTATCCTCAGAGACAGTGGTATGTATATTTTGTTTTGTAGGTTTTTAAGAACTGTCATTAAGTCTTTCAGAAATCACCCAGTAAATCAACAAGTAAACATCTGACCTAACTCAACGGGGATAAAATTCAGCTGTATGTTTCAATCATTTAGACCACAAAGCTACACTACATTTAAAAAATACTCTATCGATACTAGATTATGATACAAATATTATTTATGACGGTTCTTACAGTGGAGATTTCCAGCTGAAACGCATAAAAAAAGTGTTTCAGAAAAACATGAAGAAAAATCAGACTTGCTAGAGAAGCCATAATCTTCATAAATACATGTGATAAAAAGGAAAGCAATCCCTGCTCCCCTGCACCTCTCAAACTTACTTTGAAGTGACAGGAAAACACATGATGTGCCACATTTTTTAAATTGTTTGCAAACAGACCAAGTGAAGAGGAATGAATCCTTCCAAAAGCCATAGACGGCATCATTCCAGGAATATCAGTTACAAATCTTCCTTCCACATCTGTAGCTACACGTAGAGAACAATATTAGGGGGTTCTTATTTTGCATTATACTATTTGTCACAAATGTAGGAAGTCCTTGTTGTGATGGTCAAATAGTAACTTTGGCCTGGCTGAGAAATCCCATAAATTGAACTTCAGGTGTGGAAGGAACCGAGACAATTCCACCAGCATTCCACATGCACGGCCTCCTCCGTTTTCTCAGGGAGCAAAAAAGAGACTGACTGAAGAGTGAAGTCAATTCTTAACGTACAAATAAGAGATCCAATGCAGTCATTGCCAGCCGTGTTAGCCCACGTGTAGGCTTTAAACACCCGGTGCTGTTTGCCATATATAATCTAACTTGGCTCCTGGTTAACGTCATCTGGACACAGAAAAAACCTGTCAGCCTCCATTCGCGCTCAGCACTGTGCAAACGACGCTCTCTGACTTCAGAACTCACACACAATCAGGCACTAGATTACATTTATTTTTCACTAGAGAAGCCTAATTTGAGAGCCACTTTCAAAGTTTAAGACCTGATGCTTCCTCTGAAGGATGGGAGCCCCATTTTGTTATTGCACTGGGGAGACAGCAGCAGATGTGAAGCTCCTGCTGTGCTGTACACCCAGTCTGCCCGTTCCAAGCTCACGCAACTCCTGCTATAAAACATCCCGGCTGCTATTTCTGTGCTTAATTCACAAATCAGAATTTTTCAACTAAAACACAAAGACACCATTACCTTGCTAACCCTAAGCTCACTTTTGATGTCCTTTCAGGCTATTATTAGTTCATCTAGTTATTCAGACACAACAAGACATAAAAAGCAAATTTCTGGGTTAGCACAGCATGCCTTTGGGTAGCGTCATAAAGCCTGAGAACTGAAATAAGCATCATAAAAATACATGGCCTGCCGTGCAGATGCTACTTTAGAAAATGAACTTGGTATTTAAAAATCAGATAAAAAACCCCAAACCACAAAAACCAAACAGTATTTCAGCACACATGGAATGATGTCCCTATCACAGCTTTAACAGCCCTCCAATCTCAAACATATTTTAATGCTAAATTAGCTGATAAGCCATTTCTGTTTTCCTACCATGAACATCATTGCCAGTTTTTGTCATGAATCATGCTGTATTTTTAGGACTTCTGTCAGGGGAACCATTATTTACAAACACCTTTGTACAACTGAGCATGCCTAAAGTAAAAACAAAACCCCCCAAAAAATCCAAAACAAAACAAAACAAACCCCAATCAAATCAAACAAAAACCCACAAACCCACCAAAATGCAGAGATTTGCTACATGGAGCAACTACGTGCGGTGCACACGTTTGAAAAACAAGGAGCCTCAAGCTTATTTTCTCCTCTTCAAAGAGAAAGAAAAATTATCAAGGAGAGAAATAAAAGGAGCAGAAATTTTACTGTGCCCTTCTCACACACCTGTATTTCACAGCAATGTTTAACACAGCACAGAGCTGCCTGTACTGCTGGTAGCAGTATTTACACAGCGAGCGCGTGGCAGCACAACAAATATCCTCCACAATTAATTCACAGTGTTACATGCGGGCTGTTGCTGAGCTATTGATGAAAACATTCAATTTAATAAAATCCAGCCTTTTCCTCTGTATTCCTGCTCCACATCCTATTGTCTCTAATTGCAGCACCTCCTCTCTCTCACACGCACAGGGAAAGCTGCCAAGCAGCTCCCTCCGGAGCCAATGTCATGGCTACTTTTCAGATTACTAGGAGGGAATATGTAAACTGCACTGTCAAGTACCTTACCCATCGGGATTAAGTGTGTCATTTCAGAACCCCCAGTCTCAGATGAGTCAGTCTGAAGTCCTCTTGCTCCACTCTGGTCTCCCTGCTGGCAGCAAGTCACCCTAGACTCCGCTCTTACCAAAGGCCTATTGTGAACCCTTATGTTTAAACTGGGCACCAAAAGATTTTGGTACCAAAGCTCCTCATTCATAACCAATGTATTATCTAATTAATATTTAACTTGGCTCTTGAGGTTTTCAACTGCTCAGAAAACTGATTTTTTAATATGGTTACATAGATGTTTGCAAACCCAATAAAATACACCACATTTGCAAAAACTTCCATCACCTTGTTTCATAAATGCTCCTATAGAGAGAGGCCTGTGCTGAACTTTTATTTATTATTCCTTATTTCTCTTTAGTATCAAATGCCAAACAAAACCAAAGCCAAACAACCCTCTCCCTTTCACATTTGAAACATCTGTCATTTCTTGAGATACGAATTTCTGAAATTAAAAAAGAGGCATCTAGTCTAAGTCTTCTTTGGTCATAGTTTGCTCATCCAGATACAAACGACTCCTCGAGCTCCCTGCATACACTGACAGACAGGGATGAGGTCCCCTCTCGCTCATCTCTTCTCCTGGCCAAACGTGCCCAACTCCCTCGGCCTCTCCTCATAACTGAGATGCTCCACTCCATTAACCATCTGTGAAACCCCCTGCTGGACCTGCTCCAGGAGCTCCATGTCTCTCTTGAGCTGAGGAACCTGGAGCTGGACAAAACACTCCAGGTGAGGCCTGGGCAGGGCTGAGGAGAGGGGCAGGATCACCTCCCTGACCTGCTGGCAATGCTCTGCCTGTGGCACCCCAGGATGGTTCTCCTTGGCCACGAGGACGCACTGCTGGCTCGTGAACATGGCTGTTCCACGATTCCACAGCAGAGGAATGATGAGCAAAATATTTAAGAAGTCAGTATTCAAGCGAAATTTAATTTCACTTTGTCCAGAATACTCTCTTCTATGTCATGGGGAAAAAAAAAATAAAGAGTTCCATATTATCTCATTAAAACAAACAAACCAAAACCCAAAGCTACTGGCAAGTTAGCAGCAGTTTTGGAAGACAGACAGAGATAAATAAAAGACAAAACAAACATCAACAAAAGTGATGATTCCCAACTCAAGCTCCTCTCCAGCTGTTCAGATGTGTATATACAGAAAATAAAATAACTGTAAGGTTGTTTTTCCTTCCTTGGGGAACTGCTGTCTTTTCCATCACTGCAAACACCACTTCAAGCAATTGTCATGTCTGAAGATCTCTTTGCCTCCTCTGGCTGTTTTTTTAACAAAATGCACTATAAAGGTTGAACTAGACTGGTATGGAGCAAAATTGTCACTCAGCTTTAAATTTATTGACAGAACTCTTTCATACACATACATTTTAAAATTCAGATAAATAAAGTATTTACTTCTTTATCCCCTTGAACCAATATCTTACTATTATCTGATCAGGGAGGTCAACCTGTACAAGGAAAAACAAGCATTATCAACATTCTTAATTCACCATGTTCATAAAGTATGAACTTTCACTGTTAAGAAAAATGGCAAACTAATACAGTGTGACCAAGGATAAGCATGCAAACAGTTTAGAGAATATTCTTGATGGTTGCAATGTCTCATGAATTTTCTCTACCTGGTTTAATAGTTCTTTATGGAACATTTTGAGCACAGCATGAAATTCTGAAGATACGCAGTTTTTCTCATCAAAACCTAAAGAAGATGTGAACTCAGACAGTGACAGTGTCTATTGTTTCACTATTTTCTGGCAGCCTCTACAAAAAGAGAACTGCGCTGGCAAGGTAAAGGACCAGTGAATTTTCCAAACAAAAACATGAGACCTGCAAGAAAGGGACATTCTTTTCAAAGAAACAACAAAGTCATGTACAAACGTAATTGTGCAAATTTTTATGATTCTACTAGTATTTGCTCAAAATAGAGTATATTGAAAAAAAGAGCGTGTCCCCTACAACACATCGATTTTGAGCAGTGAACTCTGGCACATTCAGTATTGCCCTGTCTCCTTGAAATCTCAATATAAATAGGAAAGCCTGAAAAAGCAGACACACACACACATAGATTTAGAGTAAGAAACATCAGGTGAGCCTAAACTTCCTTTTTTGACATTTGAATGAAGGCAGTCTCGCTGCTTTTAGCACACTGGTTGTACCAGAGAGATAATTGAGTGAAACCATTTATCCACACAAACCACGTGCAAACGGATGAGCCTGTCTGCATTCTATGATGAGTATGCAAACACATCAAGCACGTGCAAAGTGGATGAAGCATGCAAGCAACAATATCCACAAACTACATATAAAGCAATCATCAATAAGACAAAGTGCAACTTCATTAACACAAAGGATTGTAAGAGAGGATCCCTCCCATTGCTGTAGCAGAAAAATTCTGAGTATCCCCTATTTAGGGACCATTCCTTTGCCAGCTTTATATGGCTCTGCCAAAGCAAGACTTGTCATGCTCCAAATCCAAGGTGCAGGCTGACATCCTGTTCCTGCGCTGCACTACTGAACTTACCTCAAAAGCCCTGAAATGGTCTATTGATCACACCCCTCTCTTATTAACTTCCGAGACATAATGATCCTATAATCTATAAACCTCCGGCCCTCCTGAACAGTCCACAGAACAATCATTAAATTAGCCATTCCTCACAGATCCCTGCCATTGTATTCCAATCCGCACTGGAATGCAGTAAAAATATTGTTAGAGGAGTTCACCGGAGAAGATCAGAGCTAGCTGGAAAACCCAGCTGTCACAGTTCATTATTTCCAACAGATTCCACGAGAGCCTGGCCAGAATTTGCCTTACAAGTTGTTCCACGCTGCCTTAACAGAAAAAAACCTCCAGAAAATACCCACAGGTTGCAACCTCTACCTACCTTCCTAAGGCACTGGCTTCCCTGAAAACCTGATGGACTACTCAGGAGTCATGTTGAGAAGCCATGAAACTGCAAGGAATTTCATTTCTTACCCAAACTGGTACGATTTGGGAAGAGGACGTTACGGAAATTTCCATTTTCCAGAAAACTCAGAAACAACCTGACTTTCCAGTCTGGTTTGGAAGAAGATCAAATTCAAAGAGCTAACCGGAGATTCGGATTAACTCTGTGAACGTTTTATGTCGGATGTTCTCAGCTGTGTGCCAGTTCCAATACTAAATAACAGAGCCAGTCTTTAGCAAGCTTTAGAACTATGCGTGGCCTACAGTTGTTGATGCACACGCAGATACAACTGATTGTGTCTATTCAGCAGGAAAAAAGGGAATGGCAAAGCAGTAAAGCCATAATGATGGAAGGAGCGTTTATCTCCTCAAGCCACTGTTTTATCAGTACAAAAGCACAGACATTGACATTTTCAGGCACAGCAAGATATTATAGCTAGATAATCTTTCATTTAATTTCACAGGTTCAAAATAGTCTTCAGTAACCAATTTTAACCAAAATCTAATTTTAATGGGATCTTTCTAGTAACACACACAAAAAGGTGTCTGGAGGTTTCAGAATAGAACTGCTACCACACATCTGCAGAGTTAAGAAAAGCTTACAACAGTGTTTGAATGAAATCGCAATAGCTAAAAACAGAGTTACATTTTGAAACACACTCCAATTACCCTTTTAAGGAAAGATTTGATCCTAGTAATCCATTCTGAGTTTCATTAAGACAATGAGAATAAACACACGAATACTTCCCCAAGCACAAAGAATGTAAAGAAATAAAGCAATGAGGTGCCCAGGTAACACACCCGAGACACTTATGGATGATCCAGGAGGTGATCAGAGATCCCAAAGAAGAACAGCCATGTTTCAAATCCATCTCCCTACTGTTTCAACTTGGTAGCAAATGCTGCACTCAATCAAATGATCTAAATGTAATTTAGAGTGCTGGAGGAGGGACAAGAGAGCTCTCAGTTTTTCGTGCAGTGTAAGAAACCAGTAACTTCCATTTAGCAAAAGAGAGGTTTAACTCCAAACATTGAAAGATGTATATACTGACTTCTGCACACTAAACTCTAACCCACAACACAAAGTCAGAAGTATCTCAGAGAGCCAAAGAAATACTCGTATTTCTACCACTGCAGATGAATTTCTTTTTTCTCTTTCCCAATGAATGCAAGTTTATTCATCCCCTAAAAAGTAAAACAGTAACTAAAATGTTTCCCACACAAGTACCTAAGTGCAACTGAAAAATCAAATGCAGCTTTCCCCCAGGTCATCATCTTTTCAGCATTTACAGTGTTTGGCAAAAGGCTTTGGTTTTTAGATTGGTAATAATTAGAGTAGGACAACTATGAGGTGAAACCCCTGAAAAATACAGATCACAAAAACTCCACGTGGGCAAAAAAATTAGCAACTGATGGCTTTTGAGTTCTCTCAGTTGCAACAGTATTTTATTCATTTACTGTGAGGCATTCTCTATCACATATTTTGCATTCCTTTTCAAGTCAAGACAAAAGGTCTGAAATAAGAAATAGAAATTCTCCTACAGGAAAGCTGTGTTGAAAACAGTAATAATAAAAGTACTGACTCCCTCCAAAAAAAACCCAAAACAAATCAAATGTAAACACATTTGAACTTAAATGACTCATTATTTCTGGAATAATTATCCAAAGGTTTATTAAATCTATTATCCACTCAATACTGACTAATCAGTGAGTGAAAATGAGAATAATTTTGTTTATAACAAGCTCTTAGGAATATCAGTTTTACAATACAGAAGTCACACTAGAGTAATGTTGTTTCTTAATGGGATCGTCCTACTCTCTTCAATAAAAATAAAATCAGCTGTTCTATATAGAGACCACTATTTTCAGTGATTTCTTTTACTCTAAATGATGATCTTTCTGTAGAATTCCTCAGTTATGCACATATACAACCCCCACGAAAGATGGGTGAAAGACGCACGAATAAGCAGCTATGACTGAAAATACCAATCCATATCCAATTCTGCAATTACTTATACTTCTGACTGAATTCCTATTGTATAGTTTCTTCACTAGCATTAAAAAAAAACCCAAACCTGAACTCATCTGAATCAGATGAGTTTTTACAGTATGCATTTGGATTCCCTGCTGCATTAAGCATTCTACAGATCACAGTCTCTCTGACACTCTTCAGGTAGCCTCAAGCACTCAAGAAACTTTTCAGCCGTCCCTGTGCAAAGTTACTAATCCTGCCTGTTTAATTATCCCGCTGTAGTGTGTAAATAAAATGTTTTCTCCAAGTCCTGGTCAGGCCGTTTGCACATGCGCTGGTTCCTGCGAGTCACCGCAGCGAGCCTCGGTCCATTACTGTGACAGGGAGTGCTCCTACTAACAACTGCTTTTTACTCCCCCTGACAAATGTGCTCTGTGCCACGGCTGACGTTTGCGTAGTAATCAGGACTGATGGATTGGGACGCCGGTGCTGCCGAAAGTGCCCCCCGTTTTAATGCGAGCGATTTGTCAAACGTGCCGCTATCGCGCTGCTGTCAGGCACGGCCAGGAAAGCGCTCTGTCATCTTTGCACCCTCCAAGGTCACTTTGGCAGCGACAGGAGAACTCCACAACGGAATTCTCATCCTTACTGGTGGTGTGAATGGCCTGGTCTTCGAGGCGTTTAGTTTATCTCAAGCAGTCCTTAAAAAAATTCTCGCCAAACGTCCGTGTTACTAAACGCTGAATTAAAAGATGAAAATAAAAGCACGTGGAAGCTATCAACACAAACTGGGAGTTTCAGAGATGCAGGTTTACTGTAAACCCCTTCTTGTCATGTTCTCACAAGACAGACCCAAGCTAAGAATTATTTAACATTGCAAGGACTTTTGTCACCAGAACACCTTAAAATATATAGACAGCACAGAACTGAGCAATGATTAAAATATCAAAGTGACATATCTACAAGATACACCTGTGTATCATCATGAAATTTTGAATAAACTAGAGCTTCCAAAAACAAAACATATAGAAAACCAGAGAAAAGTAGGACCCTTACTCTCTACCATTTAAAATGCAGAAAATGGGCAACTTTTTCTGTACTAATTGCATCTAAAAGCATATTACAAACTTATTTTTTTTTTCAGTGTAGGAGCCTTAGAAGCCTCCCATTTTTTTTATTTTCCTTTTTTTTTTTTGTACCAACACTCAAAATATAATCACACCAGTGAAATTTAGATGCTTACACATTTTAAAAATAAGTTATCTCTGTGTTCAGTCACTGATATAAATACACAGTCTTCAGTGACTAAAAAATTTAAAAAATTTAAGGAAATTAACTGAGGAGTTTAATGCACTACATGAGAGGAAGGTTATGCCAAAGGCATTTGTGAAGTAACAAATAACAGCTTCCTGAAGAACAGGACAGACCAGGGCAGAATGCAATATGGAAGCCACTCTCTCACTTAAAGAAACACGAGTTAGTCCGTGAGGCAGAATACAAATCAGCACACACCCACTTGCCCACATCTCCTTCCTAGATCTTGAGTATTTCCTGCCAAAACCCAAAGCCTGTAAGAAAATACCGTTCAAGATAAAAAAAACCCTAAGATACACAGGCAGAAAGTAGCTATAATAACTGAAAATGAGAGAAATCAAACCACACTCATCTTCTGCCTACTACAAAAACCTGAATGATGTGGGCATCCTTGCCCCAAGTTACTCTCACAGCTGCATCCACCCCAATCCTACTGGCAATTACCTCTGTTTTCAGGGATTGCAAAGATGAAAGTGAGAACCTAGTTCACCAATGTTGATGCTATGTGGCTTTTTTTCGCTGTGCATTTCTCCACAGCTCCGTAAGAACTGACAACAGCTGAGAAAGCCTCCACTACTGCAAAGTCCCTCCCAACCCTGCTGCTCACATCCTAAACTGCAGAGAGCTCCGAGCTGTTGATAAATCCTTCACTCACTGTCTCTGGCCTGAGTGCACATTCACCCCATGACTGGAAAGCAAATACACATTTACTGCTTTAGACCCTACAGAAAAACTGCCCTCTCCCTTTCTTCTATAGCATATCATCACATCAAGAGAGACTGAAGGGTTAAGGAAAAGGGGTGTTGGAAAGTCAAGAAACCCAAAAAGGGCGACATTGTTTATATTTTTAGTTAGAAATTGATCTAGCCCAAGAATGGCTGTCTCATACAGAGCATGTTAAAAACCCAGCAGGACATTTGACTAGTCTCTCTTTAAAGGTCTCCTTTCCTTCTGACAATTTATTTAATAAAAATTTGGATCAGGTGGCCATCTCAACTTCCTGTAAAAACATAAACATGCCAACTGTGCAATAAAGGCCTGTGTTTGGCTGCAAAATGTGGCTTGGCATTACTATATGCATAAAAGGTGAATAATGACTAAATATCTACACAAGCTTGTGCAAAAAAAATCTATTCTAGGTGAAATTTATGTGAAGCTTTAGAAAACTGTGACAGCAGAATCTGGGATTACAGTTAAGGGAAAAAACAGTTTCTTGTGAAGGAAGAATTTATGCTGTTTCTGAGGTTCAAATCTTCAATATCTCCACTTACAAGAGGGTTAAACTGCAATTGTGGGTAAAACTTCTGCTGTCATAAAAGTTCACACCAAAATAATCAGTGTTCACACCAAAATAATCTCCAAAAATTACCACTTCTACAGGTACAGTACAAATGAACAAAAAAATAACAGAATGATACCCCCAACCCCTGCGTTCCTTAGAAATTGGTACTGCCACATAAAAGTCAACTAAACCTTTGTGAAGTTATGGTAACAGCAGACATTTCTAGAAATATATATACACAGAGAAATCAAACAAAAATGCTACAAGTTTGACAAAAGTTTTCCTTCATTTTGGTTGATAATCTCAGTTTAATCCGTCCAGATCCCCACATGAAAATAAGGGTATCATAACCAGTTCTCAAACATAAGCACTTGCACAGATTATATTTGGACAATTGCATGCAAATATACACATACACGTAACTAACACATAAATTAAAGCATATGGAAAAAAACATAGATAGAATCTTTTGGAGAAAGGAGGACTTTGGACACAGCCTTGAAAAAGATATTACCACCACACAAACAAAAATCATCATCACCAAAACAAACAAACAAACAAAAACAAAACAAAAACAAAATAAAAAGAGCAATTTCTAATCTGCTCTAACAGTGATATCAAGCAAACTCAGCACTCCTCAAACAGTAAATATTCTTAGTCCCATTCTCATCAATTCCTTGCTGACATTATCCCTTGTAAAGGAAATGATAAACTGAACCCACACACTTCCAGTCTCCTCAGCTAAGTGCTTCATAATGCCTATTAAATATTTGAACACCGTTTAGGAATTATCAAGTTATTTGAAAAACTTTGAGCTGAAAAAAATCCAAAGATTTACTTTCTGAAAGACAAAAGGAAGCATAAACCAAAACTACTATAAGGTTGTACAAGATGAAGATTTTAGATATACTTATATCTCAGTGTCTTTTAGAAGGAACTAGAAAATTACTCAACAAAGAGTTATTAAGCATGCTAAATAATGGTAAAATGATAATTACACTGGAGATTTGTGTTAATAAATGAGATGCAAAGGGGTCTTTATTATCCACTCATGTGCATGTAGAATTTAATTAGTTATCACCTATAAATGATAATGGCAGAGCTGCCAATCAATCAACCTCCTACACAGGAACTGAGGAAACCCCAAAATATGAGAAGTGAATGCTGAGGAGCACTTTGGTTAGAAAACAGTTAACCCAAGAGCAATATGGAGAGAAGGAATTCCTCAGAGAGCCTAAAGAAAGATGTTTTCATCTCATTACATCTACCTTCATAATTATAACAAACTCATCAGCCTCTAGATGAATACCACGTATAATCATTTTCCTGCACATTTTCCAAAGCAGGAAACTTAACAAGATATAAATGCTGCAGACTAATTTAGGCTATTTGCAGTTCTCATCTCATCTCTAACTGAAATAAGAAGAAAAGTAGTACAGTTAAGCTAAAAATAACTAGATAGAGACTTGGGCTTGTTTATTTCCTGTAATCCTTGCTCAGAGCCAGGCAAGTAACAGGTTTATCCTTTTTAAAAGAAGGTAAATTTAGAGCATAGTTAGACTATGGTCTTTAAATAATAAAAACCTTTTTAAATAATAAAAAAATCGCAAATAAGTAAAAAAAGCTGGTACGCTTCTAATTTACCTAAATGGATGCTTCTGTTAAAATATCTGAAAATACATAAACCCACCACTGAAATGCCACCAAGAAAAAAACCCTGTAAAGATTACCCCATCAAAGATTAAATTTATGTATGCTGATATGACAAAACAAACAGACCAGGGGATTACATTCAGTTGAACAAAAATCAATCACATATAGAGCACAGCAATAAAAATCAGGAAAATCCTGACCCACTCAGCGAAGTGGAGCTCTGCCAGAAATACATTTCTTGGCAAGGCTCTGTGCCCACTAATTAGAGACTGAACCATTTGGGGAAAGTTACTCTGTGTCCTCAGGAATCGATACAGAGCTGTCCAAATCCACCTACCTCTTCAGGAGTGAAGCTGTGGTGTTACACATCTTGGCACAGGGTGGGATGAGGCAGCAGCATCCAACGCGGATCGGGAGGCTCCAGCTGAACGGGGGGACCGGGGTGGGTGTCTGTACACACGCACACCACCTGCTTTGTACTCCCCCCAGAATGCCACTATTTTTCTTTTTTTTTTTTTTCATTAGCTGCCTGTGCTGGAGATTGTGCAAAGCTGCCAAACCTTTACTTGCACTGTAGCAGTGCTGTTCCAGAGCTCCAACATGGAGACCACTGGAAGGACTAAAAGTCTATCCCGAATACAGATATTTGTAAGGACACATCCAAATATGAGAAACAGTAAATATGCGTGTACACTTTGATCACAAAGGAAATACAAACTTCCTGTTTCATCCCAAATCTTTCAAGTAAGTTCTCTTCACAATCTACCTCACAGTATCAATACGGAACCACACACTGATTCTGTTTTGCAGGAACCACATTTATACATTTCTAAAGTCATCGAGGCATGATTTTTGCTTCAGCAAGCCTTAAAATCTGGCTTGATAAGGAAATTGGTTTTTAACATATAAAATGGACTGAAATCTCTTTTAACACTTAATAAGCATAACAGGCAGCTTTCAGGTCTGCCATGACTAAACTGTACACTGAAGGAGAATCCAGCTTGCTTTTTCTGCTTTACAACTTAACAAACTTAAATACCATTTATTATGAAAAAAGTATTTAAGAATGCCCTCTGCCCCAAATCACAAACAGTATTTAGAGATAACAATGAGTAAAAGCATATGGATGGAGTGAGCTAAAAAGAATTGACACAATCGTTTGTAATTCTGACAAACTATCCAAGAAATTTAACACAAAACAATTTAAGTTTCATTTTAAATGCTTATTTGTTTGTCAAAAGTATATTTTGCAAAAGTGTTCAAGACAATACACAGCTTTGCAAAAACAGCTACTGCGGCTGAAGGGCTAAATTTGACCTGAAATACAAGGTTGAAATTGTGCTAGTACAAAGATTTTGTAACTTTTTTTTTTTGACCCCAGCATATCAGCGTAACAGGTGTCTCACCATCCTTCCTGTCTGCATGCTTCACACTGCCTTTGTGCACTGACTGGTGAGCTTGAAAGGGTCATAAAAGAGAAAGGAGGAAAAAAAAAAAACGGAGGGAATATCAGAGTATCATCATAAAACAATCCCAAACGCTGACTCACGCTGTAGCCAGAGAGAAATGAAAACTGGGCCGTGACAGAGAAACGATGGAGAGCCTGAAAAATCCGCTGCCATCAGTAAAGTGTCAAACGGGCATTTAATAAAACAGCACACAAAGGAGGAGCCCAACTTCCAAGCAAGAGCCTTAATTTGAAAATCCTCTGGAATGCGTTGCTGCCCTTACCTCCCAGCGCAGCCGAGAGACAGGAGGAGCAGCCCCGCCAGCCCCGCTCCCGCAAAGGGCAGCGGTGTTCCTGTGCGGGCACGGCCGCCGCTCGGGGGCACCGCTCGGGATCTCAGCTCGGATGCTGAACACTGATGGGCACTGGAGAGCCCACCTGCCCCCTCAGAGCCTTTTTAGTTGACTATTACTCCGTATTAATCACGCAAAGCAGACTAATAACTTTCCTATTCAGACATAATTCATTATCCTTATTTACCCAAGCTGGCAAAATTTAGAAAGATCCTTCCTTCCAGCCTTTTTAATTACCAAAATTCTACTTGCTTTAAAATACCATAGTCTCCCTTGAGTATTCAGCAGAGCTGAAGATCACCATGGCAATAAGAAAATGGTGCCAATGTTATCTTGGCACTGACTGTCTACAAATCTCAGGGGACTTAGCACAGGAGAAAATTGAGCTCACGTAAAAGCAGGAACTCACTCTCTCTAATGATTTTAATACACCTTTTATTTTTGCTAATTTGATGTTAAAGACCTTGAACAAAACCCCCAAAACCTTGAAGCATTCAGTTTCCTAAACAGACAAACAATTTCTAATGTGTTTTATTATTTCAAGGTGAAATCCAATTTACTCACACGAAAAAGCAAGATTCTACAGTTTGCTGGATGCACGGGCAAGTGTTGTCAATGGACTGGAGTATGAAAAACAACCCACATGAAAACAAAGCTTGAGCAAAAAGATTCCACAGCTCTTCAGATCCCTTCAGATCTTAGTTTCAGGCACGAGATGAAGATTTTCCCTACAACCACAACATGCCAAAATCTGCCGCATGACACAACAATGCCCATGTTTGGTGTTTGCTTTTTCCCGACTTGTTTCCCTTCCCCTAAACTGCGTCACAGAGACAAGGGATGTATCTTTTACCAGGATTATATCTGTAAGCTAATACACAACACATCACACAAAAACTGGCAGCAGTACAAATGTACTGCAGTGCCCTGACCACTGCTCCTGACTTTTAACCTGGGCTTTCTGGAAAGGGCCAGTGCAGCACAGGAGCGTTTCCTGGAGGCAAAGCACCACACAGCCAACAATGCCAGCATGTACCAGAACACACCTCTACTACAGAAGGAGCACCTCCCCTTCCAGTTTACTGCAGTGCCAGTAGAGCTTTTCCCTTTCATGGTATCAAACCAGCCACTGGTACATTCCATTCTTTTGCAGTCAGCAAATGGGACAGTGGGAAAATAGACTATGTATGATCCCAATGCCCATACACACAAAAGAACAAATTAATTCTCTACTAGTTGAAAGGTGCATTCAAAATTGTGGTGAGGAATGAAAATGCTGTATTGCAAACATCCGGAGAGGGATTTAACTCCATATAGTGCTGATCAGAATAATCACTCTGAATAAGCAGGCTTCAGAGTGAAAAGGAATTGCCAGTTCCCCCCAGTTCTCATTTTATAAATCTGGTTTCTAATCTCTATGTCCCACTTTCTTCATATAGATACAGAGTGATTTAGTAAGTGGTCAATATAAACTTGTGCTGACAATTTTGTTAAGGAAGTAAACGGAACACATTAGAACATTGCTTTACAACTATGTACTAGGAACAGCAATAATTGTACTTCAGATATACTTTGGGGGAGTGAGTAGAAAGATTGTAGTGGGGAAGCCAACAGTGACTCTTCCACTTTCTGCTTTCTGATGGTCAGAACACTGGCATTGTATACAAGTCATATGCAATGCCTGGCTTTCACACAGTCAGAAGCGTCTAGAATATTCAAACTTTCTCTCTGAATACTTGCTTCATTCAGATACTTGCTTCAGTCAGAGTCACTTTTGTCTCTCAAACGCCAGAGTTACCAGAATACAAATTCATTCACAAATTCGACTCAAGGTTTTCATTTAAAAAGCAGACCTTCTGATGCAGACAGCCTTTTTGTTAATGTAGGTGAAAGGGTTTTTTTCCATGGGAAGGCAGGGAAGGAATAAATATTAAAACACTCTATATGTGCCACCACACAGAATTACTGATATCTGGAGAGCTCTAGTTTAATATACGGGTATTGCAAACGCATTGTACAAAACCTGCAGCTGAGCATGGGTTTGGAACACAATGCTGAGATTGCATAGGAAGCACTTCCACTTTGCAAAAAGGATATTGCATTTCCCAACACGGAATGAATTCAGAGCATCATGAATAATAGAAAAATAATGAAAACTCCACTCTGAGGCCAGAAAGGATCCCTGCTTACACGAGCTCATGAGAACTTTTAGCAAGAAATCAAACAAGTTGCACTTGGGATAAGTACGGCCGGTAAACAGTGCTAAAGCTCCCATAATGAGAAAAGGGATACCCTGTGTAAAATCACTGGAGTTTGACATGGGAAAACATGAACAGAGATTGTAGTCCTTTGCCAAAATATCTAAAAGGTCCAATGACTTAACTCAAGGTCAGAAGGACTCCAATTTGCACACTGCTGTGAAAGGATTGTTAGCTGGTCACCAACACACAAAATATCTCAAGGACTAATCACCAGTTCTTATTTAATAACAGAATTGTAGGTGGACAGGTTATTTTCTGCCCTCAAAACATCAATTTCAAATAAACATCCCTGGGAAAAGAACTCTCAAACTTTTCAGGACGGACTTTTCAACTGATCAGTGTGAAACTGCAGTTCCTGCTGTTCAAAACAATGAGGAGTGGCAGGCAGGAGCAGGATGACACCTTTCAATCCTGGGCCTCCTGACATTACCTTAGCAGACCTTTTCAGAAAAATAACAGAAATTTCTGCTGGATTACAGCTAGAACAAAGCTAATCCTGACTCAATTAGCTTATGGGATTTTCCCCCATGTGGTATGCCAGGATAAAAAAACTGAAAGCAAGAATTAATTTGCAGGGTTTTTTTAGCTAATAAGCTCAACCTTTCATGTTACCTGCCTTTAACAAGGCTCTATCCTTCCCAAGTTAGTTCTTGTAAGGAAGTTATTTCCAGTGTGACCAAGAGCAAACCTGTGATCCACACAAGAACAGATCATCTTGCTTAGCCTACACGTCCATTGCAGACAAAATTACTCAACCAAGAAGGGCACAGCCCAGCTCCTGAAATAGAACTGGAGGCAGCAGGTCACAGTCCATGCACTGTCCACAGCAGTCACACATTTTGGGCCTCCATCTTCACTCAAACCATCAACTGAAACCATATCTGGAAAGACTTTTTTTTCTGTCATTGAAATAAAGAACTGTTCGGTAACAGAAGTACACAGAAAAACCATGTCAGCTGCAGAAAGGTCCTTCTAGCAATGAAATTTTTTGGGGGGGTTTGAAAGGACCAGACTACTTTTTTAGATTTCAATCTTCCTTTTGAGCCAGTTTAAAGTACCATAAAATGTTACTGAGCCCAGAGAGAAACAAATTTCAACTCAAAAGAACAATTACTAATTAGATCAATGATCTTCAATAGTCAGGTACACTCCTTCATTACATTACAGAAACTAGACTGCAACCTCTCACTTAAGTTATTAGTCCAGGGTTTAACAACTGACCACTAAACCTGCACCAAATTTATTTCATTCCTGACAAAGCCTTAACCTCTGTGTTTGGCTACTTCCACCTTTGCTGAGTGTTTCCCCATTTTTATCTTACAGATTAAAATGAAAATACTGCATGCTTTATTAGGTTCTGCTCTCTTATTTGGGATGAGACACCAATGTTGTTTGTTAATTTAAAAAGCAGCTCTTTGGCACAAATGTTTTATTTGCTTGTTGTTTCCCCTCTCTACCTCTCTGGCATATGTCAAATGTTTAAACAATATGATTTTGATGGCAGATTAATTTTAGCACTTATAGTACAAGCTCAGCTTTCAGATGCAAAAAGCAAACTAAAATAAACTTGTTTTAAAGTTTGGGTTTCTTTATATAGTTTTAGTTTAATCACAATGTATTTAATCAAAATAAAACTTGTACTTAAAAAGCAACCCCCAAAACCCATAAATCCATGCCAGCACTTTCCAGTTTATAATGCATTTTAAGTCAGCACTTTAGAAGCACATAAACAAAACAGAACAGTGTAGGTTGGAAAGAAAAGTTGTAATGATAAGCCTTCTGTAAAAAAGGCCTTCTACCAACCATATTCCCAACAAGCTGCAGCACTGCAAAGCACAATCCAATACAAAATAAGGGTTTCAAACTAAAGCTTGGTCGTACCATAGGGAGCAATCAAAGCACACAAGTCTACTGCCACATCCCCAGTGGTCATAGTGGCTGCACCACCCTGCTGGATACACAAACCAGCACTGACCAAACGGAGCAAGGCTGAAGGTAACAGCAGTGAGATAATTCAAGTGTCTACTGGTCATTACATCCCTGAAAAACATGAGCTTTCAGATGGCCCTGGCTCACTCCAGCATACTCTGCTTTGCACCTGCACAAGGCAGTCAGACTCTCCTGCTCTTGTGATGGTCATGATGCACATTTCCCTCATCCACACAAAAGTGTGAGCAGAAGTCCTGCCACACTGCCCTTGGTTACAATTTTGTTATTAAAATGATTTTTTTTTGCAACACCTGTATTGTCAAACCGTGTTTATTGATCTCCATCATTTCTATATATCAGAGTCTGCAAATTAATTAGGATTCATTCCAGTGCATCTACTTCGTGATTTTTTGGTTTACTATGTTCTGAAAGGCCTTAGCCTTTCTGAAATGAAAATTTAAATAAAGAAATGCAATATATCCTCCCTCATTTTATTGTTATTACCTAGGTCCTACTGATTAGAACAAAGATTCATTCTCAGATTTCACAGAACAAAGCTGTTCTCTAAAGTAAGCACATTTCTTCTAGTAGAATCTTAAGTTTGTTCATAAGCAAGAAGAAAACCCTTAAAATATTTAGATACTACATCTTTATGTAAGTAGGCTATAATTAGATTATTAACTCGAGGAAGCCGATCATACCTTCCCCCAGACTTGTTCAGCACTTAACAGAACTAGACTGACCCACATGGACTCTACCCAACGCAGGGTCAAGAAGAGGGCTTGCAGGAGGGAAAATAGCTTTCTGGCAGATCAGTTGACTTGGTTCCAGCTATAACACTGACCTACTTGTACAGCACACTGCCAGGCATTTAAATCTCCCTGCCTGTTAGAGAGAACCTATCTATTCCAAGTAAAGAAACTGGGTTACCGGTCCCTGATTTTATAGCTTAAGTGAGCAGATTATCTGCCTGCAACTCCCTCAGCAGATGAATTCAGGCTCTCTCTTTCCAGCACCCATGGGAAGGGTGAGCGATTGTGATGTTCCGTTCTGGGAAGGAATGAATGCAGAAAGACCAAGAGGTAATCAGTCAATTTTCTCCAAGACCCATCATTACCAGTGTCAGAAAACAGATCTGGCCACACATGAGCAAGTGTGTGTGTGTGTGTACAACAACTGCAAGAACCCACAAACTTAACGAGGGAAGAGTGAAAAGGACGAACTGATTCGTTTCTATAGAACACTTGATCTCAAAGATCTTGCTTCTATAAAGATGTCTCCCTTTTGCTTTCTCGGGCTCTGTTGCCAAACATGCAAAAGGCATAAATAAATACAGGTAGGACATAAAAAGCTGCTCACACAACCTTTACTCATTATGCTTTAAGCAGCAGTCGTCCATCACAGAGATTCTGCTCTAGCCCTTCTCACTGTTTGCACACAAGATCCTGGTTATTCATAATAAAGCCAAGTGTTGTATTTATAGGCAACACTACAGCTGAACCAAATACAAACACTGAAGAAAACAAATGAAAACTAGTTATGAAGACTCTAATCCATACAAATATCTTCTAACTTCTTAAATAAATAAATAATGGTAAAGTAACTGCCCTGACTAACAATCCATTTTATCTCAATCTGAAAAGCAAATTAATAGCTAGAAGCATCTCATGAATCAAACTAACCCCAACTCAATAGGGTACGCACATCGGTGTATCAGATATTGTTTATCTGAAAAGTCACCCTGACGAGTCCCTCTCAGCTCATCGTGCAACAGCTGTTTGAAACCTTCCTCTTTTTGATCCTGTTCCGAAGTCAGAAGCAAGTTGCCTCTAGCATTTGGAATTTAGCTGTCAAATCAATCTCAATAGAATGCTTGGGGAAAAAAAAAAAATCATACTAGGTGCTGAAAAGGTTACATATTGGCCTCATGCACAACTGAATGCAGACAAAACCCCTTCACATGACTTCTTCTACTCCCTCTTAAAAACTACTAATGCTTCACATTCCTTTCTAGTGTAAACTTTAAAGAAATTATTCCTCTAGTAAGACTTTTTATCATTGGAGGTAGCTCATAGAGATCAAAATAAGCAACTATAATTTCGTGTACAGAAGTTTCACTCTTAGTCCTTACACCACTTGTTTTCTCATTTGCTTTACGTTTTGGTTTACACTTTTCACACTGAATTTATGGGGAAAGGAATAAGGTGCTTTCATATTTTTGGAAACCACTCAGAATATTACGGCATTGATGCAATTAAATAATTAAAAATATAATGATCTTGTCTGAAGAGGTATTTCAATATACTTCTTGGCACAACGATAGCAATTGGAAACTCTCCTAGACCACAGCCTACTTGGCACTTATCTGTCAACTTACTCACTTCTATCGTGTTTACAAAGTGGTGCCAATGAAGGAAATCTCCAGGGTTTTTGGTGGGGTTTTTGGGCGTGGGGGACTAGTTCTGGTTGCAGTAGCTCTCCCTGCAGGAAGGAAAAGACTCCCATGGAATGATAAAGGACTCACTGTTACACTATTACAGGAGATGAATTGCATTAACCCCTGCCCTTCTCCATTGTACTTGCTGCCCACTGAAAACAACAACAGAATTACTAAAATCCCACACTCTCTAATGGGATGGTAATAGGATTCAGAGGCCATTAGGGTAAAGGCAATCCATATTTCACAGTTTAATAAGCTCTTGCTGAAGACGCTGGATCCCTCTTCAAAGCCAACAATTACTGATTTAGTATTAACAAATCCTCAACTGTCAAGATTGCAGAATGCATTCAAGATGAAGTCAACAGCTTATGGTGACAGACTTTAAAAATGTGTGTAGAAAAATGAAATCACTTCAATTGAAATAATTTGTAATTTTGCAGTGATACTGGTTATTACTGTCATTTCATATTTCTCTATATCCAGATCTCATGGTTCCTCAAGTTTGCACGTAATTCAGAGTTCTGTGGTGTTTGTTGTAGAAGGCAGGAACTTTTGTCCTGTTTTCTAAGCACACATGTCTTCTCACAAAGAAATAAAACACTGAACACAGAACTATGGGACCAACCGAGTAATGAAATCAAGTTCTCCACAATCACAGATAATCACACAAACAATGCTTTAATATTATGATTACCTACAACTGGATTGCCTACTAGGCTGTAGATTCAAAAGAACCCATCATTTTCTAATAGCATGCCTTGAAACGTAGGTTGTACAACACGAACTAACTCTGCCTGCTGTTTACAGTTCTTTAAAAACACTGGTTTATATATTTTTCAAAGGCAAATGTGCTGCAGATTTTCTTAGGTCCTTTTAAAAAAGAATCATCTTATCTGTATTTTTGCTGTATCCAGTTACTCCCCATTCCCCTGTGTAACTGGCTGGGGATATAAAGAACAGTCCACTCCTTACCTTTCCTGAAACCAAAGACACACCCCCACCATTAGTGCTGCTGGATCTAAACCCCACCTTTTCACTATCCTTTTACTCACACTTCTTAAAGGGGGGGAAAAAATAAAATCCCGATGAAAACGGATGTGTTTTTTAGAAGTGATAATTCTGAAACTCAGTTTTGCCCCCACAAACATAAATACAGTTCTCAGGTAGGTGAGAGCCACTGCATCTAAAAATATGGACCATTGCTATTATAATATAATTATTTTGTACCTAATCATACAAACAACAGGAAAGCAAAATAAAACATATAATCATAAGCCAACTCAACCCAAAAGCCTGCCATCATTTCAAATTGAGGAAGCCAGTTCTTCTCCATCTACAGAGCTGGTGTTTTCGCGTCATCAGATATTGCAAATTCACACACCAGGACCAGGCTGATCTTCAAAGTTTTATGTGTTGTCTACGTGGAGAACTATTAGACTTCATTAACATTCATGCATATTCACTATTTATCACAACGTATTAATAATGAATCCAAGTACATCTTTTATTACTGCGACGACGTTATGTTAAAAGCATAAATTTAATAGAAACTGAGCTGGTAGTTTTCCTGCTGCTCCAAAAGTAGAGATCCACTTCCACAACTTTGTTTTGTCATATCTAATGATTAAATAAAGTTTTCAGTACACTCAAGGAACACTGGGGGAAGGAAACCAGAGTGATTCCTGCAACACTTGACTCTGTTTAGCTCACTGTTAAAACAAGTTTTGTAAACTGCTTTGAAAGATGCCTTCCAGAATATCTAGGGAGATCACAGAGATTTTTGAAGCATAGCTTCCAGGCAAACTAACAAAAATAACCAGAAGCCAAGTAAAAAGGGAACTGATGATCTAACTAATTCTACGACAGGAATTGTCCTATCAATATTTTACAACGCAAAGCAGAACTACAACATGAACAGAAGAAAGATGTCAAATACCACCCAAACAGTCTCTTTAAAGAGAGAAACAGAGAGCATACGAACCATTAATTTCTAAGGACCTTTACATAGATATATCTATAAATTTAACATCTAACTCCACTTGACTCTAACCACATTGTTTACAATACAACCATACATACGTGTCATTGTGACTCTGGAGTCAGGATTTCTTTCAAGTCTAGATAATGTGGTGCTGGAGCATGTCCAGAGGAGGAAATGGAGCTGCAGAAGGGTCTGGAGAGTCAGTCATGTGAGGGAGCTGGGGGTGTTTGGCCTGGAGAAAAAGAGGCTCAGGAGGGCCCTTCTCACTCTCGAGAAGTCCCTGACAGGAGGGTGCAGCCAGGGGGAGGTCAGGCTCTGCTCCCTGGCAGCCAGCAACAGGACAAGGGGAAATGGCCTCAGGGTGCACCAGGGGAGGTCCAGGTTGGACATCAAGAAGAGTTTCTTCACTGAAAGGGTGGTCAGGTGTTGGAAGGGGCTGCCCAGGAAGGTGGTGCAGCCACCATCCCTGAGGCGTTCAGGAAACAACCGGGTGTGGCACTCAGTGCTCTGGTCTGGTTGACAGGGTGGGGATCAGTCACAGGTTGGACTCGATGATCTTGAAGGTCTTTCCCAGCCTAAATTGCCATTCTGCGACTGTGAAAACAGTTTCAAAAAAGAACGCAGAACCTTCAACCACAAGTGATCAGTCAGTTCAGAAGATTTCATGTTATAAGGTGGTGAACGAGGATGAAACAATTAATTTCTTAAGGATGGCTATGGCTAACGGGGTAAACATGAAGAGAAAATGTTGCCTGCAGTGGAGCCCTGACTTGCTTCGCATTTGACATGTGCTGTCTCAAAACACCATTTTAATTTTTATTTCAGTCATTCTACAGGATGCTCTCAGAAAAGGTAGCAAGGAGATGCAATATAATGAGCTATAATACAATAATCATGGTTTGGATCTCTGTCAAGTTTCTCAGAATGCAAATGAGCATTTATCAGGAATTTGCCCAAAACAAATAATTTACACTCATTTCCGCAACACGACAGACACGATTCTCCTCCATTCAGCTCTTTGTTAACTCTGATTAATTACTTCACTTCCAAATTTCATCAGAAACATATTCATCTTTTCTAGTTTGCAACAACTGATATGCTGCACGTCAAAGTCTCATATTAGAAAACTGAACATCTGTCCATTCCTTACATTCTACTGACCTCTAGAGACTGCATGTATATATGTATAGCACACATACATTATTTATGTCCATGTGCACATACCAGAGCAATTGTACAACAGGCTGACTTTAAGAGAAATCTGCATGCAGTATCTGATGTTACAGTTTTGACTTTAATCCCACACTGTTCTCAGAAACGTTTTTCTTTCCTGCAGAAACCTCTTGCTATTTTACCCCCCCTCTTCTCTTTGTGTCCTTCCAGCACAAACACACCACGCCTTATCAGTTGTGTACAGAATTAAGTTACAACTACAAATATCAATATAAACACTGAGATAATTCAGGTTTAGTTTAAGCATTAATACCTGCTGGGGAGGGAGTGCTACAAGTCAGACACACTGAGTTACCAAAAAATAAACATTACTGTATGTGGGGAGAGGAGACCAGTCTCTCCCAGCTCGGTACAACACTTGTTCCCCCACCAAATGACAACATCTTGCAGCAGATTCCTTGTCTCCATTCTGCTGCCAGGGAAAAAAACCTCTACAAAAGCCTGTGTTGGGTTTGACATTTAGACCAAACAGAAAGGACTGAAGGAGTTGAATTTGTCAACTAAAATCTATTCAAAATAGACATAAATCCAGTAACAAAGAGAAATGAGGGGAACAGAAGAGACTGTGTTCTTCCCTAACAACGTTAGAATAACCGACGTCGTTCAGAGCCATTACTTGGTGGTACTGTGTGGTCAAGTACAACAAGAGGCATTACCACAAATATATACAAAATTAACAGCTGACATTTCAAAGGCCCATTCTCCAACTGAAAATACTTGGTATTAGTTCCATAACAAAATTCCTAGAAAACATATATTGGGTTTTCTAAGACTGCCAATCCTTTATAGAGAAGGCTCACTTATAAGACTTTCATATGATTTTATTCCTGAAATCTCACAATGGTGAGTTTAGGAGAACAATCTGAAAACAACATCCTACTTCAAAAAAGCTTTCTCTAAAAAGCTTTTTCGCTTTTTAAAAATAATTTCTTTTTGAGGACAGGGGGACAAAGCCCTCTAATGCAATGTTTTACCATGTTATAATCATATTGTGTGTGATAACAGAATACAAATTTTATTTGATTTGGAATCAGCTATGAGCTACAGGTTGAATTTTATTAAATCAGTATAAGCTACAGACAGCAACTGAGCTCTGTACCTTCAAAAATTGCATGCATAGAGTAAGAACTGTGCTAGCTAAATATATTCTACATAATACAGCTAAAAGAACTTACATCCCCTACTTTGAGTCACTTTTGAGTTACTGCATCATTAGTGAGGAAAATATATACAACCATGTCCTCCTTTAGAAGATTCTTAAGATGACTCCATTGCCAGATTTTATTTCTAATTTTTAAAATTATTTTTATTCGCACTTTTATTTACCTATTTTAATGATACTATCACACTCTCTGATATAGATGCATTTGAAACAAAGCTCACAAATAAGTCATTAAATTACTATTATCTGCAGTACATTTTCCTATGTACACATCCCAGCTTTATATTTCAATAACTTACTGCAGACTCCTAGACATACATTCCTCCTCAGTTCAAATAATGTGAGACTAGGTACGTATTTTAGAATTTCTAATGGGCTTAAAAAAAAAATACACAAACTCGGATTTTTGTCATTGTTTATACATAAATAAGCATCCAGAGACAAACCCAGAAATACACTATTGCTGCTACTGAGAAATATGGCACTAAACTCAATTGTGGCCAGAATTACTGACCCTGTGCAGCTGTTCTGAGCTTTCAGGGGTGTACTCCTAAATACAATTCCAGTATACAAGTATGCCTGCTCTTCTCTTCATGACTTTGAGAACCGAGAAATACAAAGATAAAAGTTTATTCCTTAGGGCTATATTGTGTCATAAGCCTTTAAACTGAATTTGCCAATGTTTTCAGCGGGGAATTCTCTTTAGAAACTGGTGACACATTACAATCTTTTAAACTAAATTATGTACCATTTCATTGAATTGACAAGTCTGAGAGTGAGGAAGGTACGAGAACATAATTCTGGTGATGTTCTCACTGGCACCAGTCAGGCTTATTTTTCTGAATGACACAGAATTTTAAAAATGTTAAAGTGCTCATTAACTTTTGGCCATGGCCAACTGAGATGCACAGCATCCAATGGCCATGGCTAATGGTCTCTAAACCAGCAGGAACTACTAAGTGTGAAACCAAAAACTACACGCCCATTCAATAAATACATATAGCATTACCTTTCCTAAACCATACCCACGACATGCAGAAAGATTTCACTTCCTCTGCACATCAAGCACACAGACAGTTTTCTGAAGGTTAAGGAATTACCTTGGTATGTACACAGTTGTGTGCATGCACAACTTGAGCAATAAATTAAAGAAGCAAAACATTAAGGAAACCCCTACTGGCAACAGCATACCTATATGAGGGAAAAAAGCCCCAAACCAAATAAACAACAAAAAACACCCCCAACCAACCTAAAGCTTGTCAGGTTAAAGACATTTTGGTGCACACATCTGCAAAAACCCATAAAAATACTAAACCTAAGCCACAATAAATAAATAGCCTACAATGCTAATTACATGAGAGATGACTGTAGAGATCTGCCACACATTTTTCTGCATTTTCTTCCAATTATAAGCAGAAGTTGAAGTTTTCTTACACATTAAGTAGCAATAAAGGTATGCTCCTATGTATTCTAAAATTCAGTCAAACATAATAATTTGAATTCTACAAACTGACATCTCTTCCCTAAAAGGTCTTCAAATAATTCTTGTTTTTCTTTTTTTTTATTTAACGTACAAATAGGTACAAACCAGTTGCACACAGAGAGATCACATTTTTAGCATGACTAGCTTAAGTTTTGCATGTTTATCCTGCTTTACATGAAAATCTAGGATTAAAGAAACACAACACACATTAGGGTTTTGAATTTGCAATCAGTTACGGTTGACGATCATCGCCAAAAATAAATATTCCCACAGATAGAGGTCAGTGGTTGCCTGAAATTGCATCAGTTAGTGCCTGTATACTAAAATTCTTCACTCCTTTGGGACTGCTTTATCATTTTATCAGATAAATTAAAACAGTAGTTTCAGCATAGAACATCACAGTTTCCTATTCACACATTTGCCATTAGGTGCTTACAATTTATTGATCTGAGACTCATCATAGGGCTTTTCTCAGAATTTAATTATGTAAGAAGATGGTAACTCACAATTGTTAATAGCTAAAAAAAAGTACGCATAAAAAAAGCGTACAAATTAAGAGAGGGTATTTTTTGTCTTTTACGTGTTGATTTGGTAAGCTCTTGCTGTTCTCAAAGGAAAGCAACTTGACTGTTCTAGAATTCTAATTTTGAGGTGGCATGCATTTATTTTCTTAATTTATAGTTAAATATCTGTATTTTGTGGCTGTATTTAAAAAACAAAACAAAACCCCCTAACTTCTAGGGATATTCTTTCAGCCCTTCCTCTAAAAAAGCACAGATCAAACAATGTTAATGCTAGTGATAAAATTTTAAGAGCTAAGTGAAAACTAAAAACCTTAAAAGAAGACACATGGTTGTATCTACACGTGCCTCATTTCAGCAATTGTGTCTCTTCAGGTTTTCAGATAGAACAGCACCTACAATAATGATGTAAAAATTACTGATCTCACATTATGGAACTACCAACAGCCTTGAGGTTTTTCTTTGGTTTTTGTTATCTCACTGCATTTCTTCCTCTAGATGAAGTAATCTTTACTTTGCTCTCCAGCAACATCTACTGGAACATCAGTAAAATGCTGCTATTTCTATTAATCACCCATTTAACATCTAGTAGGGCAGAGTTGGCAAATGCCAAAAGCAGAGATAAATGCTCTGCAATTCAGATCCTGCTTTCTGGGCTCAAGCACATCAAGGTGGCTCAGCTTCAACCTTCTACTTTTCTGCCATTTCATAAGGATCAAAGTCGTCATGACTAATTCCTACCAGAAGTCATCTACCATTTATACTCAGATATACTTTATTTAAGTCACAAAATATCATTGGAAGTTACCACATTACATCCAGGACTTCCATTTTTGTCAGAAAAGTTACTGCTCATTTCAGTTTGATCCAACATGTGCTTAAAAAGAACTGAAGCATAAAAAGAGCTTGAAAGAACATATAGAAACGTTTGTGAAAGGTGAAACAGAGGTGGACTGGCAATTCCGATGCCAAAAAATAAACAAGTTCAGCGAAACCATCGTTAAAAAGT
This sequence comes from Cnemophilus loriae, assembly GCA_013397755.1. Classification (NCBI taxonomy): domain Eukaryota; kingdom Metazoa; phylum Chordata; class Aves; order Passeriformes; family Corvidae; genus Cnemophilus; species Cnemophilus loriae. The sequence continues at coordinate 1,346,706 of VZTF01001321.1, forward strand.
AACAATATCCACAGCAAAACAGTGAAACGTTTACAAGTTCTGATTTCAAGTCTTCAAAAAAAAAAAAAAAAAAAAACCAAACCCAACCTATCCCTGCGTATGAGGATGAAAGTGCATGATTAGCTACCACTGAAGGAAAGGAGCACGGCTCGAAGTCCCCCTTCGCCCAGGGGAGACTCTGCATCCCTGGGGGCTCGGTCCCTCTCAGCTGCGGTGCCTTGTCACCGCCGATCTTGCACAATCGGCCCCTGCAAACGTGCCCCCAGCCCCGCCGCGTACACCCAGCGCTGCCGCGGAATTCTGGAATTCGCAAGGCACGGGCGCTGCGCATTCGGATGGCTGCAGGCAGCACCCAGCCGTTTGGGGAAACTCGCATCCAGACCAAAGTTCTCAAGCAAACAGATTCCTTTCTCTCTGCAGGATGCTCATCTGTAGGTCTGCACCACGGAATTCTGCCTATCAAACGATGTTTACTCTACGACAGCTTACGAAGTTAGCTTTTCCCAGCTCTGCTTCGAGCCAGCCAGCAAGTGCTCCACTTTACAAATAACTCCGATCACTACAAGAGTATTTGCTTTCTTCCAGAGCCCCAGTAATGGTCTAACTATCCCTGCCTGCTTGTTCGCTCTTCAGTGTGACAGTGGAATTCAGAATATCACTGTTGCTCAGAATCCCTTCCTCCTATTTTGAGTCAGTTTGCTGATACAGAGAGCAACTGTAAGACGTAGGGAGAGAAAAAGGGCACCAAAGCCAGTGACGACCAGAAACAGGCATCCCAATAGTTAAATATTCCAGTTGTGAATAAAAAGCACTTACTAAAATTGTTTTTGCCTTTGGAATCCCTATAAAACCTCAATGTATTTTTTTTACAGAGAATGAAAGGGCACGTTTCCCAAAACCACAAACCCTTTAGGCTATAGAATTTTATATTATCACAAGACAAGTTCATAGGCTTTGCCTGATAAATTAGCTCCTCTCAATAACTGTTAAACAGAAAGCCCTTTATTGTAATCCAAGTGCACTTGTGGACAGCACTTTCAGAGTTAACTCCATTTGACAACTGACATAAATCCATTATTCTAATTTGGTGATTGCTTTACTAAACACAGATGCATTTTATGAGTTTTAGTCACGTATTTCATTCAGGATGCTACTTAATCTCAATTTACAAAACATAAACACGAAATAGGTTTTACAGTATGTCTAAAAGGGTATAGCTACTCATCCGACAAAATGCCAGGCAAACAAACCATATTCACCTAGACCTAAACTCAATGCTAGATTTTACCTTACACAACCAATAGTAAATAAGTAAATGATTTTTTTTTAATTGAGCTGTTTTGCAATCAAATTGCAGAATGCAAGCTCCCTGAGGGTTGTTAGACTCTAAAGCTTTTCTTGCACTGAGATTTCAGCACTGAATTTAACCTTAAGCAAAGTCCAGCTTTCACAAAAGCTGGCTCTCTGATTTATTTTGGTACACAGAGAAAAGGGAGGAAAAAACAAGCACCCGTTGTGAATACAGCATCCTCAGAACCCCATTCTAATTCAATTTATAGCACATACTTTACATCTTAAACAAAAGGAATCTGATACAACACCGCTGCTGCCTCTTGCTGCAGTTGCCTGCCTCAGTTACAGAACGCTGAAAATCCACCGCTCCGACCAAGCACTCCATAAAACATTCGGATTCAGACTCTTCTTACCTGCCTCAGTTGAAGGCTTCCTTCCCTTGTTAGCAGTATGAAGCATCCTCCAGCCTTCCCAATCCTTAGCACCGGCCTCGAATTGCACAGCTAAGTCCCCTTTCTGCGAGAAAACGCTTATTGAAAGTGATTAGTTTTTGTTGTCCCTTTTAAGTCCCTCCTGCGGGAAAAAGCCGGGGAGCGATGTGACGCCACCTTTTAATCTTTTGCGAGAGTGAAAAGGCAGAAAAGGAGCGCTCGATCAAACTGAGCTTCACACATGACTAAAACTCGGCGGAGAGGCTGCGAGCTCTGGCTGAAGCACCACTAGGCGTGAGTGTAGGAACAGAGAAGAGGGGAGAGTCAATGAAATGTGACAACGTATGTGCATCAAAGACGGGGAAGAGGGAGAGAACAATGAGAGAGAGATCGCGACAGCAACGAGGGAAGGAGGAAGAATGAGAATGGGAGGCAGAATAAGCCTGAAGAAAAGAGGAGAGTTTTGAAGCAAAGAATTCGCAGAATAAAGCCAAAGTGTCTGGCAGCTTCTGTTTTTATCTCAGTGAGCATGACATACTGCCTCTCTCATTTAGCAACACATTCTTGTCTCTTGCAGGTTTGAAAACTGAGATAACCACAGTGTGTGCCTGTTTGCGCCTGACTGGCACACTTGTGTGCGGTATACCTGAGATGCCCCCCAGCCATCTTCTGGAGATGCATTTATGTGCAATTAAGTTCATATATTCATTAGGAGAGACACCTCCCCCCGCCCCCAAAAAGCAGGAGCTGCTAATTTCTACATCGATTTACAATATAGTTTCAGTGGCAGATGGAATTCTACTTATAACTACTAACAAACTGCCACTGATAAACAAATGACTGAACAAATGTTTAATGTTGATAACTGAGTTATCATAGCAACAAAACACATTAGTGTTGATAAATCTGTTTTTAAGAAAAGGTATTACGGACACTTAATTTTATTTAGCCTGTAATTTCTAGATGAAATTGCTCTAAGTGGTCGGAAAAGAAGAAACTTGACCCAGAACTAACATTTTTAAAGGAATGCATCAGAGATCTGTTCATATTTCCAATGTTTTTAAAAAGCAATTACAAGCTAAACCACAAATTTCAAATTTAATTTTGAATTCCTACCAATCTAGAAAAGACCCACACAGTAAGTCCTCATACAAGTAAGGTTCATTTCCATGCAAGATGGGGGTGGGATGTGTGTGTGGATTTTTTTGGGTCTTTGGTTGGTTGGAGGTTTTCTTTCTAACTAAACACGGAACATCAGGGCAGCCTCTGTAATTTGCTTTGTTCATACCTTCTGCCTTTACATGGTCAAGGCAAATGGGCTTTTTGCCAACTGGCAATTGGTCAGCTGGCCCAAAGCACACAAGGTCCTCGTCTGCAGACCTCACACAAGTCCACAGCCACGCTCGGATTTACGTGGAGCCAACATGCAATAGGAACAAACCCTAAAAAAAGATGTATTTTCTTTGCTGCAGCACCTTATTTGGGCTATTGGATCCTACCACCTCGACTGCATCGGGGAAAAGGAAGGACAAGGTCAGTGACTTCAGATGCTGGAAATCTGGATCCAGATCTGGACAGTGCAGAAGAGTGCTGTGGTAGCTCATGCAAGTCACACAGTGCTACGTTCTGGCATCCGTCTTAAGATACTCAGGTAGCTCAAAGGAATATTTCAACAGCGTTACATAATTTGGCATCCTCTTTTCTAAGGGTTTTCCAATTCTAGAGAGGAGGTTATAAACATGAGTTCACAAATGATTATCAGGGAATCAGGGGTCAGTTTCAACCCCAAGTACTTCTGTATCATTATTATACCACAAAACTTGTAAGAATTGATGTTTTTCTATGAATGTTTGCCTCCAGAATCTCATCAGAAACCACCACAGTAAGCTCTGGACAGATGGAATCCAGTTTTCATATTTGTATAGCAACACTTGCAAAACAACTCTTTAAACTTGCAAACCCCAGCCTACTGATAAATTTGTGATTGCTTCAGCATTTCCCCTCATTTTCTGTCCCCTGGGGACTAGGAATCCACTGACATAAATACAGATCCATTAAAATCAGATTCTCACTAACCTTCTTAAGCAGCCTTCATCATGTGAACTTAGAGCAAAGTTACCATAAGGAGAAAAATATTAGAGAGAACACTGGGCTTTTAAATCTGTCTGTATGTGTATCAATGCACCACCAGCTGACCTAGCACAGGAGCAGTTTGTGTGATGCATCAAGCATTCCTTCATGCTCTGCTGGAGTAAGGAGTCCAATGGATTCCTTACACTGTTTTAAAGGCCTCCTGTTTTATGGAGATAAACACCACCTGAAAATCCAGGGGACAGAAAGATGAGGGAGAAATAGAGATCCATGAGTTTAGTTATTGCAATTTTTTCCCAGAGTATTATTAGTAAATTCTCTAAAGGAAGTGCCCCACTACCTTTGAAAAGACAAAAAGCAAAAGTAAGTCCCAAGTGCTATAAGAAGCCCCTCTGCCTACGCAGTGTGTGCACAGGCCTGTGCACACTCAGAATGAGTAACAGGAACAATTAGGGGAGAGATCTTTCCTGTTTCCCATTCATTTTGCATTTTCTCACCCTTACCATTTACCATTGGTAAATTGCTTTTCTCATGCAGGTCTTGATAAGGAGTTTCCACATCTATTACAATGTACTAGATTATATCCATGACAACAACTTTCAGAAAATGCAAACACATACCTGCATACTTCTAGAAGTATTTATTCATTCTCACAGGCCTATCTACAAATTCACAATGGAATCAAATGGCTGCATTTGCATCCAAGGTCAACAAAACACTTGAAAACATGCATGCAGCTTGTTTGTTTTCATGAAAGGCATCAGACTGTGTGGCTAAAACCAAGCATGAGCTTATACACTGAAAAAATAAATTGTTTTCTGCAAGAACTGACCTTATGTTTGAACTAAAAGTGTTGGACACTGAACTGCTTGACTCCTTACAGCTCCAGTGAGCAAGGCAAGTCATTCTCCTATGGAAGTTACTCTATAAATCAGCCACATTTCCATAAGACAGGCGAGGCTTTGATGAACATGAAGGCGAAAACTGTATTTTACTGCTGCTAAATGTGCTTCCACTTAAGCTTCCTCAAGCAGTACTCCAGGAGCACACCAGCACCACGCCAGAGAACATCACAAAATAACTACACACAGGAATGCCCCAGTAATGCCATTTTGTGCAGAGATACAAATAGCTGATTTCCAGCCCTTTTCTTACACTTTCACCACTACAGAGAAAATAACTAAACCAGAGCTTTCCCCTCAATATTACCTGAGGAAGCCAACTCTAAGTTTAATCACAGAAACTTGTCTACTCTGCTAGAAACCTGGACTGTTCTCCCACGTGTTTTAGTCCAAATGCAAACACATCCTCAGTGACCTCAAACTTCTGCAGTGACAGAACAGTTTTGGAACATTCACCACACTGCATTGTTTCAGTGATGCTGAGTCCACCCTGCCCCCTACAACCCTCTCCAGGAAAACCCAGGGTCTTCGAGAACGTGGAGCATCACACAGCACATTATGGAGAAATGAAGTAGCAAACGGCTAGAAAAGCACTCGTGCCTGTCACAGGGACTGCTGGCCAGAAACACTCACTGACTGCAAGTCCTTTGGAAGGCTCTGGTTATGCAGAAGGGCCAATGACCACTCACTTCCTCTTTGCACTATCCTTCTGTATTTTACATCTAGCAGAGACTTTCTTTGCCAATTACCTAGCTGGGTGACACAAACACAGAACTAATTTTTCCAGCCTTTTGGTTTTGTTCTGTTTCAGACCTGAAGACTGACTGTGTCTGAGAGCATCTGGTTTTGTATTTTTTTTTTCCAGGTACAACTGTTGGTTTAATAAAATGTACCACCTTTTTCTCCCCAAACTCTGTTTCAATAATACCTTTGGATCTCTAACACCACAAGCACTATAAAATTATAAGGGCACAGAGTGGCCCTTCATCTCTCCCCAGCCTCCATTCCCTAGAATGGATCTGTTCACTGCTCAGAGGGAATACAGGAGGAGCACAAGGGCTAGAAGTGAGGCAGAGCATACAAGAAAATCTCTTGTGTCTTATATTGCCTATACTTAACTTCCCAGCACCCAATTTACAGTGAGAAATGCAGTTGGTGTGATAAAAGAAGTGCCAGGATCAGACATGATTTTACTGGCGAGAGGCACAAAATAAAGACCTTGCACAAGCATAAGCTACGGCATCCTGGCAGGGTGAAGAAAAACTGTGATGCTATTGCTGGTATGAATTATAAAACCACTTAAATGCTGCTTTTTGAGCATAACTGAATACAAGTGATAGCATCATTATAAATTAAAACTGTTTATGACCTCCATTTGGTCCAAACACTACAACCTTACTCACTATATGCATGGTTGAACAAATTGATCTACGACTGCCTGTGTTACACGATAGAAGGGATGGCCAAGTGTTCTGAAGAGGAAACAAAAAGAAAATACCAGCAAAAGCAGCCTGTAGTGACTCATGCAGATTTCTTAATGGCTACTGAAAATAATCTTTGATTCCTATCATTGACAACTCAGTAAGTGATAATAGCTAATACCTAAGTTATTATTTTATTTACATAGTTAATTTCTAGTTTTCTCTATTTCATAAAAATAAGCGTTAATATGTTTTGAAACCAATCATTTCACGAATGAATGGAAATCAGTACTTCTATAAATTCTGCTAAAGTACTGAAATAGGAGATAATCAGTATGTTCTTGATTATTTGGGTACAAAATTTTCAAAGGACATGTAATTCCACCCCGCTCTTGTATTTATTTCTAAAACCATAGAGGAATAAGCATTAAAACAACATTTCAAGAGTCAGACTTCTGTGGCACCAACTTGTTGTGTGCTTCATACACTTCCATCTAGAATTTTTTTCTCCCATTATAGTCACACATGCTAAGGCCTTTCAAGACTGTCCTCAGTACCTCAAACAATTCCTGAAGTATCTCCCACACAAGATTTACATTTTTTAAACCAGCAGTAAACCGATTACTTTCATCTGTGCCTAAATGGCAGCCAGTTCACGTGAACCTCCTGTGCCTCAATTAACATTAGGGATGAAAGAATAATTTACCTACAAGGTTCAGGTGTGCCTGATCTCTTCCTGCCACGGGCTGAGAGCTCCTCCACGCTGTGCAGGCACGTTCTGCTTGCAAAGACAAAGGCTGGCTTCCAGGAGAGCCCTGTGAGGCTCCGCAAGCATTTTCTTCACAACTAGGTAATTTAAGTTCTCTACGTGAAATACAAATCTACGCTGAGACAAGAGCACGCAGCTTCACGGAGTGCACAATTTATGTCAGAGTACAGGGCAACACACTTAGAAACTGAACAAAGCCTAGTTTTACTGCCCAGTCCCCTGAATTAATATGCAACATTCATGCCTTAAGTATACCCTTGAGCATTCTCTGAGCCACAGCTTTGAAGATGTGTTGGTTTCCTATGCACTAACTTGACCTATATTCAGGCTGACTTCTATTCTGAGATTATTTCTGCTGCGAATTCAATTCCAGCCTCTACAGACACTGCTTTGCTACACCTATGATACGGATGGCAAAAAGCAGAAGGATGTCAACAAATTAAAAGGCCGCTGCTGTCACTGCCTAACAACCAGGAGAATCAAAAAACTCTTTGTTTTTTGTGAGCTGATCTTGACACAAGCATATTTCCTTGATAATGTGTCAGCACAGAACCAAACCTATAAACCTTTTTAAACTGTTTGCTGTTTTTCAGGGTCCAAAGATCTGCTGCCCTGCTGGAGCCAAGTTTGATCTGTGTCATGAGCCAAAGAAACCAAAACCTGCAATAACCAGAAAATGGAGGCAGGGAAATTAATTACTTTTTATTTTAAGAGTAAAGTTACAAGATGAAAACAGAAAAATGGCTCTCCATCTCTAATAGGACAGGACACAGCAGAGGAAGGGAAAAACAGGAACAAAGGTCTTACCTATTTAAAACTTGCTCTTGTTTGCTCATCTTCTGATTCATAATTTTTGTACCAGAACTCCCCTTTCCCACTATATTTACTACACAATGGTCTCACAGGATTAGGTCTCACCCTGACAATTCATTAAGTGCTTCAAATTGTTTCGTGTAATGATCAAGAGGACTTGTATACTGTAACAGAACACCAAACATTCCACTTATCTCATAAAACAAAATTGTCAAGCCCTCTGAGTTTACAGCTCAAAGAGCCCTTGAGAAGTCAGAGGACTCCCATTCCTGCACAGGTATCCCAAGGTGTGATGAGCAGGAACACTGGAGGGACTGCGAAAGCAGCAATGCCGTAATAACAGGGTACAAAAACCACTGCATGGTCCCCACGTGCAGAGTCCTAGTCAGCACACGAGTCAAGAGCTTCTTTTATTAAACACTTTCCTGCTGCATCTAGACTACGACTCAGGCGAATGAGTTGACAAGAAAAAGGGGAGGCAGCCTCAAGAAAGTCTGATTTATTCCCCATCTGTTTTGGTACAGCACATGGAGGAAAATTCCACCACCAAGGGTTGACATGGCATTAAAAGCACCTTTAATTTGGCATTTCCTCAGCTCTCATCAGACACAGGATACTGGTTTTGGTGAGCCTGTGGTATAAACCACAACAGCTGTTCCTTCCTGTCACACCACTAAGAGAGTGCACACTTAAGAAAAAGAAAAAAAAATTGGTAAATGTGAAGTGCTGATTAGAATGTTGAGAACAGCAAGAGCTTGACAGGATTGACTCTTGAGAACTTTAAGATATAGTATTTTAAGTAAATTGTTAAAAAGTGACAGAAATGTTCAAAACAGCATATGCATATTAAAAATGCTATAAAAAGTGAGTGTGACATTACAGATGATTAAAATGTAAAAAAAAAATTATTTAAATGCACATTTTAGGTCTGGTTTTACAACAACTGTTTCACAGTTCTGAAATGCAACCAGATCAGATTATAAATAGCAAGATATGGCTTTCTAGATAGATTCATTCTCTTACAATTATCAATAATAAGTAATTTGCTATATTTTAAAATGATGCCAATTTAATAGTAACATTCTTCTTTTTTTCCACTCAAAGTTTTTTCCTGTAGAACTTACAGATTTTGACTCCATGGAAACTCAATTGAGACTGTGCCACATCTTTCATACAGCTGACTAAGAGCATGGGTGAACTATCTGGCTGTTCTTTGAAATGTTCTTCAACTTTATGAAGACAGACTCATTAAAGCAAAAGCCTTCCCACAAACAGTTTCTGACAAAGTGAAAAAGTAATTAACACAAAAAAAGAAGAGAGAACTATTTTTACTTTTACTATTTTTCACCCAGCCAGTTTATTAGAGGCATTGTCATTTTTGACGTGCTCTCTCCTGTGACAATCACGGACGCAATTCAAAACTTCACTTATCAGCCAACGCTCTTTTACAATTACTTCATCCTTACTTATGAAATCTGGGATAAAATGGTACAACTTCAGGTACTGAATACCTAAAAAACCCCTCTAGAAGCTGCCAGGAATAGAAATTAACTGTACTATACAACATGACAGAGTCACCACATACACTTCCCAGAAAGTGCTCATTTTAATGCCCACCAAAAGCACAACATTTAAGGGGTACAATCTGTGGGGAAAAAAACCCAAACCAAACAAAAAAAAAACCACAACCAAAAAACCCCCCAAACAGAAAAAAAAACCAAAACCCTCCCAAAAAACAAACAAAAAAACCCAACCAAAAAAACCCCAAAACCCCAAACAACAAAGCAGAGAGACAATCTCATAGTGCTCAAATTATCTAATAACTTCCATTTCCTCTTTCCCTGAACCTCCTATTCGTTTCTTTTCCTCTCCATTTTTCTCCATTTAAACTGTGTTTGTTGAACTCAATGGAGAAACACTCGGATCCCTGATGAAATTTTATATAACCTCATTCATTATAGATTTTTCTGCTGATTAAGGTTGCAAAGTAACTATAATAATGTAAAGCAATACCACGTTGCTGCTGTTCCGGGGGTTTTTAGCACAAAGGATATGAGTGCAGCCAGACAAAGCATAAATCATAAAGCATATTACAAGCAATCTGTTGCCCTTATCTCTACTGTAGCACCTAGTTTTTGTCTCAGCTAACAGGTTTGCTGTCAACCAAATTCACAGACTATTAGTTGTCATCAACCAATGACAAAGAAACAAAATGTGTGAAGAAGCACATAGTACTGTGAACTTCATTTTCAAAATGCTTCTCAGTTTGTTAAGAACGAGCCAAACCCATTGTAAGATCACAAGTGATGGCTGATCCAAGTCCTAAGTAGTTCCAACACATCTTCTGGTACTCACCAGAATGGAAATATTTCTTTATGCTTATCAAGAAGTCCTTTAAGAACAATGAAAGGATGTTATTGAAATACTTTCAAAGCCTGCTGATGCTTAAAGTCCACAAGATAAAACAAACGTTTACCATAAAGATAGCAGGAGCAAAATGTTAGTCCTCGATAAGCCACCCAACACTAAAGACACACAGGCATTTCTCTTACTTACAGTACTGAAATGACATCCGTGGAAAAATAGCAGACAAATGCTGACCCACACGCATTTGGGCTGCACAGAGCAGCTCTGGGGAAGCCCAGGCTGCACGGGCGGAGAGCTGGCAAGTGCCAACACCTGTGCCCCCTCAGCTGTGTCCCCTCAGCTGACCCAGTGACAGCAATCACCGCTCTCCACCACAGGGACACCTGGGCAGGGAAATCACGGCCCCTCCCCGCTCCCCAGGTGCATCCATCAGGAGGCTGCAGGCAGCCACCGCCTGCCCTCAGACCCTGCCCACCACAGCCGTGGTGCAGCACCGCCTCTAGGGCTGCCCATCGTCTGGAGGTCTCCAAGCAGCTCATGGAATTAGGCAAACCCGCAAGTGCTCCGCTATGTCACGTTCTGAGAAACCTCTGCTCACCCAGATGAGTGCTCAGATGTACCCCAGTGACCCATCTCTGCCAGAAGGGTCAGCGGAAGGCTGAGCCTGCCAAACCAGAGCTGCACCACTCACTGACCCCCTAACGCAGTTACAAGTTTTGTTATGACATGAGATATTTACTAAAACAGCCAATAAGGAGGATGGCAGTGCTCGAGCTGTTCAGCTACATACAGAATGCTTTGCCCCCCAAACCATTAAAACTGAGTTTAACACTCAGCTGGATAGGTGGCATCTACGCCAAGGGATGGGAGGCTGGGGGTTGCACTCCGGGGACGTTTGTCGCTAATGCAGCACTCGCTTAAGGCTGGGGCTCCTGGCAGACCGAACCTCTGTCCACACAAAGGTGCTCGGGACACAGGAGCTCAATGCTCCCTCTGCCCCTGCCCGGCCCAGCTGCAGCCAGCTGCGCCGGGAAGAAAAGCGAGAAGACAGAAATTCCGAGATTTGCTCTGGCTATGGGTTTTTTTCATACAGTCACAGAATGGTTTGGGTTGGAAGGGACCTCAAAGATCATCTAGCTCCAATCCCCCTCCCGTGTGCAGGCACACACCTTCAACTTGAGGAGGTTTTCTGTTGGTTGTTTTGGTTTGTTGGTTTTTTTGAGGGGAGAGAAGGAGCGTTGCTGCTGCACTTGGTTTTCTTCTCCCCTGGAGCTCGGCCCCAGCAGCTGCCCGAGCACCCCGTTCCCGAGGCCGGAGCGGAGCCGCACTGCCTCGCCCCTTTTCCGTCCCGGCACCGGGCAGAAACCGCCCTCGGGGCGCGGGCGGTGCCCCCGCATCGCCGCCCCACGGACCTGCGGGCGGGCCGGGAGATGCGCGGGGCGGAGATGCGCGGGGCGGGAGATGCGCGGGGCGAGAGATGCGCCAGGCGAGAGATGCGCGGGGCGGAGATGCGCGGGCGCTGCCCCCGCACGGTCGAGCCGCCCCTGGGGCGCTCGGGACGGCCCCTGCGCGGCGGGGCACGGACAGGGCCCCCCGCCCGGGGGTGCGCACACGGCTTCTCTTCGGAACGAGAGGAGGTGACCGTCCTGGGCCGGGGAGGGGCACGGCCGAGCCCAGGAACGCCGCGGGGCACCCACGGCAGCCCCTCGGGCGAGCCCCGGGCCCCGGCGGCCGCCGGCGCGGGTGCTGCTGCCGGAGCGCTGCGGGCAGCACCTGCCGGCCGGCCCTGCGGAGGGAAGGTCAGAGGAGAGAGGAGCGGGATGTGATACAAACCAGAACTGACAGCGGCTGAGCAGAGACACGGCTCCAGCCAGAGGAGAGCAGGGATCCTTCGGATACCAGTAGCGGCTGCGATGTGCGGTGAATACCTGAGCAGCCCGGCTGGGCTCACCGATCACGAAGAGATGCCACAGGGCCAACACTAATGGCAAGTCTGTCTCGCCACAGTCATCAGCATGACAAGGCTGATGCTGTAGGTGCCTGGAGAAACAGATCTTTTATTTTCTCAGAGACCCAGGTATAAACTATGGGCTTAGCTCATGCAGAAAACCCAAAATGAGCACAACTGATGGCTGCTAGTAATGTGAACAATCAAGGACTATAGTTTTCACTTTGGATTAACAATTTTAAACATGGGATTCCAGTAAATTTGTAGCTACACAGCTGCTGAATGAAAACAAAACAAAACAAAACAAAACAAAGCCAAACTTTTACATGAGTCCGAGCTGAACACTTTAAGTTATAATCAAATAAAACCTTTTTAAAATTTAGTTGCCCCATTAGTGACTCGATTACAATCCAGCAAGACCAGAAAAAATCCGTGAAAAAGCACACAAAAAACAGTAGGAAACTGAACAACAGAGGGAGACAGGGACATGCAGAATCAGTACATATTCCAAAGAACAATATGCAAACATGGAAATACTTCTGCTCCAGCTACAAAGACCTCACTCAGTATGTGACTGTTTCAGTCTGAAAGCAAATCACTTGCTTGGAATCTTAACTCGGCCAGTTCCTCTATGGCCTCAAAGTACACTGAACTCATGTCCCCAGCTGTATCTTTCATACTTTGGCACACAAATTTCCCAGAACCCAAACATGCCCTGCTGTCCCTGCACACTGCTGGGCCACGAAGGGCAGGAAGGAGTGAGCTCTGCACCAGTGCAAACAGACTGCAGCGCCTGCACCTTCCTAGCAAATTGATATTCCAGGTAGAAAAATAATTTAAAAAAAAACCAACAAAAAACCCCACAAGCAAAGAACTCTCCTTGGAAAAGGCAGAGATGAGAGCCCCGAGTGACCCTGCCCCTCTCAGTCTGTCTGCACAGGTGACAGATGCTGCCTCCTCCCATCCCCACGCTCACCAGGGGGAAGGGAGGTTGCATCTATTTCGGTTATTAAGTGGATAATGACTCCATATGCTGTCCTGCAGCCAAGCAACAAATAAAAATCATAATGTACAGGCCAAATAACTTCCTTGGAATCTAGACACATTACTATGCATAATTCTCTTCTTAATGGTTATAAACAGACCAGAGCAATATACAAAAATAACATTCTACACAGAAGCATGATTATAATCAGCTATGTATGACATTTCTCTGCCATTTGGGTTAACTTTCAACAGCATTCTAACAGAGCTTGTCATTTTTCAGGTAATATCTTGCTTCAGTAATTCTATTTCAAAGTAGAAAACAACACCTAAGGGTACAACTACTAATAGAGTTATACAGAAGGCATCTCAAATCCCCCAAAATTTTTTTTTTAATTTGCAGTAGGGATCCCCCAAAAAACACAGGGCTAGTACTGACAACTTATTTCTTCTATGATGACTGGAAAATAGAATGTAAACAACATTTGTTTTATTGTTCAGACAAGTTACACTGAACTCCTGGGAATCAGTGTTTTAAAAATCCATGCAAAATCCATGACCGAAACAGAGCCTTGGAGATCAAATCACATCTCAGTTTGAGATTCATTGCTGGATCTTGGGAAAGACAATTGTCTTTGATGTGGTCAATTTTTTCAGTTTATATAATGGTGGTAATGATACCTCACAGGACTCATTTAAGGGTTTAATAACTAATGCTCACAGAAAATTTTCAAGTTGCTAATTATGATTATTTAGCTAAGTGTTAACCTAATGCATATGTAAAAAACAAGTATTAATGTATTCCCAAAGATGATTATGATCATAATTATTATTAATGCCACACGGACAAGTGCAACTGTTCCTCGCCCGCCCAGGTGTGAGGTGTGTGTGACACACCTGGCACCTGCAGGAGAGGCAGGGTGCCTCAGAAGTCATAACACATGGAAACTATGCTAGAATGGGAAATGCTGGAAGGAAAATACGCTCACAACACAGCCTGAAATGCCTTAAAAAGCCCAGTTTAGAGTCAACCTGAATCATTCAGACTCCACTGTGAGTGGCTGGCTCGGCTGTGGGGCAGGGAAGAGCTGGGAGGTCAAGGAGGAAGCAGCAGGAGCCCCGGCAGAGCCGGCCAAGGAAGTGACTGCAGCAGCCCTGACACAGAGGAAGAAGCGAGAAAGCAGCAGGGGTCGTGGTGAGATTGGGAGGGCACAGAGAGATCTGGGGAAAGAAGTGCCATTGCCAGTTCTCTCAGCTAACGTTTGGCCCAGAAAACACTGGGAACAACTGCACTTGGTGCAGTCCTCCTCAAAATAGAGCGAGTTTTATTCCAGCAAATATGAATACATTAGGGAAGAGAATAATTGAGACGACTTTAGAAGGCTTCAGGAAAAGAAAAATCCTGTAAACAAGATTGAGCAACAAGTCTTTGAAAGAATCCTTTTGTTCCCAGCACAATGCTCCCCAAATCTGCTTCTTCAGAACAGTATTCATTTAAGGAAAAGAAAAAAGAAGAGAGAGATAAAGGGAAAGCCAAGAATACATTTTAAGGCAAAAGGCACTTAAAAACCATTTTCTTACTCTTCAGATTTTTTGTACCTAAGCCTGGAGGTACATTGTCCACACTCTGTAACACTGGAGGTTCTTGGGCTCGGCTGCTTGCGTGGCTTTTACTGGGCCAGCACAAACAGGGCCAGCAAAAAAACCTCCATTGCCTGGCCTGCCAGGTGGGAATGACACGGTCTCAACTCCAAACTGGGAAACCCCTCACACCTCCCATTTCCCTAAGGAGTTTTTAGAAAAGCCCACTCTGCCTTTGGCCAGGAGTACCCTCTGCACAGGAGGGAGGAATGTGCAGAGGAAGCACAGACTGAGGCTTATGAGGGGAGGGTGAGAGAGAACCAGGATGACAGCAGCAGCCCAGGGTGCAGCAGGGTCAGCTGGAGACTCTGAGTGACCTTCACTCTGAGGGGACTGGCTGGCATGGTGGATATGAGGATCAGCTTGCCCCTGATTAGCTTAGGGCGTGTCAGATCAGAAGGAAACTGCAGCATACTAAGGATTTCCCAAAAAACCAAAAGGGACTGCCATTAGCATATCAAACAAAAGCACAGCTTTCATTTTATTAAGCAGTGTAGGAAAAACCCAAGCTGTTAACATCTGCACTTCCTGCTCCTACAGTGGACTTGCAGTACAGCCCTGAGGCTGTAATGATTATTGTCACCTTTACTAAAGATTATTGCCAACCTGCCTCTGCCCAGAAAAGGCAAGGCTCATGCTTCAGCTTGCCCCAGTCTGACTAAAAATATCAACACTCTGAAGTTATCATATATTCAAAGTACCTCATGGCTCCTAAAGAATAGACAGAACAGCAACAATAAAGAGGAAGAACAAAGTTCTAGTTTCTGTAATGAAGACCACTGGCTTTAGAAATCAAATGTTAACTAAGACTGGTACATTTTTCCCGTGTCTCTGAGCAAATCTGCTTCTCTGTCAGCGCTTCCTTGAAACAGTCAGCTGGGTACACACAAACCTGTGTCAATCTCAAAGCTCTGAAATGCCTAGAAGTTTCACAAGCTCCCTCAAATGAGTGGAGAACAGGCCCCTACAGCCAGAAGGGCTCTGACACAAGCCAAGAATTGCCTGTTCCATCACATCTGGCCAGGACAGTCTGCCTGTGTCCTGCTACAGAGCTGGGGCGGGAGGAGGGAGGGCAAAGGAGGAAACGGAGCAGGTGTGGGGGAACAGAGGCTACTGCTGCCTGGAGATGCTCAGTGGGTTGGATGGCGTTTTTTATTCCCACGTGCCAAAATCCTAAAATGCTGCAAGCTCCACTGAAGTCCACAGGGCTCTAGCAAGGGACACTAGCTCACAATGTAACCTTTACAATTTGTGTTTTTCTCTGATACTAGAACCATTTACCTCACTGTAATCAAGTCTTTAGTAGAGTAAACTTGTTTTTAAACTCCCCTGAAAACTCTAAAAGAGTTTCTGCACCTGTAGTACACATAGCGTATTTGTCAAACAAAAAATCAAATAACTAGCTTTTAAAAATCCCCCATAATTATAATTAGCATGGATGTATTTTGGCCGCAGTCAGTAGTAAGAAATACAACTCACTGTAAAGCAAACTACAATCAAACATATTCATGGCATTGAACATATTAAAATTAGATGACAAATCTAAGACAGAAGTGACATTTAAGTGAATGATTTCCATCGTCTATGTCCCCATATGTTCTCCACGTTCAGATGCTGCCTCTCTGGAAACACCACAGTGACATGGGAGCCCACAGAGCTCCCTCTGGGGGAATGGACAATTCCTGTGTTATTAACTAATGAAATACAGTGACTTCTTGCAATATTTTTATACAATACTCTTGCTGCCTTGAACCTAAATCCAACCTAAGCCATGAATGAACAACGCAAGATGCTCCCTGAAGGGCTGTAGTGGCGTGGGTGACACATTCCTCACCTCCCTAGGGGTGAACTACATCACATCCTCAGCACTTCCAATCTCACCCCCCTGCAAAGCTGCTGACTATTGCCAGAGCAAAATATCTCATATTCACACATGCTTTATGTGCTGTGGGACCGAACAAAGCAAAACAACCCCCCATTTTTCAAGCATATACAAATCAAAACCTGAGTAGAAGAAATGTATACAAATAAATTCTGAAAGAAATAATTTAAACAGCTTTAACATTGGACTTCTAGTGTGTCTATCTATCAGAACATACTGATGCAAGCAGTCAGTTTAGGTTTCACTGACTTGGAGGTGACAGACCCATTGACTTTAACGAGGCCAGGATTTCACTGTGAATTTAATCTGGAAAAATCTCAGTGCTATTCTTGCACGATAGGGCAGGGCACACTGCTACGTGACTGAAAGGGGCACACAAAAGCAGACCCAGAACGTCACCGAGATGCACAAGCCAGAGTTTGATGAATGAGAACCCAATACAATGCAGCACTATATACTGCATTAAAGGCTTTTTGCTTTTGGTCATTATTAGGACCTGTTATTACAGGTTTTTATTAAAATTATGCATAATTGTAATTGCTAATGTGTTATTATATCCTCCTCTACGTGAGAAGTAATGAATAGCCTAAATTAAGGAAAGAAACAAACCTGTAGGTGAATGCAGGCTTGTTCCCACTGTGATTTATTGCAGGATGTACTTACCATCCTATGGACTGCTCTAAGACAAAAAGGCACGGCAACATTTTCTAAGGCTTCTTTACCAAAATCGGTTATGTTTTCTATTTGAAACACAAATTATAAAGGGATCCAACAGGTTAGGAAGTATAAAGTTCTGCTTGATTTATTTAAATTTTTAAAAGTAACCATTTAAGCCTGTACATCTTCCAGAAGTTCACAGGTAGTGCAGAGCTGGGGAAGCTGCAGCATAGGTGCAGCTCACTCAGCCATATGCTGCTTTCCTTAAGTAACCCATTACACACAAAAAAAATAAATATCTTGTGACAGATTGTTTTGACAGCCAAAAAACATTTTAATTTTTTGAATGCATTTGACTGAAAGGCAAAAATGTTAGATAGATGTGAATTTAACAGATGTCAAGTTTTGCATCATCAGCCTGAAACAGGCAATTTCTAGCAAGTCTCCTCGCTGTATCACAACATGGAATCCTATGAATTCCATACGGATATGCCTTTCACAAACTTCAAACAACCCATTCTCATTGAAAGGGAAGTGAAATTGTTTTAAGAGGATGGTAGCACCTGGTTTTACTTCTGATCGAGCAACTAAGCACATCCAGGGATAACCAAACCAATACACTGCCATTATGTTACAGTCTGGAAAAAGGGGGCTTTATTTGAGGCTGTATGTTAAAAGCATTCATTTACATGAGGGAAATAAATAAGGTGGTCTCCTAAAACCCAAATAAGTTCCTGCAAATCTAATTATCCTATGCATAAATATGAACCAAGGATTTTTTTAAATTTTGTTTTGCATGTTTTAAATACAAACCTTTGTATGCTGAGTATACTGTCATACTCCATATAGGCTTCTGCAAAGAGTTTAATTGTGGTTCTGTATTGATTGTAGAAGAAACTGAAATAATTATAGATTAACTAAAGCTGGTGCTGCTAGCACAGTCACCTACAATCTTAGAAAGCTTTGGGATTCAGTCAGCAGCATCAAACCCATTTTGGTGCTTTCATGACTGCAGTGGGTTATATAGAACTGAGGAAGTTTTACACAGGGAGAATTTCTCCTCAAAACAGTCCCACACAGTTGGCTGTATCCATTTGGGATCTCAAAAGCAGCGAAAACTGTTCTGTGAATTTCTGTACCAAATTTGCACATGGTATTACCGTTCTCACTTTACAGAAGAGGAAATAGAAAATAAAGAGATTTAATTACATGGGAGATTGAGAACTACTCGCTACTGATTTCAAAACGATCCTTACATTCAAACTGACAAGCTGGAAACTCTGCTGCTGAAATATAATGTGTGTTTGCTAATGCCACCTGATCTCTAAATAACGAGGATCAGTGATATTTACCTACTTAATAGGAATATTATGAGACAAATCTAATTCATTTAAGAGTACTTAAAATCACACTCTCTGATTTATATGCTTGTACAAATTGCATTTACCTGCTCTAGTTGTGATCTACATATCATGGCAAGCCAAGGGATTTCTGTGATTGCTTCCAGACTTAAAATCTGTACTTTTGCAAAGGGCAAACACGCTTCCCCAGAGACAACATTCATCTGCTCCCGTTTCCTTATCAAGTTTATCACCTTCAATAAGTAGACACCTGTTATTTCATGACCCCCAACTCAGTTTTAACTCTTTTTCAAAGAAGCATTTGGGTTGGATCAAAAGATCCAATTTTTTTCTTCATTTGGAATATGTCCCATTTTTTAATTTTTCTTTTTTTTTTTTTTTTTGCTAAGACATAACATTGCAACACATAATTTCCACAAGCTGAATAACCTCAATGACACCTCCGTGAATTCTGGAAGACAAAATATTTTACTTCCAAGATTGTTTTTCTTTAACGTACACAAAATCTAAGTACATTCAGATTATTCAAAACCAACTTTCTCAAGAATCAAAACCAAAAAGTTGAGTTAAGGAATGATGAAGTTTCTTTTTCTGATGAAGCCATGCCCTGAAGTGACTTAAAGGTTTTGAAATTTATGGAAATGCTTCTACAGGGTAACTTTTTGTAACAGAGGAAGGTTAACATAATCTAAATGTAAGAAATGCAGTAAATAAAGACCCCAAAGGAATGGTTTTGCCTTAACTATCTTAACTATGTCACTACACCAAGCACAAAATATTATTTTTAAGTATATCTTTACAGTAAGAGAAACATTAAATAAAATGAGATGAAGTTTTTCCACAAGCAGTAAATCATCATGGGATATCAAGAATCTGCTTATGATTCATATTTATGACCTGGTCACTGCTGCTTTATAAACATATCTTTGATTTTTGACCTTGCTAATTAGGCTGTGTGGAAATACTATCAAATGTTTGAGACAGATGTTAAACACCTGCAAAATATTCCATAAATTGATGTTTACAAGCCTGATTCCATCTGCTTGACTAAACAGAAATCTTCTTACAAATACTGAAAAACATTACTAATGAAGGTATTCTTTATCATTATTTTTGTTTTGCCCAGTGTAACAATTCCACAACTGTCACTATTTTCATTTTGCCTATTATTCTGCTACATAAGGTCCATTCAGACAGTAAGTCTGGATACATGGAGCACACCTCACGTTGATTAAAAAAGAAAAAGGGCTTAAAATGAAGTAACACCCCCTCTCTCTGGACTGACACAAACTAAAAGATGGCACAAAGGCATGGATCCAGTGCCTCAGTATCCCTGTTAACCTATGGAGGTGTTGCTGTTGCATTTTCTTTGACATGTCAATTCCTTGGAAGGGGAGCAGGAATAAAGCCTACAGGTGTTGAGTTATAAATGAGGACACTCAGACTGAGATGATTAGCTCAGTCTCTGAGGAAAGAAGAAAGCCAGAGTCCTGGTTGTTCTTTCGTATCTCAGTGGAATTTTAAGACAGACATTCTCCGAAAGTTACACGACAAAATTCTTGTCCTGCCCAAACCTGCCCTGCTCTGACAAATGTGAGGAATTCAAAAGAAATAAAAGACTCCTCTCATGTCTAAAGAAACATAAAAATAAACCCCACAACCTAACAAAAAAAATTACTATTCAACACAAGAAAACCTTCCTGTGCTGAATTTTTCCAGTACCTAATAAATTTAAACTAAATATATATTAAAAAAAAAAAATGCTAAAAGCATTATGTATTCTATTTTATAGCAATTCCTGACCAACTACAGCCTTAAAATAAGGAAAAACCTCTAAAGTAAGATTTTTTTTTTTTTTTAACCTAAACCCAGCAGTACATGCTTTAATATTTTAGTAAGATTCTCATTTCTGGTACAGGTAATACGGTAGCGAGGATAAGTGACCAGAGAAGCAGACTGAGGTTTGGAGAAGAAGGTTGTATTCTTGAATTTGCTTCAAGTAATTTGCCTGCCTCTTCTTTAATGTTCCCATCTGTAACTGAAGCTGGTGGCAGTAACCTTTCCCAGGGAAACACTTTGCAATTCCGAGCCGCGTGTCAGAGCCGAGCATCGTTACCGTAAACAGCGGTCGGAATTAGGAAAGTCACAATGTATGGAAAACTGCCATGAGGCAAACTGTTTGAGCAGCGTTCTGACGATGAAAAAAATGTGCTGATATGCCCCCATAAGTTCCAAGGAACATCAGCAGACCATACCAGTGTAAATCAGTCCATTTCCAATAATGCTGTTAAGCCACGCATGGAAGCTTCTATAAAACACACTCATTTTTCCATTTTCACAGACTCAACGCACAGAAATACCATCTTCTTCATTTTCCAGAGGTCTCTTTCAAAACTTTTTGTTTTTTCTCCCCCCAACATTTCTATTAAGTCCTCACACAGTCTTTATAATCTAAGCACCGTTTGTCACACTTCATTTTCATTTACTTGTTTAAAAATTTCAGCTGTACTCAGTAATTCACAGTGGTTTCAAAAGAAGCTAAGACAGAAACCGAAAGGTAAAAAACCCTCTAATTAAGAGCACACTGGCATTGAGTCTGGAGAATAAATACTTTGCTCAGCAATATGATGGGTAAGATTTTTAAAAAGCTGACGCCTGATCAAGCCATTGATAGTCACTTCTCCTGTGCTGGTGACCTACTGGTGGCTTTATTAATAAATTTGGGATATAGGTGTTAACCCTATGCACATCTGGCCGCCTGAATAGGAGAAAAATTAAGTACATCCAGCCTTTATGCTGTTTATTTACATCTGTTTTCCATTCAGCTCCTTCAACAAAATAGATGATTCCATTTCTCTAATATTTAGGACCCAGATTCTGGAGAGTATGACAATCTGATACTGTGCAAATATTGCATCATTAGGAGGAAACATTCTGCTGAGGACAGTTGAAACTTCAGGACAAGCCATTTCCACTGAAATGGAAATCAATTTAGAGGAGATCACAGATGAATTGCTTTTTCTCCATCTAAAAGCTACAGTTTGAACCCACATTATCTTTAAAATTAAACTGATAGTAAACAGTTATTGAAAAATGTTTATGAATATGAATTAGAATGCACTCAGATTTGATAGACAGACATTTCATTTTCAGGAAGTCGAGCAAAGAGGGTTGTGCTGTCAAATCTGGCAGAATCGAAAAAGCCTAATTCTTCAGTCCTCCAGCATTTTTCAATATTTTGTTGCATATTCAAACAGTATCTAAATATTTTATCATTAATATTATTTTCATACATTTCCTACAGTCCGTCTATTTGCAAAAACAGGCTCCTGCTTGTATTATTTTAGAGTGAACTTAGAAGTGGTGCTAAAACCAGGTGTGAAAAATAGTTGGTTTTATTTCCTCCTTCACATCCGTAATTCTGATGCTGACAGAAGCACAATGCTCTGTACTGAACACTCTGTTTCTAGCTCCGATGTATTTATCCGCTCTGTGACAAAGTAACTACTAAGGTAGATTCTGTTCATATACAATTTATGTCTCTCATAAAAGGAAATGCAAAATAAAACCCACATACCGTAATAATTAATATTCATAACAAGAAACTTATCACCATGACACACTTGAAGTATAAAACTTAAAAAACGGTGGAATTCCGGGAGCATTTTGATTATTCCATCCTTGGCTGCGCTGTGTGTTTCACTCATTCGGGGTATATACAGTTATCTGTTTTGTAAAGAGGAGCATTACAGACAGTCTTTCACCTGGAAAGTAGAATCAAATCAAATTAATATTATATTCTGTTTGGTCTAGTGAATTTACCAGCATCTGCAGAAGTTTCGAAATACCTAAATTTTAATTTTTCTGGATCTTGCCTCACTCTTTATGAATGCATTCATTTTCCCACCCCCATTTATTGAAGCTTAATTTTGCTTTTTATTTTAATTCACGCAGTTCAGAGAAAAATAAAAGTTAAAGTTACTGTACCTTAACAAATGTACCTAAAGTGGCACTATTTTTGCATGCATGAAAGCTCAAAGCCTCAACAACTCCCATGAGCGATTACTCTTCTAACACTAATTAGATATTTGCTAATTAGTGTCTGATGTGTGAAATGAAAAACATTTTGAAGCTGAAATGGATAGGGTCTATAAAGATAGCAGCGCTATCCCAATTCCCTTTTTTCTGTTATCATATTTCATAAATATTAATAAGATCACATGATACTACCCCTTCTATAAAATTATCTTTCTGAAAGCAGTCTATTGTTTGGTATAATAGGGCTGTGTCAATATTTTGCATTAGCTGTAAAGCACTCAATGGAGGGAAGTGTTTTCTCTCAATGTTAAAGAGATGTCACATTTCATGCATCATCTTTATGCTGCGTTAACTGGGCCCTCTTTTTAATAGTTTATCTTTAATGCACTGAAACTAAGAATGCAAAACTTTATTGAGTAATCCTTCACATTTCTGAATAATTTACTAAACTTATCTCATTTCGAATGTAGCCCAAATAAAATATAAATGATGAAATAGCTTTTTTCTTAAGCAGATAGTGAGAACATCAAATTAGTGTCTGTGATGATCATTTCCAGGAAAGGTTTTGGAATGCTAGAATAGTTAAAATGGAATAATGTCTTGAAAAGTAACTTCTAAATTCGTATTAGAGATATTTGAACAATATCTGCCTGTGATCATGCACAGAAAATTCTTCCAAACTGCCAGGGAGAATTACCTGTGTCATTCATTGATACAAAACTATTTATCTATCAGAATATTAAGATCCAAGAAAAAAATTCAAAGGCAAAAAAATCATTAAGGTGAATAACTCCCGAGGAGGAAGTTAATTCCAAATCGGAATACTGGAGCACTGCTCACCTGCAAATACTGGCCACAGCACACCTGGTATCTAATCACAGGATTGACACTGAAATTTTTAATAGTAGCTAAGCATGAACTGACAAAGGTGACATTGAAACAAAATAATGATGAGATTCTCACTTTCCCCAGGCTGACATTTTGCGATTATAAGAACTCCCATCAAGGTGATTAAAACGATAATAAAAGGCAAGTTCTAAGAAAAAGAATAAAACAGACACAGGCAAGATAATACCTGACAAGTGAAGCTACAATTTTGCATTTCACTTTTTTCAATGAAATTTCTTCATTTCAGGTTGAAGTTAGGCAGTTCATCAGTCCCAAAGGTGTTTCTGAAATAGAAACCGCCTTTTCTACCAATACACCATGCTTTTCATTTTTCATGTATTCAACAGAAGAATAAGCTCTTCAATATCTATTTATCCTGAGACAGTAATTTACACTTCACATTAGCTTGATACTTTTATCTAACTTCAAATAATTAAAGCATCACAATATTATTCACACTGACGTTCAGGGCACATTCCGATTTCATTTAAATTTGTTTGTTTGCTCATGTAAACATATTAACATCAACTACAATGGTTATGCCCTCCACCTTTAATCACTGTTCCCTCCTTGACAAACATTATGGGTTTCTTCTAGCACATACTGACATGTTTTGCCTTTTAAAACCCTAAAGATCACTGTGGTAGTGATAGAGGTACAAAGGAGTTCTGATTAAAGCTGCATCCACGCAGTCCATGGAGGTGGACAGAAGCCTAGGACAGCCCGTGGCTGCTTTCCCTGGCATTCCAGAGAGCAGCAAGCACCAACCAAGACAATGAATATGACACGATACAGTACATGCACATGGCAGTGGGCTTTTTGGTACACCAAGAGTTTCAGGGTTCCTGTTACACACTCCCTTACACACAGCAAACCTTCCCCAGCTTTGCCTTAGGAATTCTCCTTCCCAGTCCACGGCAGAAGGGACAGCAGTCACCAAAAGCAATTCCACTGTAAAGAGCACTGAGTTCACTCCCTGGCTGATAAGTGCAGTTACTGTTCTTGTAGAGTCAAGACCTGTTTGGCTGGGCAACAAAGGGTTTGCACTCAGCTGCCAATTAACATGAGCTAAAATGCTTGTAAATAATTAAACTTTACATTTCTGAGTTCTGTACATATTAATCTATTCATGCTCTGCTGACACTGTGAAGTAAAAAAGAATCACAACATATTTGTTTCTTTGATCCAGTAAAATAAATGACTGGTTAGAGTCTAACATCTCACAAATACAGTATTTATGGTGCATCTACTAGGGAGAAAAAAGGCAAGAAAGTTTAGGTACTTGGACAAATTTATAAGTCATTAGGGACAAAAAGACTGTAATAGTCACTCCACTTGAACAAGTTGCTGTGTTCAGGGATGAACTGATTGCGAGCACAGCTATAATCCGGTTTTTCACTGCTTTGGATACAATGAGGATCTTTCCAACAAAATGCAGAAACTGACTCTGGTTCAAACACATGCCTTCTAAAACTGAAATGAATCACTGGGCATTTTGAAGCAGTACAAAATAACCGAGAAAGTCCGTGCTAGCATATTTCTGATGAAAGTTTTGCCAGGACTTCCAGAGTTCACTCAGGTCGTGCAGCAGCCTCAGTGAGAAGTCAAGTCAAGCACGTGTGCAGGCTGAGGTAAGCACAGGTTGCTATTTCTTGCAGGAATCATTATGGTCCAAAAAGAATTGATCCTGTCTCATCACTAAAATGTGCCTACTGTATCATCAGTGGAGTAGGAGCAGCTGCTGTCCTAAAGCTGTCCGTAAGAAACATTTTTTACCAGGGATGATCAAGGGACAAATCAGATTTTCCTTCAAGCTACTTTTACTTATGCAAAAATAGGAGAAGTCTTGGAAGGGCAGGAACGTATCTATTTTCAGAGGACATGTAGCTCAAGCAACAAACCCTCTTTTTTTTTAATAGGCAACTTCAAAGAAAACCTACATCATTCATGTGTGGAATACTAATAATCTGCACCTTTGTATTCTTCTGTTTTACATGAGTTTTACAACCTGTTAAGGATATTTCATTAATATATTAAAAATATTTAATATTCAGTATCTAATTCTTTTAATTTCAACTGCTTTCTTGACACTCTTACAGCACGAATGTATGGAATTGTAGTGTAGGGCTAATCAGCCTCACTGTATGGCTTAAAAAAAATCCACTAATTAAAATGAATCTTTCATAAGACTCGTTTTCTTAGCCATCATCTCTGTGCTTAGGAAAAGGCTTGTGTGGTAACTCAGCAGCTCACCACTTTCTGTGCTATTTCTGCTGTTTCCTTGCAAAAGACTGAATTAACTGAATCTCTAGAAAGGCAAACTTCTTATGCTTCACCTATTTAGCAGGGAAGTTGTTCCTAAAGAACATAGAGGAAATCAGAGCAGAAAAAAATGCCTTTCTTAAAATAAAAACAAATTTTTAAAACTGTTTCTGTTATGACTAAACATTTCTTCATTTAAATGTCTGCAGAAAGAGTAATAGCTTAAGTTTTAAGATAATGAAAGTCACATTCTATGAAAATGAAATGGCATTATATTGTGTAATAAATGATTGTTTCTGCATTTTCTCTCTCTTTCACTAACTGAAATTTGACATTCATTGGCAAAGTTTAATTATTGAACTTTTTATCTAAATAAAAAATGGAGAAGAATTTGTCAGAAGACTGATTTTATACACCTGTCAAAGAATAACAGCAGGTATTAAAAGTATTTAATAGCCTGGATTCACGTAGCTGCAGATCTTTCCACACCTTGGTGAAAAGCCTGAAAACCCAATTGCATTTGCATGCTCTCCTAATGTTTCCTGGCACATGGAACCTGCTATTTTTTATCAAATGAATTTTAGCCTTTCACACAATTCCATTGTACCTTGGAACTGTTCAAGTTTCTACATTCTCTTTTTTTTCAAATGTTTCCAAGTGCATGAGCTTTCATTCCGAGAATGAAAGTCTTGCATGACTGAAACTTAATGAGCTGAACATTCTGCTTTAATGTTCCTCCTAATGGATCAAATGGAGGATGTGTTAAAAAACAAACAAACAAAAAACAAATACTAAAAAATAAAAAAAAAATCAGAAAGTTTGTGCTCAGGAAATCAAGCCAATATGTGTGCCCCCGTTATGGTACAGCTGTTTCTAAGCCTGACCTCACAGAGTTTAACTCTGTGGAGCTGTGAGTCTGTTCCATCCTGTCACACTCATGTGAAGGCCAATGGTAGGAACTGCTCTGGAGAAAAAAAAGGAAACTGATTAAAGTCACATACATTCATATCAGGGAATCCTAGCACGGTTTGGGTCGGCAGGGTCCTCAAGGCCCATCCCATTCCACCCCGTGCCATGGGCAGGGACACCTTCCACCATCCCAGGTGCCTCCAAGCCCTGTCCAGCCTGGCCTTGGGCACTTCCAGGGATGGGGCAGCCACAGCTTCTTGGGGCAGCCTGTGCCACGGCCCCACCAACCTCACAGGGAAGAATTCCTTTCTAAAATCTAACCTAAATAAAAATGGTAAACTGTATAAATCCTCGTGCTGCCACCAATAGCTCTCCAAGGCTTCGATTTCCCCCCTTAATAACTTACACGTTATATATACATATATATTTTTAAAAAAATTCTTACCTATTCCAGTGGCATAGGACTAACAGAAAGAGAAGCTTGACTGGTCACACTGAACTCCAGCCTAACAGTGAAATTCCCATGGTAATAAGTTTCATGACAAAGACTGGCCCCATAAGCAGCAGTGCCAACATCACTCTAGATACTGCTACCAATGGTGCAAAGCAGTTCTGGCAGCACCAGGATTCTAAAACACAGCTGTATTGACATACTGCTTCTCCTAACATGACTGATTTTCCTTTTGTAACTTCAACGTGATAGATTTTGAAGGAGTCACTCTGGTGATCAATAGCAATTTTTCACGGCGTTTTTGCCATTTCGAACTTCCTTTTCCTTTACTGTTTTTACATTCAGTGCACCCAAAGGATTAATGTCAGTCTCCATTCAGAAATTGAGTTTAAGAAAACATATGCATTCGCTTTCTATCTCTTCAAAAATCCCACACAGCTGAATTCCGTGGAGCTGTGACTGTTCTATCCTGTCATGCTCAGCTGGATGAGTACGATCCCCTCACCAGTATAAATAACTGCACACAGGGAGGACAGAAGCAATGGACAATTGACAGCAGAACTCCTGCTGACCTGTCTAGGTTGAAGAGGTTCTGGCAGTGTTTGTGGGGTAGCAGGCTCCGTGCCACCCAACAGCCTGTGGCCATGCCAGCCTTGTCCTGTCTCACTGGAGCTTTGCTTTTAGCTCTAATGATGCCTTTTTAAAATAACCAAGTGCTATTGTCTAATCGATGTGACTGGTCCTTGGCTTTGTACAGTCACGTGAAATAACCATAATTTTTAAAGAAACTGTAATGATGAGTGTTTCTGACCCTCCTGTGACGCTGCAGCGCCGGTCTGACTGCAGAGAGGGCACAGGGTGACGCGGGAAACACCAGCACTGTGAACGTGCCACGGGTCCAGGCCTGGGAGGGGCAGAACAGTTTTTAAGGGTAAGGAAGAAAACAGTGAACAGTCTGTGACCCACAGGAGAGACTGCCCAGACAGCAAATGCAGACATTACACAGAGCTGCAGATCTGCCGAGAAGGCGCAAGGTGAAAAAACACATCAGAAACTTAATGGGAGCCGCAAGCATTCCCGAGGTGAGGAGGATGAAAAATCCCCAACAGCAGCATCGCGCTTTTCCCAGGCAAAGAGAAAGATGAACCCCTTGCCAGCAGTGCCACACCTCTCCTGCAGCAGGAATGGCTCACCAAAACCTCCCTCCAGGCTGAAATCCACAGCCCTCGGGCCCAGGGGCAGTGGGAGTGTAGCATAACGTGAGAAAGGAAGGGGTAGGTGCTCGGTAATGTATGCAACAACTTTAAATTTGTTGCTTGTATTACTTTTTTATTTATTGAGACTTTTTGTGTAATGGCTTTCTCCCCTCTCCCTTTCCTCCTTTCTCTGTAACAGCTGCATGTGGCCTAACAGTAATTTTTTGATTAGCCTGCCATGTTACATTAACAATAAACTCTTGACTTTACATATGGTTGTCTTTCTTTTTTGCCCATAACTAAGACTTGCTAACCTGGAGTTCAGGTTAGGTGCCCTGTTTCCCAGTGAAACAGTGAGCTTTAACAAAAAACGAAGATCCAAATCATCTTATGCTTCTGTAAGACAAGGAGACAAAAGCAGAATGTATTCTTTTAATTATTCATGTTCAAAATCCATATAGATTTTGTTTTGAAAGGCTAACTGTGATTAAAGAACAGAAGGAAAACATATGTCTAACGAAGCACTGCTAAAAAAATACTTTAGAAAAGTCTTTCATTGCATCAACCCCCCTGTAACTTCAGGAGCTATTTAGCTGGATATCTGCGCACAACCAACAGGAAAAAATGCCTGAGTCATTCCAAATGAGTGCGAATTGGCAGGTCTGCAGAGCTCAGCACTGTCTCTCTTGCCAAGTGTCATGCTTCATACAGAAGACTCACGCATCAGGTGTCCATGTCACACTTTTATTTCACTCTGCATAAATCTCACACAGAGAAATCTTGACAAGGTTTGTTTTATGCCAACACAGTACTCCATAAGCATTTCTCTGATAGGAACTGGAAAGACCAAGAGCTGGCAGCTAGATCAGCTTAGGTGAAGTTTTGATTCCTGCATCAGAAGTTATCCAGCAAACTGTTGTGCCAGCCACTGCTGGAGCTCAGCACTCACCCAGGAGCATGTGTGGGATGTCCTCAGAGCTTCCCCAGCCCCAGCGCTCACAGCCATGCTCTGCTGCTCTGGCAAATCTAATACACAGTGACCTTGGTTATACTCCTGCTCTTAGGCTCTGGAGAAAACTTCTTTGTTTTTGTCAAATGAATGATATAATGAAACCTGTCATGTGGCAAACTGCATTCAAACAGATTTTAGTGTGTCATGTAACCAGTATTTTATGTTTTATTCTGTTTAGTGGTTTGAGTTCACTCTTTTATACAACACTCACATGTTTTGTTTAATTCTGTCTATATTTCATTCTATTTTGTCACATCTGATTAAGCTCTATTTGAAACTCTTACTTTGCATTAGCACGCTGGCTCTATTCCTATCTGTTTTGAGCTACGTGGATAAATCATGTGCTTGGAGCAGTGCCTCAGTAATCAAATTGTCTGCTGAGAGTGCAGTTCCATGCTGTAATTTTTGCTAGTGCTGAACCCAGGGTAAACAGATCCTGCCCTCCTCCTCTCACACCCACTCATCCCTGCCCAGCCTGCCAGCTCTCCCCCGCTCCAACACAACTGCAAACACGGGGGCTGAGGAGCTGACTTAGGGGAACTGCTCCACTCTGAAAAAAACCCCAGCAGAACAAATAAACAAACAAAATGCCCCCTCCAAAAAACCCCCAAAACAACCAACCAAAGACAAAGAAACCCCAAACTGAGTGTCGTTTATAAACTGATGTGGAAACTCCACCTGTGCAATATCGCCTGCACAACTCCAGGAACTGTCATGGGAGGCAGGAGGGAGAAGAGGGGCAGGAGCTGAGCTGGGAAGCCTTGCACCAACCTTGCTGGAATTGATCATGGTGCAGACCACCGCAGGCAGGGAAGGGAGGTGATGGGGTTCAACAGGCACCTTAGAAAGGAGAGGTCATGAGCCTGTACTTTCCACAAAGAAGAGAATTTGCTCACAATTTCTTCCCCATAGGGACACAATTTGGAGCTCAGTTGCCTTTGTATGCTTTATTCGCTACATATCAAGACATCCATCCTCTATTTTGCACTGTTTGAAGAAATACAGGTATACACTCTGCACGTTATGGAATCTTGGCACTACTCCACAGCAATTCTGCATTCTGTTGCCTTTTCTCTCTATGTATTGTCCGTGGAAATTACCCATTTATTTTTAAAACATCTTTCAGATATATAAGCCATATAGGGAAGAAATCCATTCTAAGAATTACTGGAAGCTAACAACTCCACAGTCATCTAGGAGAGTGGTTCTTCCATTTATAAAATCCCTGCAGCACCTACTGAGCGATTCAGACCACAGAGCTGAGCTGACACCTGCTTTACAAGGCTCGGGAACCTCTGCATCAGGCACCTCCAGGTCTTTTCCTTTCATGTGATACTGCTTCTCCCTTTGCTTTTGCTGCCACCCTTGATCCTCCCAGTGCTCTGATGCCACACACAATTTGGCTGCTGGCTTACCAAGAAGAGCTCTTCTGCTGAAATGTGCCCAGCGATCGCCTCGTTCAGAGAAGGAGGTTTCATCCTGGGAGCAGCAGTTTTCAAAAAGAACAGCGTTGACCAGGAAAAGACAAATCACTACTCCTTATGGTATTTGATGAAAATTCCCTGGAAGAGTAGATGGGGTAAACAGCTTATGCATAATGCCTTCTCAAGCATAGGATTCCTTGGAAACTTTGTTTTCCAACAGGCAGGATGTTACATCTGCCTGCGATACTTATCTCCTCCACCTGCACATTTATTTCCCTACCTTTTCAACTCACTCCTTTAAAATACTTTACAACATCCTTGATTCTTGGATCAGCTGAAGCAGTGAACTCACTTTCCTGCTAAAAATGACACGCAACATCCCACACCTGAAATTTTACTAATCCGAACCAAGGTGAGGAATACAACCTTCTACATTAAATATGATAATACATTTTCCCCTTCTAGTGACCATTTCTTGACTTTACTGTCAGCATCCATTCTATTCTGTAAGGCAGTGGAAAGCTGCAAGAAGGATCACTGATACACTGCTGTACTTATGTTTACCATGTGTGGCAAAACGTTCTTAGATAACACCTCTATTTGTCTGTGACACAGCAGGGAGTAAATGAAAATGTTTATTCTGACCCCTCAGCAGAAAGAACTCCCTTAATCCACTCACTGATGAGATAACACTGTAGGATTACAATAATCAACTTGCAGTATGTCCTCTATTAGAGCACTAAAGATAGAGAATTTCATATCCACTGGGAAATGATTCTTCACTTACATAACAGTGACAGGCTTTTGCCCTTTGAGATCACATTTTTCACCCCATGCTGAGCCCTCAAATGGATTCTGTATCAAATGGCTAATATTAAGCTAAATACTACAATTCTAGAAGCCTGTAACTAAAAGAAAAATTGTTTGCAGTGCCCACTATTGATTTAAGTAATGGAATGATAAAGAGACAGATGTTAACAATATACTTAAGCTTCTAAGCATCCTCATAGGGGTACAGTTACAATGTACTGCTTGTGAAGGGCTCTTATTTAAATGTAGATACAAATCTCAATCACTTCCTGCCCTAAGAAATTTAAAAACTGCTAATACTGTGGGGAAAGCGATTGCTCCATAGATTCCACCACAGTTCCTCATGCCTAATGTCATGCAGGAGTTCTCCATTTGCCACAGAATTACTGAGTTTTGTCAAAATTCAAATAACGAAACATGGGGAGGAAGGGAGGGAGGACAAGAGAACTCAGATAATTCATTCAAACCCGAATTTTTTTCCACACACTTTTCTAAAGGAAATTTTAAGTGTCAAAAAATACATATCTTGGGCTCATTATTAAATGCTAAATACCACAGTGTTTTGAGCTGCCTTGTGGCCATTGTAAAGAAAACAGGTGTTCTGATAGATTATAAAGTGTGAGTCAGAGGATGTGCAGAACAGAATTTTAATGAGGCTGCAAGCACACAAGTCTGACTAGCCTTTTGAACATGATGCTAAAACACTGAAAGTAGTCTTAAAAGAGACAAAAAGCAGGAACACAACTAAAAAATCCTCATTAATGTACAGCAAGTGAATGTGGTGCAGAAAGTCATTAAGTCAGGTTTTGTAAGGCACCGGTGACAGCGAGGTCTGCCGGAGAGGAGAGAGAGGCTCCGGACAAGCCCTCAGGGGTGGGGTTGGCTGGTTCAAAGGGGGATTCATCATTCTCGCCTTTGGTCTGTCCGACTCCTGCCGCTAAAACATGCAAATTCCTTAATGATTTGCTCGGCTGCGTGAAGGGCCAGTCTGACGTTACAGCAACAAGAGCAGAAAAATCTCCACTGAGCACCTCATCCAGCCCCCAGTCTCCATCTTCTCCGGTGTGAGCAGCAGATGGCACAGAGCCTCTGTGTGGGCTTGCTGACGTGTGCTCAGAGACCTTCCCAAAACAGGAGCTAAAAGCATCCTTACCACAGCAGAGAACCACCCCAATCACTCCGGTCATGACACTCGCACAGAGCCTCTCCAGCAGTCTTAAAAGACTATAAACACAGACATTCTGTGACATTGGCGTTTAGCAATGAAGTAATTTAAAAAAAAAAAATAATTCTTGCAAGCCCCATATCTCACAAAAGTTTTCTCTGACTGATAGCAAAATTGCTGGCTTAAAACTAAACCTGGGCATTACTAAAAGGAGAACATCTGGGGGCGTGGGGGGAATGAAAAGGAGTGAAAGTGGTCTCCCAAACTGACACCACATTAATTGCCCTTTAGTTTTCCCCACATGATTAAACCAAAGGAGAGGGTGAGGGGAAAAAAAATCACATCTCTATACCCAGTATAAATGAGCACTTGCACATACACCCAGTTTTGCGACAGCGTTTGTTTTGATATCTGTGAGATTCAAGTTAAGCCTGAATGTAAATACAGGAGTGGATCTTTGGTAGGAGGACTGCATCAGATACAAACCCATATGCAAAATATACAGAAACAATACTGGGGGGAAAAAAATATGACATTTGCTTTATACGAATTAACTATTTCAGTACAATTCCATTAGACTGGTAATGATTCCTGCACTTTATTAAGGTTATTCTCTTCCTATCAAGCTCAGGCTATCAGGAGCAGCACTGTGTTCTGCAGCTAGCTGGTCCACGCTTTGTGAAGCACAAGAGCTGTTAAGCGTATGCATTTTTCGCCTCCCACACACTTTTGGACATATGCTGTTTACTTTTTAAACTCCAAAAAGTGAGCATAGAAAATTACTTCTACACAGAGGATTTCTTTAGCTCAGCCTTAGAAGCAACATCCACTTGGGTTTCTGGCATTGGAAGCTGATGAGAAATGACAGGGCACTAACAAAGGGAGGGAGCTATTCCTTTCTGCAAGGGCTACCTTAAAAATATCAGGTACAGGAGTCAGAACAACAAACAGAGCATCAGTCTGCCTTCATAAAGTCCACTGTAAAACCAATGCACAACCTCTTCTGACAACACCAGACATGATTTCTAACACAGAATGAGGATCTACAGTCTTGAATACAAATGCAGAACAGTCTGATCAACTGGGCTCTACTTGTCTTCAGTAGAGAGGGACAAGGTTTTAAGTATTTTCCTGAAGCAGAGAAGGTAAAATGGCCCAACAATGGGGGAACTCCAGAAAATGTATGAAAAGGCCAGGTGAGAACTTCCAGGAAGTCTGAATAAGAGATATCCTTGGGAAAGCCAGGCTGCCAGTGTTACTGGCTTGGCTGGGCAGCACCTTCAAGGGACCTAGGAAGTGTAAAAATCCAGAATGCCGAGTTTGAAACCCAAAGTACCCTTGAAAAAGGTAGTCACATTATTTGTGGGGGAAACTGTGATCTTCTGATGCTCATGTGGACATATGAATACGTAAAAGAATGTGTGTGTGATATATTTGTACGTACGTGGGAATATAAATCCTGTGGATATATAAATGAAAGCATCAGCTTCAACACAAAATATTCCCTAAAACAAAAACCTGGAGTGCATTTCTCAACAGCAGAACTCATAAAACGTAGGGCAGGTGCCAACAAAATACCCCTAGGAATACTTTAATCCTTTCATTAAGCCTTTAACCTTGGTCCTGTATACTTGGTGTTATTTTCTGTCAGAGTTTTTTGGTTCTATATTTCTTCTGGATGGATTTATGCATTTTTAGAACTATGTCAAATTAAATTTTTCCATATTTAGATAATCTTATAAAAACTTTAGGGATGTTTCCTGTGCATTTTCACTCTTCTCCCTGCTATTATAACTTTAAAAGTTAGATGGAATTTGGCAAAGCCCAATTAAGAAAATCAGGAAGTTCAAAAATTGTATTAAAAGAAGGGAACAAGCAATTGAAAGAGAAAGCGTGTTGAAATTCCAGTTTGCATCCCTACAAGCAGAGAAAGGATCTGAACTAAAACGTGTGCACCAACGCCTCAGTGAGTACAAATATAATGAAACCAGCCTGACTTACTGTGAAGTACCAGCCCACACAGAAAACGCCTCTATTATTATAGCTTAAAGCATACATGTAGGTGGTGGGAAAGGTGACTAGAGTTTCATTTTCCTTGGCCATATACTCTGGTCTTTCTTTAGAAGAAAAAAAAACCCCACAACGATAAGAAACTGGAAAAATCAGAGTACATCGGGATGAATACCTCTAAATTATTCCACACACCCACCTCTCCCAATCACAATCAAAATAATTCATGATGCAGAAAACCTGTGACCTGAACACACTTTCTGCACTAAAAATACCATTTATATGACTTATTTGCAATGCTCATGAACAATACAACACAGGCAGTGGGTACATCTGTATCACAAGCATTCAATCTATAACCTGCCGAGCACCTTCAGCTAATTATTTAGCGCTCCTGATTTCCCCTTTCAGTGAACTGAAGATCACTGGTGCCAAGGATATTCATTCAGCCATGAACACAAGATCATCTCCGAGCACTTTCAGAATTTTTCTCTTATTAAGCTTTTTAATGTATAATTAGGGATTTCTATACCAAGTGGATACTTGTCAGCTCTTTACAACCTAGTGCAAAACATATGTTCTAAAAAGATATTAAAGAATAGCTTGAAAGGATATTTTGGTTCCTGTCTGGATATTCCTGCAGATATTGGACATTTTCAAGGCATGTATTTACACACGCTCAGCCAGAAAACATAAGCCATTAGAACTGTATCTTATTTTGATGAAAATAAAAGAAGCTTCAAAGATATCTTTCTAACATGGGCTCTATTTTCACTGGGATTTGTATTTCAAGGTGTAAAAATGAATTATAAAAATTGATATTTTACGAGCTTGCTTTAGTTGGATAAATGTCCCTGGTTCTAAACCTGTTTCTCCTACCTGCCTGTTCTCTCCAAATCTCTATTAGTATAATCCAGCTGAAGTGTTAAGAACAGATATTACTGTTTCAATTAGCAACAGATGGCTTTCATGCATACTTTTTTTCAGTCTTGCAATCAAATGAAACCTGCTCCAACAACAACTTCTTCCAAGTTTCTTTTTTTCAGAGTCAAGGTGAAGTAAAGGAAAGGAAGCCCTTTTCCAGCTTGATGGAAAATGTGTTGAATGTGTTCTTACTGACTTCAGCAACAGAAGTTTCCAGGAGTGAAGCCTGGGCTCAGTGCATGTAAACACTAAAGTTTTTGTGTTAGTTTGCTATAGGTACCGTTTAAGTTACATTTTAAAATAGCTCTATTGTAAACGTTGCATATTTATCACTTGCCTACAGAGAGTAGGTAGGAGTTTGACAGTGTTGCCAAAGAAATGTCAGTAGATGAAAAGCAAGTGCCTAAATTTTCAGTTGGAGAACAATAAACCTTCTAATTATTGCACATAAGTTACAGCCTTTGTGTAGTAAACACCAAATAATCAGGAACTGAAAATTAACCCTTTAGGTTTGAAAACAAAACATCTGAAGTATTTACATGACCATAGTAGTGCAATGGCCCTTTAAAATTAAAATGCACAAGGTTTAATAGTTTACACCCTACCAATTCCCCAAATAGGTTCAGAATGCTCAGGTCTTCAAGGAAATAATCTTAATGTCTTCCAGAGCACATGAAAGAAGAACCAGAGCAAAAAAGGACCATATATGTTTTTCTTTTCTTTTTTCAAGTTGATTGCTCGGCAATACCAGTGCATGAACACGTCTATAAATCAATTCCTTCAAAGACTCAATCCAGGCAACTAACTAAAGAGAAATGTTTAATTGTCCCAAGGGAATCTTTAGATTTTCTTCCCTCGCTCACTGTGATAGAACTGAAAATGGCACAAACACACAACTTCTTTCCAATAACAAATTTATCAGATGCTGGCCTTGTAAAAACCAGTCTGCCCCAGGCCAGAGAGATGAATTTACAATTGATACCAGAACTGTATTGTCTTTCCTTCATCCACATAAAATAACTTCGTGCTGAGTCTCAGAGGTCCAGGTGGGAGCCGTACAGCTTAGCTGGGCAACAGGGACCCCATAAATCTCCCCTTGGACCAGAGACAGAGCCCCAGCACAGCATCACCTGGCCACGCAGGACATTTTGTGTGGCTTTCAGTGACTTAGAAAAAGAGGTAGAGGCAACAGACTCATTGACATTGGTGTAATAATGCCAACAGACCAGCAAGCGTACAAAGTTCCCTGTTTCAGTTACTACTGCACTAAAGGGTCCACCAAGGTTTGTCCTCAGATAAAAGAAAATATACAGCAAGATGTGTCACGATTTGAGACAAATTTGGGAAGAAAGGACAAGATGTAAAAAAACACCCCTCTCATTTTGTGCAGATATTACAGTCACAAGAATAAGTAACATCCAGAGGATTTCCATATTTGAAGTGCAGCCAAAATGGTGCAGTAGGAAACAGCTGTAACACAGCCTGGTGGATGTATTCATTTTTGTTTTCTGAGCATCATTCCAGTGGCACAAATTATATTTCCCACATGCCCTCAGTTTGCAAAAATGACGATGAAAGCTTCATAAATTACTGATGCATTGCTTAGACATACTTTATAAAATTAATAAATTCTTCATGAAGCAATGGAATGCTGTGAAAGCTTCCAATAGAGATTGTATGTAGGTCTTCCTTGGGTAGCTGCTATAAAGAAAAGGCCCTTTAGAATGGAGATTAAGATGAACCAGCTTCATGATTAGATAGAGCACTCACACAGCAACGAAATCAGAGCAACTTCATTATTTTCCAGCACTCTGAAAAAGAAGTGTGCACAAAAGACTAATAAAAGTTACACAGCAAGAATGTAAAGAAAGAGATTCAACACTGCACTGGGTAAGGGCTTGGCTGTGAATGCAGGTGCACAGCAGCACAGACACCTGTGTACAACTAGCACCAAGCAAAACCAGGCCTCTCTACCTTCTACCCCCTCTCCTGGAAAACTGCCTATCGAGAGAGTAACTGACTTTACAGTACATTAATTAGTGCATGGTGCGTATTTAGCGACAACTTCAAGTTCTCACTTGGGTTACAGAAGCTCCACAAGGCCTGTAGAGCCTATTCTAATGCGCTCTACTCCACTTCCATTGAATGGACAATTTCTCATCCCTAGAAAACTCAGAAAAGTAACACAGGAGAACAAACTCAGATAGATACATAATAAATAAGTATTAAAATACTTTCAAATTATTTAAAGAAAGATGAGCACTGCTTTCTCTCAATGGAAGGCAAGATTTCAGAAGCTTATATTTTCCTTTTTCCTCCTAAATGTCAGATGTTTTCTGTTTCTTATTTTCACAGCTGAGTACGCAGGACAAACCTAAACCTGCTGCTCAGCTAATCCTGCATGGCTCATACACACAGACAGACTGAAAACAGTACAGGCTCTGCTGTAGTGGGTTTAGAAACCACACACAGGTCATACACCAAACCTTTCCTTATAGCAGGGCAAAAGAGGCAAGGAGGCAGCTGCCAAGGTAATTCTATCCCAATGCCCATTACCCACGTCAGGAAAGCTGCTGCTGCTCAGCTTCAGCACTGGGCAGTGCAGCCTGACCGCTGCACTGAGACCCCGCCTCGGACACACACCGGGCACTCCCAGGGACGTGTGCTGGGAGAATCCTTTGGGACCAGGGCACCCCCAGTGAGTGACATGGACACCCCGAGCACCCCGAGCAGCACGGTGCCTCAACACCTGCTCAACCTGCAGCGTGCCCGCGGCACCGCAAAGGGGCTGGGGAGATGTTTGAGTAAAACCTATGGCTAATGGCTCTGCTAGACTCGAGGCCCGATCGTGAAAGCATCTGGCAACCCTACTGCAAACAAGACTTGTATGTGACTGCCCTCTGTGGAGCTCAGCACGCTGGCTGAGGAATGCAAATGCTCTCAGGGTCAGGGCCTCTGTTGTTTGTCACAGTCCTCTCCGTGCTACTTGCTTACATTAGCATCAGTCAGAAAACCTTGCAACCCAAACAGAAACACGGTGCGTTGTTTCCAAAAGTATCATCATGTGCTTAGGGCCAGCACTTGCGCTGCAGCTGCCTTATAGCCACGACAGGCTCTATTATTTTATTTAGCTGCAATTATTGCCATCATTCTTGCAATGCCATAAATAGGCCTGGCACTTAAAATATTAGTTTCTTTCTCAGGTTTCTTGGATGTACAATTGCAATATCGAGCTGTTTACGGTTACTGGATGCTATAAATTCTGTTTCATTTCTAGGAACTATTTCTTTTAAATACATATCCAAATGTACCTTTCTTTTAAATACATATCCAAATGTACCTTAAAATGAACAAATCCATACAGAAGAATTAAATTCTTTAAAATATGCAGTGGGTAACAGAGACTGTTTGGAATATGAGGAAGATCATCTTTGTAAACCCATCCATAAGCTTGGGATAAATGCATGTTTTAAAAGACTACTTAAATGGATATACTTTATATTATGGGATTGAGGAGTGAATGTATTGACAAAGCTGAGATGCTAATGATTAGAAGAAAAAGAAAATGAAGTTGTTTGAAAGTTTACAGACTGGAAAGAAGCAATAAAACCCAGCACTTTTCATAAATGACTGTGCTAGTTTTGGCCGGTGTAGAGCTTATTTTCTATAAGTATGGTATGGGCTGTGTTTTGGATTGTGCTGCAAATTGTTTGCTAACACAGGGATGTTTTCCTTGCTGCTGAGCAGGGCTCACACAGAGTCAAGGCTTTCCTGCTCCTCACTGCACCCCAAGAGCGAGGAGCCTGGGGGGGCCCTTGGAGCTGGGAGGGGACACAGCTGGGACAGCTGACCCCGAGTGACCACAGGGATACCCCAGACTGTATGGAATCATGCTCAGGGTATAAACCCTTCCCAAAGAGGGAAGTGGGGATGTTCACAGTGATGGTGTTTGTCTTCTCAAGGTACAAAATTGTGGTGGGGCTCTTGCTGTCCTGGGGAAGCGATGAATTAATTCCTTGTTTTGCTTTGCTCCCACACAGGTTTTGCTTTTGCTATGAAACTGTTCTTATCTCAAACCACAAGTTCTTTCTCTTTTACCCTTCCCATCCTCTCCCCCATCCCACTGGTGGGTAGAGAGCTGTGTGAGGTTTAGTTGTTAATTGGGGTTAAACTATGATGGTCGTTTTTGGTGCCCAATGTGGGGCTCGGAGGGTTCGAGATAATGACAGATTTGATTGGAATGTGCCAGGTGGAATTTACAGCTGTCATTGCAGCCTGGCTATTAATCAGCAGGCTCCCGTGCTTGCCATGGGGCTCCCTTGCCTGCCTGGCTCTTAGAGTCCAGTGCTTGGTAGTGGCTGCGTTTTGTTCTCACTGCTGTGCTGTGCTCTTATCACCTCACTGCTGTGCCTGGGAACGTTTTGATAACAGCAATGGCCACACACCTGGGCTGGCAGGTGGCCAGGGCATCGCTGCCGAGCCTGTGCTGGACAGGCCTGAACTCCTCTGCGAACTCCTGTCCAAGGGACAGCGACCAGTGGGTGAGTCCAGGCAGGAGTGGGGCACCCTGAAGTGCCTGTGGCCATAGCCAAGCCCAGAGCAGAGCAGGTACATCTCGAAGGGTCCGTGGCCGTGGCTGTGGAGCAGCAGGTCCATCCCTGAAGGCACTGTGGCCCATGGATAAGGCCACATCTTTGGAGAAGATGCCCTTCAATGATAGCTAAGTCTATGCCACAGTCGTACTTTGCAATTACACAAGTATTTGGTGTTCGTTATTTCTCAACTGTTTCTTTCACAAGCAAATTAATACAGCATTCAAACCACTACAAATAAAACTCATGTTTAGAACATATGGTTGGTGTACCAAAGTTATTCAGGAGAGTGACAAATTACATTTCTCAATTATTGTTGGCAGGCTAAAACTAGAGAAGCCTTCTGCAACTTCCTTTGATGAATATTTTGAGTTGACACAAAGATCAAGGTCAAGATATGGTCATCATATCGTAAGGAGAAGCTTTCTTGCAGAGAAACCCCCTATGAACTGATCATTAAGTGCAGCCACTTTTTATAAACGTTTTTCTCCAACAAGAAGAAAATCTGGACTTCAAACATCTTTATATCCATATCAAATCCATATCCATATAAAGTATCTTTATAACCATAAAGATTGGTATTACTCTCCATCAAAAGGAGACTAAAAATGGATCTAGTGAAGGAATAAGATAACTTTTTCCAAGTGATTTCCCACCAACCCTTATGACTGTGACTGATGAGGCACAGGTTTAGTGCCAGCACAGACCCAGGTTTGGGAAAGAGAAAGGAGAGGAAGAGCTCACTCTGCCCATGTCAGTGTCCCATAATACCACTTGTGCAAGGCTTGGACAACACCCTGCATCTTTTCAAAGAGACGACTCGTGCGAAACCCCAAGCTGTATCTCCAGAGCCCATACATCATCCATACAGAGCAGGACCTAGCAATCCATGGCACAAGCAAGGACCTCACAACGTGTAACATGGCCCTGGAGCCACCCAGCAGAACCTGCTGGTGCAAGGAACATGCCGAGAGCAAAGCCAGCATCACTCTGTAGCACTTGCAACTCAAAAGCCACATACTAAAAAAAAAAAAAACAATCTAAGAATGGCATGGCCAGTCCTAGTGGGTAGGACTGTACCCTAAGATATTCGGGTACATCAGAGCTTCATGCTCCTATGCCACAGAAAGACCTGGTGCTGCCCATTGTCAAGTTTGGGGACATCCCAAATGACTCATTTTCTGTGTCACTTT
Organism: Cnemophilus loriae; assembly: GCA_013397755.1. Classification (NCBI taxonomy): domain Eukaryota; kingdom Metazoa; phylum Chordata; class Aves; order Passeriformes; family Corvidae; genus Cnemophilus; species Cnemophilus loriae. Next base: position 1,388,140 of record VZTF01001321.1, read on the forward strand.
GAGAAGCTCATAATCACTCGTAGGAAAACACACAGCATAATTCCATGCAGACAGAAAAAGTGAGACAGTACTTCTTGAAGGCTTCAGTACATCCCATCCCATGCAATACAGAACTCATTTTTTCCTGCTGCAGAGTTCAATCCATTGACTTGTTTTGGGTTAGAGACTAGAAAGCACAGCCAACAAGATCATCTTGAACTGTTTGACAGGGTTTTTTCCCTTCCAAAAGCCACAGATTGTGAGCATCTATCAAGCCATCCTTTCTAATTTAATTGGGTTGTAGTTTACACTCACAACAAACAATAAAGTTAGAGTAATGAGTTTCAATCACAGGACTCTAGCAAAGAGTTTAATTTATACATGTAATTAAAGTCACCATCTTACTGTCCTCTCCTTGCTCTTGCTACTGTACTAGAAAAATTATCACCAGTGATCTTCTCATAGTATTAGAAACTTCTTCAGACACAGGCAGCAATGTTTCTACCTGAAACCAGTACCAGGCTTCACTGCACCGAAATGAAGTGAGCAGAATGCAATCCCGACTTCTTTCACTTATCCCATTTTTTTAAAGATCCAGTAATACCTTTTGAAAGGGCTTCTAGCAACTTGCTACGTTTTCATAGCATTTTAATAGTATTAATAATTAAGCAGTGATTTTAAATGCAGTAAAACCCATGTACACCTTCTGACTGAATGATTAAACAGGTGCAGGCCCAAACTTCAACAAATTTAACTCGGCATTCATTATTTTAGTTCATTTAGAATCAAGAGCATGTATAGTGTTCAAAATGCTAATTAGCAATGTGAAAATAAAATCCTAAAATGGTTTCAAAGAGTAACTTTTGCACGATTTCTGAATTAACCTAAGCCAATCACTTCTTCATCCTAAGAATTAAACAAGAATTCAATTAGACAAAACCATTAAACCGGCAGCTTTAAGAGCAACTCTTCTTTCTGCATTTGAATATAAACACTTATCTTAATACCAAGCCAGACATCGTTGAAGTCCCTTGTATTCAAGAGAATCCTTGACTCTTGTTATAGGAAGCAATTTTGATATCAGGAAATCAGTTGCTTGATTATTTTTTGTTTATTTATTTATTTTTCAAACTAAATTAGTGTTTGCCAAAACACTTCAGAATAGAAGGCAGCCTTATTATGAAATTACAGCTGGTTGGTTCATGCTTCCTACAATCCCCAGTTCACACAAAATATCAGGTTTACATACTTTGAAGTAATCTGAGCAACCAGTACCAGAACCTGGACAGAATATCCACGTTTATTTCCATGGATCAGTAAGAACTTTTTAAAATGAAACACTGGCAAAAACTACATTCAGATGAAGACTGAGAAACACTGACTGTCCCTATTATTCTGGGATCCCTGAAGGAAAACCTTTTCAACACTCTCACAAAGCATTGCTTGTACTTCACACTTCCATGTGTCTGAGAGCTGGACTGGAAAAATGGTAACTGAAATCTGTTGGTGTGTGAAGGTGAGAGGAACTACAGGCACTGCTCTGCTTTGCATGTCAATAAAAATGCCAGATAATTAGTATATTCATGGTTGCTTCGATTGTTATGCACATTCATCAGAGTATTTTCTTAGGACCAAGCAAGATCAGAACCCAGTCACTGCACAAAGGAGAGATGTCTTCGAAAGAAAAGGCACAGAACCACCTGCTGCCCCTTCTTTGCTAAGGGATACTCACCTCAGAGAAACACCCGGCATCTGTGTGTACAGAAAACAAAATCAAACAGCAGCACAACCACAACAAACAGCCGCTGGTACCTGCGTGTACCGGCACTCCTCGTGCCCATCAGAGCCCTGCTGGCGTCAGGGTGCTGCTGGGGGACCAGCACGGGACACGAAGGAAGGGCAGGACACAGCGCTGGTGGCCGTGCTCCTCTCTGATCTGTTCTGAGCAAGAGCACAAGTTTATGCAAGAGGGATATAGCCATGAAAAGGAGAGAAACCCTAAAAAGTAGCAGCACTAACAGGCCAAGGCAAGACTAGAAGAAAGCCAAGGTTTTGAGGGCAGGAAAGGAGCCAGCCAGAACTGGCAATTGGCTGCAGGGTAGAGAAAGCCCCGTCAGAACCTCAGCCCTTCCAGTGATGGAAACTTCCTCTTTTGGCTGCCTTTTCAGCCACTCCAAAGGGGCTTCCTCTGGCTGCATGAGAAACGGAAGCACGAATGAGTAACACTGGCCTGGCAAGTCCTCCTTCTAGGAAGAATCTTTGCACATTAACAGGTAATTAACACCAGGAGCTTATTCCCCTCCAGGCAAGGGAAGGCAGCACCTTGCAGGTGATGCTGCCCAGTGCTCTTCTCTTCCCCTACACACTCAGCTCTGGAAGGTGACCTTTGGTACCAATCACCAATTTCATGAAGAAAAGTAAAATAGCTCTGCTGCCCAGTTTCCCTGCCTGACAAATACTGCACTGCATTCCCCTGGATATACAAGGCTTTGTTTTTCTCTCTTGTGTTGTTTTGTGTTTCAGTGTTTTGCTTTTTGTAACGCTACATTCTAGCATTGTTGCAACAGGTTAATTATATTCTATTTTAATAAGCATCTTGGTTTAACCTCTGCTTATGATATTAAACTCTCAACCTCACCCCTGCATTCTTTTCCAACAGGGAAATACCAGCCAGCCTGTGGTAGCTGTGAATTTTTCTTAACCTCTGTGATGGTTTTTCCAATACATCTTAATTTATTATTCACTACTAGTGCAAGTGTTCAGAATCCAGTACCTGCAAACGTCTTGGTGATTGTGGTCTCGGTGATTATCCCAGCCCTCACAGAGGAAAATGACTGCTTCTCCTCTTCAACCTCACAGTCTTGTACCAGTTCAAGGACTTTTCCCAGTGGAAACCACTGGTCAAATGACAGGCAAAGAGACATGCTCATGTCCAAAACATTCTCTCCAGTTTGTGACTTGTTTGGATTTGCTGCCCAGCCATTGTCTCCTCCCAAGCTACAGGGTTTTGGTTACTGAGGGAACCACAATGACACGAACACAGAAATGACCAAATCACACTCAGCCTCAGACTTCAGTCCACGCTGTGTGCTCCCATCCACACAATCGTGGGGAGAAATAAGGAAGAGGAATTCAGTTAAACAAAACAACCACGGGAGAAAGGAAATGCAAAGGCAATTCCTTCTGATCAAACGCACGGACACGGAAGAAAAATAAAATCTCAATTTCAACCAGAGATTGTGCTTGGGGTTGTTCCCCGGATTTGTCTAACTTCAGGATTTCTACAGTCCTGTGCTGTATTGGAGCCCTCAGTCACTGCTGCTCACTGCCAGGCTAAAGGAAATATTTTATCCTTCAGAACGCACGTGAATTTTCATCCTATGGCTTTAAGACAAGCTTCATATCCGGGAAACCCAACAAAAAGGAAAATCAGTGTTGGGTAGTATTTAGATTCTACATATCTAAGCAGCCGTAATGAATTAATCACAACAACAATGATGCGCAGGGAAAAAAGTCAAAAAATACATTGAACTTTAAAATTTTACAGTGAAGCAGAATAACCCCCTCACGTTATAGAGTACAATTACCGTAACACTATTTTGGCTGTGCACTTTGAGCCAGTTAAATAGGATTCATTTAGCAACTCTTAAATACCAGTAAAAGGCAAACATCTTCATGTATAGGCCACGCTCGCTCATTCCTGTGCTCTGGAGTGTATTCAGAAATGATTTCTTCAATTAGCCAGACATAGTGTCTAACGAACGACTTATTTCCCATTAAGGATTATTTAATCATGTGGAGATTGGAAGGCATTTTCTCCAGCTATTTTTGAGTTCCCGATTAATTAAGAGATGCTTAAAATGTTTTTCAAATGTATTTTCACCCCATAATAATCCCAAAGGGCTTTGTGTATCCTGATTCATTTCTCTACCACCATCAAGCACTGGAAACACACAAAAGTTGACAGAAATGTGTCACCAGACCTCCACCTACAGTATTCATTACTCTGAAGCCTGCAACAGGAAAAGGAGAAAATATAAAAGTCCTTTCAAAATTACAGAATAAAAAAAGCAAGAGACAAACCTGCTGCACAATTCCACCTGGCCTTAGGGCAGGCTTGGCTTTGCTTTTTAAAATCTGTAAACCTCTAGTAGTATTGTACTTTATTAGCATTTTGCAACTGAAGTCAACACCTTAAAAAACTACAACAGCAGAAGTATTTTCAGTTTTTACCTTGTTATTACCTTGGTTCCCATCTATGAAAGTTTCTATTACAGTAGGTAAGCTGATACTTTTTCAGTCATATGGCCTGAAATCCACACAGAAATGCATTACACAAAAAAAGGTCTCCCATAAAATACTGTTTTTGCTCTAGACCACACAGACAATGAAGGAGAGATGAAATTTGTAGCATAAATACTAGAGTAAAATAAATAAAGCAGTAGCTGTCAACATATTAACAACAACTTAATCTCTTGAAAATGAGAAGCAGAAATGAAATCAGAAAGAATATTCCCGACAGCTACAGTTACAAGTGACACACAAAAATCCTGTTTATTGTTCTCTTCCCATGTGAGCTGGTATCTTATATATCCCACTGCTTGGGAGTTGATTATGAAAGCAAAGCTGGGGTCTAAGATTTTCTTACAACTATTCCTCTGTTTGAATTCCCATAAGAAATGCAGAAATAGGTCACACCAGTTCTCCTACTGCTCTGCCTCGCTAATTTGGCAGACTAACTTCTATTAGCAGCACACTACACTTGCCTGTAATACATCACAAGATGCTGACACTTTCATACATACAAATAATTGCTTTTAGAGAAAGAATTACTGCATCAGTACTAAGTTATGGAGTACTAAGTAATTCGTAAGAAGCTCATCTGAGAAGTCTACCACATGGCAGGGTTTCCCATTCATTTAAATAAACACAGCTGAAAGGAAAAGTCTCACACTCTAAGTGTTCCTCTTCCCTCTACTATTATTTCCATATATCACCACGAATACTGAATGAGCTTTAGCAAATACAGAGACTGACAAACTCTATTGCTCTTGGTGAGATAAATCCTTCCTTCAACAGCCTCACAACCACGTTCCTTTTCTGCCTTATCTCCTACTCTATTCTGCGCCTGTTCAGACCGATATTTTCTCTGCCAATCTTCTAAATCCTTTGCCTTTCTGTTCTTCACTTTCTCCTTGCTCCCATTACCACTCCTCCTTGTCCATATTTCAGCTTTTTTTTCCTAGATACAACCCATAAGAACAGGGTAACTCACGAACAAATGCTGGAAACCAGAGCTCCATTCCTGATGCTCCATTGCTGACACACCTGTCATGCACACATCATCCCAGACCTTGGACACAAGACATTAAAGTAAATTCACCAAGATCAGTCATTTTCCCAGTTCCCATAACTAGACAGCGATGTCATTAACAACAGCACATTTTCTGTGACATTTTTGCCTGAGTCCTTTTTTTTTTCCCCTGAACCGATAACACGAATAGAAAACAAATTACATGGTCTATACACTTAAGTGATTTGTAACGGATTCATTTCACACCAAGACGTGGTAAGTAACACCATCCAGCACACCATGCCAGAACCACAGAGCCCGTGATTGAATGTGAACAATAACTGTGCAGAACACAGGTAAGAGACCCCAGAAAACTGCCGGAGCTCTCCCAGTGCCCTCAATGCCAGCCCACACCAGGCAGCCCCCCGAAGGGCCAGAGTGGCAGAAGTTCAAGGATGTTTAGTTACAGAGGCATGGCTGTGAGATGGGTAATCTTGATTCCTTCTGGGGAGTAAAGAATCCATCCTCAAATGCATCGCCCTGGACAGGCCAGAGGCACTAGGGAAGCCTGTGGGATGGTTGCAACAGCTGTAATATATCAGTGTACTCAGAACTAAAGAAAACCCCAACAATGAAAAAAGCCCCACCAGCTGTTTGTGAAGGGGGATCTTACTCCATTTTGAAGTTTGTTTCTTTGATTTCTCTTACTAAAGGAAATGAAGCTGTCTCAAATAGGAGGGTACAGGGTTAAGTCCTGTGCAAATCTATTTTCTTTGCCTCTGAAACCTTGTAAAGCCTAAAGAAAGAGAAGACACTTCAGGATATCGAGAGATTCCCCAGCACAGTCTTTACAGATGACCAAAATGCCCAGTGTTGCTAGTTTTGTATGATGGAATAGACTTTTAAAAGGTAAAATTAAGACACATGACTAAGAATTGCAAAGCAGTATTACTCATTCAAAAAACCCTATGGCATAGCAGAAAAAGAAAAGCACAGACCAGAGAAAGTACATACAACAAAAATCTGAACTAAAGAAATACAGAGTAGTAGAAAAGCAGAGATCAGCAATTCCACATAAAAATTTTGTTCATCAAGATTACAGAGAAGCACCTAGAAAAGGAACAACTTCAAACTTAAGTTGATAGAAAAGGGAAGATCTCGGGTACACAACAGTTAATTAACCTGTTGTAAGAGTACTGTAAAAGAACAGAAATACTTCCAGTTGATTTGGGTTCTGATTTATTTTATTGTTGATACTTAATCCTCCTTTTACTTCCTATTCCACTGACTGAGCTGAGATAAGAGAACTGCAGGACCACTCAGGTTAGCAGGGCCCTCCAGAGATAACCTCCCAAGGGCTGCTGCTGCCTCGGGTCAGCACAGACCCACCCAGGGCTCCACCAGGTGCCTGCAGGGACAGAGATTTCCCCAACCTCATTTGGGCAACATTTTCCACTAAACCCTAACCAAATCTAAAGAGAAAATGGTACTAATGCTCACAGATTATGAAGAGCTTGAACAGAAGTTGCGAGGCTTAAAAGTGTATTTTCAGTCTGGTTTATATAAAGCTACCTACATACAGCAAGTAAGTGTGCCAATGTTTGCAGCCTCGTGTCTCCTGCCCGAAGAGCTCCCTGAGAGAGAGAAAGCATTCTGCACTCAGGATTTCTCAGTGGGAGTTTTTACTTTATTTAGGAGGAAAAAAGTGAGCAAACAGAATTTCAGGGGGAAAAAATTGAATAATTTCTCGTTTTTTTGTTGCCTAAACTTTTTCATTCTCCATTATGATGCCTGATAGAAATGGTACATGCATGAAACTGACACCATTCCTTAAAATGATTCAGGATAACTGCCTCAACATAGTTCTATGAAAACTGTGCATAACCCTGGGCCTAAATAGCACAGTCCCAAATTAAAAACACCACTGAAATCAAAGGACTTGGCTTTCTTGTGCCTCCTTTGACCAGTCTCAGCAGCTAAGACAAACACAACAAAGTTTTCAAGCTTACTGTAACACTAAGAAGGAAGCAAAATAAATGTTTCAAGTATCTCAGATGTTGACACTTGAGAAACACATCATATAGGTACACAAGACCTGCTGTGTGTGCCTCTGTGAAAGGCTGGATGTGTTAGCTTAGATCTCTCCAACACTGGGCTGTTTGATTCCTCAGCCCTAAAACTGCACAAGTTTTATGGTACTGCAAGTTTTTTATGGTACACAAGTTTCTGCACTGGCATTTTGTAAAGCTGTGTGTCCCAAAGAAAGACAAAGCACTTAGAGCACTACAGAGAACAATCAAGATTTGGAATAGGCAATTTTTTAGGGACAGGATTGATACCCCAGCTCCCCATGTTAAAAAAGAAACCTTCCTTCTTACAAGAAGAAGGGAGAACATTGGCTACCTAAACCTACATAACCTTCAAATAAACATGAAAAAAAAGAAAAGAAAAACAACACACCAAGATTCAGGTTGACAGATCACAGTCATTATTATGTTGACTAGAAATTTTACCAGATGGGTACCTTTGATTTGTTTTTGAAAATGCATTGCTTGAGGAATCAAGCAATGTTTAATCCTGGTATTATGTGTCTTATTAAAATCCTAGCTGGTTCTACACTTGCGGATTACTATGAATTTGAGAAGTACAGCCACACTGCAGAAGAAGCTTCACGAACTCCTCAGCAGACAAATCCCTACTTCTAAATATTATACAAACTCCTGCTCAGGAAATTTTATCCCACTGAACCCTCTTTTATTAGAAACTTTATGATATAAACATCAGCACAGTTTAAACTGTCAGAATACTTTTCTTACAGAAATATATTAGCTATACTTTACTGTAGCATTCTGCACGGGCTCAGCTTCAAACCCTACTCATAAGAGTTATATTAGCAATAACACAAATTACACATAATTGGATTTTTTTAGACTGCTAGTCTCCCCCGCTCCACTAGCAGAGCACACAGAAACCTCTTCATTATAAAATGCTTTCTTTTTTTAACTTTTGTTTGTCCTCTTATGAAATTTCCATAGAGAGAGGATACTATATAGCACATTTACTATGTAGCAAACTAGGGAATCTTTACCAACTGCTAGTAAGTCTGAAAAGAAATGGTATAAACCCACTGTAATTGAGAATATGTTATAAAAGAATGATGTACTGGCTATGTAATCACATTATTTCCCTTTGAGTATAGGTGGTACTAACAAAAGGGTACTGTCGATAATTAATGCATGAAATTCCTTTTAGGCGTGATTTACGATAAAAAGTTTAAATTTCAGGTTTTCTGCATAGATTGAAACATAACATTTTCTCAAAGATATAACAATTTTTTTTTCCTAAAAATATTTCCTTTGAGTAACTGCAATTATTTATCATGTACTGTCTACTCCTCTATTTGTGCACTAGGCTATACTATAAAATGTACGTCAAAATGAGAAACTCAAAATAAAATGCACTTCTCTCCTACCAACTAAAAAAAAAAAAAAAAAAGAAAAACCAAAAGAAAGATGGCACAAGGTGCTTTAGGAGCATCAGCATTGTTAAAACTGAGGTCATTTGCTCCAGTTGTATAAGCTGAGGGGTTTTTGCTCTGCTCCATTAACAGTATAATTACTGGTGGAAACCAACCATTAACTCCATGTATTTGCCACAGCAAGAATCCGAGTCCATTATTTTTAAGGGGTGTTTTTTTCGAAAGCTCCCTGTGATTTTTGACATTTTGGACTGAAATGAGTGAGTGGGAGGGTTAATGTGCACCTGAGCAGCTGCAGCAGCTTTGCTGAGAGCTTTGCAGTGCCCGTGCCCAGGGAACAGCAGCAGCCTGGCACACCTGGAAAGGAGCCCAAACACCTGAACTGGCCAAAGGCTACCACGATTCAAGGGAAAAAAAAAATCTTTAAAATTGAAGAACTTTAAATATCTTCTGAAAAAAAAAAAAAAGCACCTCAAGTTTTCAGCACAGAAGGGGATTCAGTCTTGCGTCTACTTTTAGAATTTTGGGCATTCCCATCGTGTTTGTCATTCTTGTGATGACAGACCTAGTGCAGCACCAAGGAGTTAAAGCAAACCAGGGACAGCACATGGACATCTATGAGAAGCAAAAGTTAAATTAAGAAAAAAAAAAACCCCATTGATTAACGCAGTATTGTAAAAGGTACATGTGTAGCTTAATACAAAATCAACGGGGCATTTATTAGCTCGGCACTTTCCAAAGTTCATTTCATTTGGTTCCTTTGCCATTATTTACGTTTAGGAAACCTACACGAGTACGTGTAAACAAGACAAACACCACAAAAACATCCTGAAAATTCCTCTTTGAGAGGAAACTGGGGAAACTGGAAGGCAACACCTTAGTAAACATGTAGCATGTTTACAACATAATGTAAGATCTTTATGTTAAAGATACACGGGAAAGTTGCAAAATACACTAAATGAAAGCAAAATAACTGTGATTTTTTAACCACAGCTACAGTTTCACTGAAACTAAATTCTGACATTTTTTTATAGATCAGGGTTTGTTTTGACATGCCAGATATAATAGATAATTTCTAAATTGTCATGGAAGTGAAAGAATATTTAATGTTTGCACTAAAAAGCCAAGAGCCACAAGAATGAATCACTTGTTCACAACCAGGAGTTGCTAAATAGAACAGTCTGTGAGATATTTGATAAGAGATTCACACATGCCTGTTTGCCAGAGCCAAAACCAACACTTGTTATAGTTTCTCTGTCTTCGTTTGTACGTGTAATTTATTCACGAGACACGTAGGAAATAAATTATCCATAAACTTAATTTCAGCAGCAGAGCACAGAGGGCTTTGCGGATCACCTGCAGGGGGTTTGCTGTGGGCAGCTCTCGGTGTCCAAGGCGCTCTCACAGGCACTGCTGGCAAATTTCCTCGGGAACAGCATCAGTGAGGAGCGACTGAACCCCACCGGCACCAGCAGCTCAGAGCACTGACCTCTCCGTGCCACCCAGTTCTTTATATTAAAACGGAGAAAAGGGCCGGATGCAGTGAGAGCTGGGGACACAGCTGGCGCCACATCCGTGCTAGGGAACTGCCCGACTTCTCTTTTCATCACCTGCCACTTCAGAGAACTCTTTTCCTTTGCATCTTTAAGCAAGACTAGTCAAAGGTATGCTGATGAATGCTATCGCAATCAGAGTGTGAGCGGTACAGAAAGTGAGAACTAAAAGAGAACTTTCAGTGAGTTGCTGGAATGATGCAGTTGCCACTTCACCCCCGAGATCCGGACGCTGCGTGGGAACAACACCCGGTCCCACTGCCCTCAGCGGGAGACTCTCAAATCCCAACTGCTGCCAAAATCCCAACTGCTTTGAGCACATCCCCGTTTCCTGTGACTACCTACAGCAAGTCTCTAGAAATTATTTGCTACTTTTGCAGCTCTGATCATCAAGCAGATTTCCAGCTTTGTGGCTGTGTCTGAGTAAAAGTGCTGCTCCTACAGGGTTCCTGCAATACCTGCCTCTTGTCATTCCTGAATAGTTCAAAAATGCCCAAACCCCATGGATCTTTACTAAAGAATTTTATTGTAGCTGATGACTTGTATCATCAAAACAGTTTTCTCCATAGATTTTTTTCAAAATAAGGCAATATGTATTATGAAATCAAAGAAAAAGTAAGTTCACTCAAAGAACTAGAGCAATTCAAAGCTGCTTGCTTGTCACTTAGGAATGTGATTTTCAATGATATGTACATTAAAGTACTTGAAAAAATATATTTTGTGGTTTTTTCTGCCATTGTCCCCATACTCAGACGCACACAGAGTCCCACCGACAGAAAAAAAAAACTCTCTCATGGTGACTGATCCTGTTTTTGTAATTGTGCACATCTATTTCAATACCGCACTTTACATTAGGAGTTTCATAAATATTTTCTCTGCCTATAGCACTGATAGGTATAATCAAATAGCTCCAGTGGATTAGCCTTACAAACCAGAACTTTCAGCACAGTAGGATGAAGGACTGGTACAGGAATTGAAATGGACCCACTCCCCAGCTGGAACTGAGCAAAACAATTCCTGTGCAAAGCCTCAGGTTTTACTACTGGAGCTTTGACTTCATTCCCTGAGCTCAGTTTACATAGGCAAAAGAGATAGATCACAATTAAAAATGTAATTGAAATAACGTAAATAAATCCTCCATTTACCTCCGAATGCCCTGGTATTGCTATTCTTACCTGACTGTGGATTATGCATTTTTAAGGAAGCTTTCCTGGCACTTACTTGAACCTGTGAGTTAGGCATATATGGAACCTCTTTCATGAATAAAGTTTCCGCTTGCCCCAACAGCCTGGCTGGTATTTCTTAGTCATGAATAGCAGCATTCAGGGAGGTGGGACATCTTCTGGGAATAAGGTCTGAAACCCTCGGCTTCATTTCTCTGTATTCACTTGACGGCAGTTGAATAAAACCAGTGCTCTGCAAACCTCGCACAGCTGCCTGGAAACACACTGCTCCTGCAAGGCTGACAGATTTGGTTAATTGTGAAGAACTCCTTCACTCATAAAATGAAATGGCTTCACGTCAGTTCAACAAGTGTGTACCTGGGAAGTACAATATGAATTACTCTTAATTTATCTGCAGTGCTGCCTGCGTGCTTTATGAAAAGTATATGTGTATATATAAACAGGGTAGAAATTAACTCGTGCCTAAGGCTACCACCAAATGTCAATTAAGCTGCCAGACTTTCAGGGGTTGGTATTCTGTCTCTCTGCCTGGGGGAAGATTTGTATTCAATTTATTGTTGAATAAGACAACCAGTTTGGCAGGGAAAGAAGATTAACAAATTATAGACTATTTTTTTTAAAAGGTGAACATAACTTACTGAAAACAAATTTTAGGAAGCTTTCTTATTACTCTTGAAACTATTTTTCAATGTATAAAGCTGGAAAGGGGAAAAAAACCCATTAACTGTCTGTAAGCAGGATCTAATGCAAGCAATATAAGTTAAAAATGCACCCTTGTCTTTGTTTTATTCTTTCGCTATTTTATTAACATATAAATATCATTGGGAGAAGCTGCTGCCATGCCCAGGCAGAGGATGTAAAAAACAATTGTGTTTCTAAACAAGGCAGTAATTCACTCGCTGTTAAAAATGCTTTGTTTTTTCTACTAAACAAACACATAAATTATCTCCGAGTCAGTCTTTGTCTTTACGAAGAAACACTTGTTACCATTTCAAGCTTAGCTCTGTCTCAATATTGTCATATCTACAGAGCTGCTCAAATAGTTGTGTACCAGCTGATATCCCAATGTTACCCAAACACAGCTATTCAAGCCCAAACTCATTAATTACACTAAAATTCCGAGTGCTGATGTAGACAGGAAGGGTCACAGGTTTGGGTTCACCCCACATAATACTCACACCGGTTATTTTCTTACGTAGACTCTGCAGTTTGAAGGTCCCTCCCCACCCCTCGACCCTCAGAACTGCCAAAGTTTCCATGTCAATGGGAATCTAAAATTTCCAGCGTTCCTCCATGCCAGGCTCTCCCCACATGGGTGCTTTTCCTCAGGCTGGGAATTCCAATTTAAACCAGCCCATTTTTGGCATTGATTCTGCTGAAGCAAGACCCAGTTTTACTCCTGTCATTACTGATATGATCCAATTCCTCTTCTAGTGTGTCAGCTGAAACATTCTGAGGCAAAAGCTCCACGTGCAGCCAAATCTATGGAGAAAACCTACACCCAGCTAGGTGTTTCCACTATCAATCTGTTATTGACTAATATGGCTGGGTATTGGAAAGGGAATGTCATCTCTAGTGGGGTATTTTTTCCAAATTTTGAGTTCCTGTTTTCTTTTATGTTGTGATCTGAAGAAAATTGGTTTTTACAGAAATTATTTGTGATTGCAGGGCCAGTCTATACACTCCCACTATATACTCTATAAACTCCCACTACGTACATGCATACATACATACATACATGCATACATATATATATATATATATATATCTATCTGTGTGTGTCTGTGTGTATACACACACTGTCTTACACCAGAGGAAAACTCATCCCAGAGAACAATGTGATTAACCTGCTGGATCTATCACATGTCCAGGTGCTGCTACAGAGCTGCTCATACATCTTCCACCAGTCTGGCAAACAGGGCAGTGGGGCAGGGGGACCCCATCGCCCAACCTGTGTGAGAGCTGAGCTGAGTTTCTCCTGCTCACTCCAAGGAAGAATTCTCCTGCATTCAACCCCCCCTGCAACAACAACCCAGGGAGCAGGAAATGCCATCCCTGCCCGCGTCCTGCAGCTCAGCGGGGCGGAGCACATGCTGTCACACATTCCCCCCACACCCCAAGCACATCGCGGTGCCTTTGCCGCTCGCTGCACTCTCAGGTTGTGCATTTCCAGGAGCCACCAAAGGTCACCAACACGTTCACCATCAGCTCTCGCTGTTTGGAAACAAATATTGGCTAAAGGGTTCTTTGTTCCATCTGAATGATTTGCAGAAAGTAACCGGTTTACAAACACAGAACACCAGAAATAAAAAGGCCTGACAGAGTGCTGTGGCAAACAAGAAAATCCTCACAGACGGAGCATCTATTCTCTCATTTTCTCTCCAGGAGCATTCTCCGCCACTTAGATTCTTCCCAAATTTAGTTGTACAGTAAAAATATCTTTGGGTGTCTTTCCTCAAGACATCATTTAGTAGAGAATGAAAAAGAATTGAAACAAAAGTGTAAAAATTACTAAAAAAATGAATACACTTGCACGACTACTGTATTTTTATATAGAGATATATATATATTTTGCCTATCTTTTCTATACTAATTTTTAGTCTCTTTTTCCACAGGGCCAGAAGGGCCTTAACCTCTGCAGTGCTCAGGGCCTTCTTCCTGCAGGTCCACAGCTTACGCTGTCAAAGACAAAAGTAATGTCAACAGGAAACTGAGTTATCACATTCTCAAGTTTTCTGAATCACTATCACTGTAAGACAAAGGGGCAAATAGGGATGTCAGCAAAATAATCAAGTTTCAAAGGGAAAAAAAATCTATCAAGGCAACTGTATTTGTTATAAAAAAAATGCATTTTTGATTCTATTTTTGACTAGAATGCTAAACATTCATTCTCATGGCGGCTTTTTTTTTTGCAATTATGTACAAGTATATTGTTTAGCATGGCAGCTGTGCTCAAATCTCATTTATTGAATGGACATCACTAGAGCCAGCAGAGCTCAGGAAGGTTATTAAAGCCTCATCTGAGCTACGAAAATGTCAAGTCAAGTGGGAATGGTGGACAGTGATATGAAACTTATTCCAGTTATCTTATGTTAACGAGAAGAAACAATGCTGAGTTTCCAACAAAAACAAAACAAAGCAAGGAAAACAGCGACACGAGATGCACTTGTGACCACAGCCATGGAGATACTCAGTTTTACATATTCCCAACATCATTAAAACATGTCCCTCCTGCCATTAGCTGATTATTGCTTCTACCTCCAGTCACCAATCAGCTTCAGCGTGCTGGAGGCCGCTGGTTCCAACATCGACAGGAACAGCTGTGGATATAGGGGAGGGAAAAGCAGCAAAAAGCCTCTGTGGAAACACTGACTTAGAACTGCTCTTCTCCCACTAGTAAAACTCACGTGTCAAATCATTTCTTTTTTCATAAGCTTTTCTTTTTTTTTTTTTCTTTTTTTCCCCTCAATTTATTTGATGAAGTCAGAGAGGTCTGAGAAGATTTTAGAAAAAACAAGTACACAATAATTCTACAAATTAAAAAAAAAAAAACAACTTTCAAAATCCCTGTTTTTCCTTGATACACCTGCACTGTTTCAGGGAGAAGATGTCTTAGAGCTGTCAAATAAACGTGTGACTAAGAAGATGCACTTTTTACATCAATTAAAAATTAAAGTAACTTTTGGAGGTTTTTTTTAAACACATCCTTCCTGTTTTTCAGATCTAGCTTTTACACGTGTAGGAAACACACAAACTCAAAGGTGTACATGTAAAATACACATTGCAAAAGCCCAGGCAGAGCCTCCTGAACAAGCCCTGCCCTCCCGAAGAGCTCACGTGCACAGCGCACACGGGGTGTGCTGAGGTTAATGTGCACAAAAAAGAGTTTTTTAAGCCCAGTAGAAAGTGTTGGCTATGATCTTTTTTCTTCTTTAGTGTACCTCGAAGTGTTATTTTTCTTTCACATTCTGTTCTACAAAAGATCTTTAGCACCTATTTTGGCAGAAAGCTTAAAATACCAGGGCAATCAGAAAAGAAGTGCAACAGTGACTTCACAGAAAATTGAAGCTGAGCAACAGAGAGGAAAAAGGATCTTCAGTGATCTGTGTAGGGCATCTGTTTGTTGTTTTCCTCAGACCTGTTTGCTATAAATTAACACCTACATTTTGGACAGTTTTTTTTTTTTTTTTTAAAAAAAGACCTGTTCATTTTTCAGGACTACGCTTACCTGCAATCCCATTAGTTATTGTCCAGATAAACCAAAATCAGAGCAAACAAGACCTGAATTAGAAGACTTGATACTTGGTGAGGGAAAAAAAAAAATCAAGCATTATTAAAAAATAATAATTAACAACTCACACTGCAGTCCTCCTATCCATTTCACACTAAAAATGCTATGATAAAATAACATTACAATGACCTGAGATGACATCTTCAGAAATTAACAGGCAAGAAATGGTACATTATTACAAAAGTTTCACTTCTTTATTTTCCTTATTTCTGCTGATTTAAGACCCTGTGACATTGATTTGTTCTGGGGAAGGATTCCAGTATCACTGTCTTTCAAGGGACTGCAGTAAACTTAGCTCTGCAGAGCAGATTTCCAACCATAAACCTGTGCATACTTATACACGTGTTGCAGTAAAGTCAGTTTACTGAACTTAAATCTGAAAATAAAAGTTTCTGGAGGCCTGATATGGCCATCAAAACACTGTACCACGAACCTTCAGTACTGAGAGACTTTAAACTCAGGCCTAAACACAACGATGCAGAGCCAGCACAGCAGTTCAGAACAAATGGAATCAAGGCAGAGAGGGCACAGGCAGCACGTGAGAGGGAGGGGGCAGGGGAAAAGCCAGAATCAATGAAGAAGGAATAGAACTTGTGCTCCAGCTCTCCTGAAGCCATGGCTGCAACAGTTCACAAGGTTTGAAATTTGAAAGCCTATGTTGCCTTATTAAGAAATGTTATCTTGATCTATAATTACATCTGAACCATATAAAATAAGCAATTAATTTTTATCAATACAGATTAATACAATTTCTGTATTAAGATCCGAGGAACTGATCTCTGTGTTTGCAATCTTTGCTCATTTCATTTGGTGAGGCTGCCTGTTACTGGCTTATTAAAGTCTCATTATATCATCAAGCCTAAATGTCAATCCTGGTCCCCGTCCAGGCTCTCCTCTCTGTATTTAGTCATTTCCCACAGAAGTATTTCCAACAGCAACGAGTCTGACACGTGCTCACCAATCCAATGTTCACAGCAACACTCTGAGCCCTCATTCCTTCAGCTAAAATGATGGAGTTACTCAAGACTAACAAGTATTGTGGACCAAGAAAGATCTTTGTATCATGTGTCTGTATAGAAATGAGATATATGCAGCTATTTCCCACGGGGAAAGCTCTCAGCAGAGGTGCCCAGCTCACCCAGCCAGCTCCTCCCCATGCCAGAACCAGCACGCTTCCCAGCGCACTGTCACACGTTTGTGGGACATGGACAGAGGATCTGCTCCAGCTCAAGTCTCCAGCTTTGATGCCATCTAGAAGACAGAAGCAATTATTTGCCTTCTAGCCCAAGCTAAGGTTGTCTTATTTAATATTATTTTGCATATTCAAGAAAATTCACCGCAGTAGCTATGACCATAAACCAACTCAGACTGGCTCAATCCTTCAACACAAAGCATTTTATTGTTCTAAAGGTATTACAGCATGAAATTGGAATTAAAATAAACGAGTCAAATAAGTGAGAATTGTCCTTTAGAACTTCGGAAATGATTGCAATAATGGCTTCATCCTGCAGTTAGGAAAAATATCTAAGAGACCTCCAAGAAAATAATTAGATGCATCACTATAAGCCCAAATAGCATTTAATCATTATCCCAAAATACACTGAATTAGGAATTTTAAAACTATTTTCCATATTAGAACGAGGTGACCTAATCTACCAGGATCAGCTTCCAGGACTCTGCTGGATGTGTTGTCAGTATATTTCAAGTTCAGAAATTTGATTTTTAAAAAGCAACAGATTTTTCGAAGATTATTCTCACACTGGCTAAATATGATACCCATCTGTGAATTAAAAGAAATACATTTAGGAAACTATCACAGGAAACTATCAAAATGTTCCTTAAAATCAAACATATGGTAAGTGTTCACTATGTCAGGCTCGAGCTGGGCCTCTCCAAAGCTGACCAATCTCATGGTTTGGGTTCTGACTTCTTTTTTTTTTCTTTTTCCTTCATAATGTTAATTTGTTGAACAGGTTTAACAAGATCATCAACACAAATATGTGTAAGACCTGAAAGAACCGCTTAAATGCAGAGCAGAAAAGTAGGGCCTTCTTTTTATTTTCAGTTTAGCAAAATAAGCACCATACTGATAAATGGTTGCCTATTACAAGGAGAAAAATGATATTTTAATTGTTTTCTGGAGGAACAGCCAAACTAAAGAAAAAGGCCCAGATACTCAGCTTAGTCGGTAATATTTTGATGTGAACTAATTCCAAACAACAGCACTAGCATTAAGTACCTTCCCTCTAAACAGACCTTGGAAAGGACAGTTTGCTTTGGGACAAGGAGCTTTAATAGTTCTAAATATTAAAAAGTAGAAGGGTTTTTAAAATGAAACTTTGGGCTTTTCAATAAAAGGGGGAAATATTATGAATAAAACATTTCAGCAGGTCAATAGAAAAGACAAGAAACAGAAAAGGAAAGCAAGAAAAAATAGTAGACTAAAATGATAAAAATTGAAAAATGCAATTTTCAAAGTTAGAAGCCTTCTTGAACTTGGGCCAGAAACTCCACCCATCATTTCCCTATCTCGGTTTATAGATCTAATTATTAAATTTACTTCCATTTCAATATGTTATTTAAGAACCCAAACCTGCACTGTTTGGGGACACCTGTTTCTCTTTGAAACACTGCTGGGAGACAGATTCTAAGGGACAACTGATTTATTCCAGTTGTCAGGCTTAGAACCAGAGATCCAAACACGCGTTTTCCAGATTTCTCTATTAGTTCTTGCTGGTTTTCTAAAATATACAACAACCTTATTGGTAGTTCCAGCACACAGAATGGACGCAGGGCAGCAGAGCTCAGGCAGGCTGAGGAAGCCTTCCTTGCCCCTGGCTGCAGGAATCGAGCTGAGCACAGATCCCCAGCTGGAAAGAGGCTCTGACTCAGAGCACGGGGACAGCTCTGGACACCTCAGAGGCTAAAACTCCCCTCCACCGAGCTACTCAAATTGAGGGGTTTGTGCTCCTAAACCTGTCAGCCTGCCTTGGAAAGTTTATCTAAAAAAAAATAAAATAAAAAAAAAAAAAATCAAGTTAAAGCTGATCCAGTCCATTATTTTTAGGCCGCTGCCTTTGGAGGCAGCGGATGGCAATGGAATGGAAAATTCCTTTCCTTCTGCAGCTCTGCAGGTGCACTTGCATCATGAAGGAGCTTCTGAATAAAGCAAACTGTACATATTACTACTGCCTTCAAAACAGCTTATGAACTTTTCAGTCCATTGTGATCACAATTCCCTGTATTAGAAGGGAGCCTATGCCCTTAAATCTTAACTCTGTGAACTCTTCCCTTTAAAGTACCCAACATGAGAACTTTTTCAGGAACAGGAAAGTCTGAGCTCTAATGAGATCCTCTCTGACAATTGCAGAATAAAACCTTCTATTATATACACTACAGAGATTGGAAACACATTTGCTATACCTCTCATTTTTCTTTACGATCTTCTCAGTCCCTTAACTAGAGTACAATGTCCCTGACTTGAATTTATATCACGCTTTTGAGGATGCAATAAGCAGCAGATTGCAGAACCTGATCGCTTAAGGAAAGATAACTTCATGCAGAGGCAGGCTGGTGTGAACTAAACTACACAAAGCAAGAGATTAATGCCTGCAATAATAAATACATACATAGGGACAAAGTCTCTCTCCTCCATATTGTCTTTGAAAATCAACCAATTGAATGACCAAGAGACAAACAAAAAAATAAATATAATAAAAATAATTCTCTAGTATCCAGAGTAGAGCGGATTTTCTGCCGTGTTGCAAATGACAGAAGGTTGCACTTATTCCAGGAGGTAGGATCTAGGTGTCTGAGCCTCAGTGGGCAGCAGAGGGAGGGAAGGAGGCCATGCACAACAACCTGACACAGTTCCTGGTAACTTGACTGTATAAGTGAAGTTATCTCTCTACTATTCTGCACAACAAAGGTGAGTGTGAGGTACAGGGACTAAAACACGGGGCCTTAACTCTGAAACCTGTCTGAGGAGATCAGCATGATGGGGTTCACCACTCGAGAGTCCTCTAAAGCTCCAATAAAGCCAGAAGGGAAGCGAGATTCCCATTCCCAAATGAACGGGATGTCAGCTGCTGCTATTTCAGAACCACGGAAATAGCTTTATTGATTTCAATTCTGAAGTTTAGAAACTGTGGCCTTCATAAACACACACATGCAGCTGAAGAGAACTGTATCAAGATCATAAGGCAGAGTGCAAGCTTCAAAGAATTCTTTTCATACGTGCTGTCAATTGTGGCCAGAAACAAAGGCCGAACTTTGAAAACAAGAAAGTGCCAGTGTTACAGGGGGTTTGTTTGGTTTGGTGGGGTTTGTTTATTTCGTTGTTTTAGGGTTTTTTCCCTTCAAGAGGAGCAGCTGCTGAAAGATTCTCTCAGCTACGTGTGCCCTCATACCACTCCCTCTCCTCCTGACAGTATCATCTCTATCTCTCTTTAAATCAAACAACATGGATCCTCAGTAAAACTCAATAAAACTCAATTTCTGCTGAAAACAGAGCACAGGTAACATTACTGGCATGTTATCAGATGTCTCCTCATCTCTATTTGGATCGTGCCTCCAGTGTTTGAACTGAGGGTGAAGCACTCTTACGCCGCGCCAGAGGTGAGCTGAAGAGAGATTTCACTGTCACAGGGAACTCCTGCAGGCCTGTGAGAGGAGCCAGCACTTCAGCCCCCTTGGCAGACGTGTTTGAGGCCCCTTGGCCACGGCCAGCACCAGCAGAGTGCAGACGCACAGCACAGCCCACTGAAGGGCACCGAACACATTCACACACCGACGCCGCAGAGCCCAACGCATTCTCGTGGTCAGCAGATACCACTGCCGCTCCTGCCACCCTGCAACTCAGACAAGGGGCAAAAAGAAATAAAAAGACTCCAAAATATCCCCGAAGCCACAAGAGTCACAAAAGAAGGAACGGCACTCAAGTCCTCCTCTTCTTTGGCCATTATCATCTGTTGCAACAGCAGTGAGACAACACTGCTTTCTATCCTGCTGCACGCAGCACCTCCCGAAGTTTCTCCCAGAAGAAAGAAATCTGGTTTCATCACAATATTCTGCTTTGCAATATTGGAAATACATCTCAAAACAACTGAGTCTTCAGTAGCCCCATCTTACACTGTGTCCACAGCACTGCATGCTCTGCACAAGGATTTCCAGAATGGCAAGAGAATTCTCTACTAGATTTTTCATTTTGTGGTGTCTATTAGCATTACATGTCCTTCTAAGCTCATTGTTTACTTTCATCATATTCCACCTATGAGCGGATTACAAAAGCAGAGTGTAACCAAGAAGTACATTCTCTTAAAACCCTCCTTTAGAAGATCACAGTATTTTTAGTAGTTTTTTTCTAGTTCTTTTTAAAATAATTATTCTACCTCCCTTTATTTTTGCCTGGGTTTTTTTCGTTTGTTTGTTTGGGTTTTTTGTTTGTTTTTGTTTGTTTGTTTTGGGTTTTTTTGGTTTTTTTGTTTTGGTTTTTTGTTTGTTTTTTGTGTGTGTGTGTGTGGTTTTTTGTTGTTGTTGTTGTTCGTTTGTTTTTTCGGTTGTTTCTTGTTTTTGGTAGGAAATCCATTTGATGAAAACACTTCATGTGTCATACCATATCTCCTAGAACTAGATTTTAATGACTGTGTTAAATAATGGCTACAGGCCAACAGGAAAACGGCTTGCGTGGCAGTTTAATTGACAGAGCATCTGAAGTGTCCTTGAAAATTATTTAAAAGTTTATTACAGTCCTGGAGGTCAAGAATGAAAGGCTTCAAACTGCAGTTCCGTGGAGGTCCTTCTCTGACCCAGATGCTGGAACTTTGATGTTCCTATTAATTCAAAAATTTAACTTAACACACAGACACCTTCAAAAACTCTCCTCTTTTGAAAATTTGCAATCGTTCATACACCGTAGAGCTCAACGCTGTTTGAATCTCTGACTGGAACATAAAGCTGTGATGAAGCATAATTACTTTAAACCAAATAACCTACACGATGCCACGAGCAATGGGAGAACACATTTAAAAGTCACTAATTCATTATGCAAGCTGTAAAGAAGTGAAATATGTTGAAAACAAGTATAAAGTGACACAAGTATTTTATATATTTATGAAATACCTCACAATATACTTACGGCACTCAGAGTTTCTTTTTCTCATTAATATTGTCACTGAAATGAACTTTGCATGTTAATATCTGCTAAATAATTAGTTATTGCTGTACTTACCAATAAAGTTTGCAAAATTTACGTCACTCGTGAGGAAGGGAGAATGTTTTCTCTGCCTCCATCGGACAGCTTAGGATACAGTTTATATATTAGAATTAGATTAGCATACAGATTTTGCATAGAAAATAAAAAATGTCTTCATACTGAATGGGAAACCTAAATTTTCATTCCGCCAGAGGACAGTGAATACCTTAATGACTGTGCTACATACACAAAATTATCAGCATGGCAGGCTGACAAAAAAGAGGTTAACTGACAGATACAATAGCTTCACCTTAACCCAGATGTCAGGAAACTTGTCATTATTGATATTCAAAGCTGGAACAGAACAGTTAAGTGACTCACAGAAAGCTGAATATGCAGGCATTTAAAATATCTTGTGTGGAAGAATACATTCATAGCTCACTTTACCTCAGGAAAACATGAGGTATTTTCTGCTTTGTTTTTATTTCAGAGCTTATTATTTTGTTAAATATCTTCTCTACATGGCTTTGGACAATGCTATGATATCCACGTGTGGTCTAAGATAACCCGACCATTTTTTCCTCTGAGTTTTCTGCATTAAATCAACAGAATTATCCAAAGTTTTGAAGAAAATTTGAGCTCAGAATACAGTCTAACTGATCTCAGCGTTATGCATGAATATAATCTCTAATTCAATCCAACATGAAGCACAGTTTACATGTGTTGATGACAGTTGGTCAGAAAACGTACATGGTGAGAAACAAATCTGCATGCTTCGCTTGCTTGATTTTCAAGAATGCAGAGCATTTAACTCATGTTTAAATTATGACAAAATAGGATAAATGTTTCAAGGGAAATGAAGGAAAACACGCACAAACTGTGGTTTGAATTCACTTCTCCTGTTCCACACACATATCAGGTATTTTTAAAAGGATGTATGAACCGCCAAAATAAGACTCATCCTCTTATTCCTTTCCCAGCATATATTTTTTTATATCTACCAGAAACTCCAGAAAGGTGCCTGATCACCATGACATACGAGAACCATAAGGAAAGCCATTCCAGAGGATCGTGCTCTGGATCACAGCACGTGCTCACACCCACAGAGTATCCATACTGGTTCTCTTATTAAATGTAACTAATTTGTCCATATTTCCAGAAAAAATAGAATTACAGACATTTGAGGGTAATTTACTTAGAAAAAAAACCGTCTCTTGCTAATACCAGTGAAAGGAATGTGAATGGTGAAAGGATCTCTAGCCTTAGTCTGAAAACTGCTATTGGCTGCCAACTCCACACACTGAAATTATGATATGAATTAGTATCTTCAAGAGACGTTAGAAACCTTTCTTCACTTTCCTTTGAACAGATTTATGAATCTAGTCTCCTCAGTGGAGGTGAATAATTTACAGTTCCCCACCCCTAATGCGATAATGAAAATGAGTCGAATTTGAACTTTTAGCTCTTTGACATTGGAGAATATATAATGCAGAATTAGACTGTAATATGAATGCAGCCTGGATCAACCTATTAATCATTTTGTGATCTTTGAAAAAAAGAAAAAAACCCAAAAAACCATTAAGAAAATTGGTCATTCAAATGAATCATTACATTTCAACAAATGTTAGCTTTTGTTCTCCTCATCTAAGAGGAACCTCTACTTTTACCAGAAGTGTTTCTCCACAGTCATCTTTTTCTCTATAAGAATAGACTACAGTTATACCAAATCAAATTTGTCCCCTCAAACTTAAAATAAAAATGTTATTTTTAACACAGAAAGAAAAGTCTTAAGCATTTCTTTGGGGGGAAAAACAAACAAACAAACAAACAAACAAACAAACAAACAAACAACCGTCAAAATTCTTGTTCACTTTTGTGTCCATTTTTGTAACTGCATTTACCTTTATTCCATCAGCATTTAAAATGTTATAGAAGGGCAACAGTGCAGTAACAGCAAGTTTATCATAGCAAATACTCAGGTAGCCAGATGACTTGATACACTGATTAAAATCACAAATTATGATGCTTCCATCCCTTGGTAATGATTTCTACCGGCAAGATCATGAAATTAGTCACAATCTTCACTACAATTCCTATCCCAGCAGGATTTTAATTCATAACAAAAGGAAAAAGGAGGTCAACGTACCAAGCTAGACAAAAAAGAAGACACCTGAACAGCCACTGAATATTCCATTTCAAGCATTCATGCTTGACAAGCAAGCTGCAATTAAGATAAGATTTACTTTTACGCATCCAGCCCTTCAGCTGGATCTCTGAGGCTGCACACACTTTCCCCTGTTGTTAGAAGCATCAGTTCAAAACGTTCAGCACAGCAATACATAAAACTCTATCAGAAAGTACAATTTTTTTCCTTCTGTCACGGAGCTGCTCTGATGCAAAGACAGAGGATGCTCTGAGCAGCAGCACGCTCAGCTAGAATTCAAGACTAACTCCCAGCTTCCCTTCCCAACTCAATGGCAGCCTCAGGCAGCCTGGACAAATCTCTTCCCAGATCTCTGTCGCCCTCTCCAGTCTGTAACACAAGGGTTCATCAAAACGGATCCAAGTGATAGCACAGCAAGAAAATTCATTCATCAACTTTGATGCTATTTAACCACCACGCCACAAGGACTACTGTCACCCAGTGTATGGGAATTTATTTCTATGCAAATCCCAGTATTCCAGTAGAGCTCCTTCCTCAGCCACGGCCCCATCTTCTTGTTTCTAAAGCTATGGAGAAACCAATGAATTTGTATTTTATCTGCCCACACAGCTTTCCTGGGTCGTTGAAATGGAAGAAAGTCTCACAGTATGAGTTCAAATATAGGCTTAAAAACTCTAACCTCAATATCCAATAGGTGGATGACAGGGACATGGTGCCAAGATATAAACTGAGAAAAAGGCAGAAATTCAGAGAACATTTAAGACTAGAAACAGTTCCTGTGCTGTACCACATGATAACAGGGCAGAAAATAAGGTTCTAAGCCATTATTTGTTCAACTTCTGTAACACAGGACTGTGACTCAAGGAACCTCATGAGGCAGAGATAAACATCAAGGTAACATAACACTGTTATCACAGTCTATCACACACACGACTGATCATTTCTCTCTTGAAAAACTTGAATTTCTCTCTTGAAAAATATTACCAGGACTGAAATTCCCCTCCTCCTCCCCCTCATTATCTGAATGCTGTGCCATCGGCCCAGTAAAGTAAACATTTATTCTTGATACTTAATAGGCCAGGAAGGAGAACAATGAATTCCTCAAAGGGTTCATAGAAAACCAACCTAAGAACCACATAAGTGATTAAGGGGAGTGAACTGAAAACCACCACCTGGAAATAAGAAGTCTGTGATGCCTGGCAAATTTTAAGAGCAAATTGTGTCCTTTTGGTAGGATGTGAACAAACATCAAATGTATGTCTAAAATGAGCACCAGCACTAAACCCCAGCCTGTTAGAGATGATAAAACCAAGAACCCAAAGAACTAGCTAATAATGTGTATGGTTTTAAATACATATTTTATTCTTTGTCACCTGCACAGCCAATACTCCTATTAAAGAGATTTTTTTTTTTTGTTTTGTTATGGGGGCTTGGTGGGGTTTTTGATTGTTCTTTTCCTCGCAGTTTCAACATTAGAAATGCTTTAGACCATCGCTGCTGAAGTTAGGTAAGAGCAGGAGATAGTAATCAAATAAACATCTAGCACTCACACTTTTAACAGCCTTAAAATGTTCAGAGATGCTGGGTATTTTTGCACAGACCCATTCTCTCCTGTATATTACAACTGAGAGACCATGAGAGAGAACGACCATTTAGGTCATTACAGAAACATTTTCTTCTCACCTAACTGTCTCCAGAGCCTGAGTACATTGATTTTCCCTGGGACTTATCTTCCTCAGTCACTCCAGGGCTTTTGAAGACGTCATCATTAAGCAGTAATCTAATCTGTTTCTCATCAATTGCTACCAGCCCCGGCTAGTGGAAGTCAGAACCAACCCACTCGCTAGCTTAAAACAAATACTTGAAACTAAACCACGCAGCAAAATTTTGATTTGCTATAAATAGTATTGACTGAAGACCACAAAAAACCACACACTTTGGAGAGCTGATGGGTGTTGCTCAGTGAAGAGAAACAGATTAAAATAGAAAGGTGAATCCCCATTAGTCATCCAGCCCGTGAACAACACACAAAGCTCCATTTTGCCATATTTTTTTTTTTTCTCCTTTAATAAACTACTATCTTCAAGTATTAAGGTGGTTCAGGACAATTAAACTGCCATCTCAGACTGGCTAACCTGGCACAAATTTTTAGTCATGCAGCTAGGTGTGATCTATTCTGATCTATTGCAGTGTGATGAACCACGCGTAGGATGACAGTGAGTAAAAACCCCCTTACTATGCTGCTAAAAATGCCAGCACCATGCTAGAGATAAGCATTTAAGCCACAAAAAAGTGCTAAAAGAAGAGAGAAAGCCAATTAAATGTACCTTTCTCTATTTATGTGTTTGGGGTAAAATTTGCAGCAGCTCAAATTCTTTTTATGTGCACCTCAGACATTATTGTTATTGAAAGATGTTCTCTATATTTGAATATAACCAGAAGACAAATATGACCAACAACTTACCCCCAGTATAACCAGTAAGACACAGAAATTAGGATAAGTTCCAAATTGTTTCAACACTCAGTTCTGATTTTCATCTCTGTAAGCTGCAGATGAACTCCCTGCTCTCCCTTGGGTTATTCCACATTCGATGCTTCCAAGGCCAGCCCTGCCCCAGCTATACCTCCCCTCTCATTATTGTCCCATTTTGGGAAGTTGGAGGTGTAAAGCATGTACCAGCAACATGTTCATCAGGAATTTTGAAGGATTCTTTTTTTTTCCTGAAGAACTTTTTTCAGCCCTTTCCACGTCCCTGCATTTAGTGAAAACATTTCATATTTTATATTGGCAATCTTAGAAAACAAAACCACTATCTTTTTACAAGGGGACTTGAATGAATGTATCTGCAGGACAGAATTAACTTCAGTGGTTGTTCCTTGAATATCATGTTTAAGGTCATCCTACCCCCCAAAAAAGGCAGGAGGATATGACTACACAGCATAAATATTGCAACTTCTCAGAGACCTCCAGTTGCAAGATAAGCTTATATCCTTTATATTTTTGCAACATACTGTTGTCTTGTAGGTCAGGAGAAGGGGATGAGGAGGTAATTATCCTGCATCCTTCTCACACACTTGGTAATAATTTCTTCCCTTCATGCCTTTTGTACACTTATCAGCATCTCTAGCACTAGACAAATGCTACGTCCTCATGAATTAAGATTATTCCTACCTATTTTACAAAAGCGTAACAGCAACATTGTGAGGAACATTACAAGGAATATTATTACCTTAAGACCTCCAGTTTGGCCAGATTTCAGCTATGAAATGAATTAAGCTGGAAGAGTGTCCAGTTGACATTCATACAGCAGCTTTTGCGCCGAGTCTGTCTCAGAAAATCGTGCATGTAGAATTACTCTTTCAAATCTTCTTTTACAAGAAGGTTGTTTGATATGTATTTCAAGCTGATGAGACCCAAAACCAATTGCCAGTTGCTAGTTGATTTTTGGAGCTTCATTTTAACTGTGTTAGCTCCTGTTTATTAAATTTAAGATATGTATTTTTTATTTTTAAACAGCACTTTGTAGTTTTTTTCCATTGCTGGCAATTAATTTTTTCAGTGAAGAAAAAAAGAATACTTTCATGTATTGCTATGTTTTTTAATTCTGTGCTGATGTGTGATTAAGTATTCTCTTTCACACAGAACAAAGAGACTTGTTTCTCTGTTATTTTCCTCTCTTAGGAAGTACAGATGAATCCATTTTATCTTAATTTGATATTTCTAGTAAAAATTAAACTGATGTTTTACTTTATAAAGTAGAAGTAATTTTTTTCCCCAAAGTTAAACTGAGAATTACGTGTTTTATGCAGAACTTTTTTGCCTGTCTGTGGGAAATATTGTGAAAGGAAGGTTACTGCAGAAAGTTTAGACATAAGTTTGATACGAAGGTGTAAGTCTTAATTCCAAACACACTCCACATTCCACAAGGACCTCCACAACTCAGTTCACTTATGTATTTTCACTCTCAACCTTTGCCGGAAGTCAAAACTATTTTATGGAAAAAAAGAACCACGTAGTTAAATGACTTATTTTATATTTTACATAAAAGAACGAGAAAAAAGTAGTTGGATCTAGTTTAAATTAGCAAAGATGAACCAGAGTTCTCATCCTGATTCCCCATTTCAAGATGTGAAAATTCATTTCAAATTGAAGTTACAGTACTTAACGATGATAGATGTCAGTTTAGAAAACAGAGACAATGAGCTCAAGGAAGCAACCCCCATGATTTGAATAAATAATTGTGATAACTACAGAGGAAGAAATCAAGACTGAAAAAGTTTAGATGTTGGGTTACGCTCTGGTCGTACAAAAAAGAAGAAAGAAAAGAACAGCAATATTAAAGACAAGGCATACTGCAGCAAGGTTAATAAAATGGCGATCAGATATTAAAAAGGTGATGTTATTTTTGGCAGCATTAACATTTACAATAGACTGCATCCCCAAACCCATATTTATCCAGGCCTTTATGACATTTTACTGCTGTTTTGAGGGAGAGGGAGGAAGTATTTTAAGAAACAAATACTCTCGGGCAGCAAGAACCGTTTTATACGCAGTTAAGATGCATCCTGGCCACGAAGGCTGGCTCAAGAATGTCAGATGGTTATGTGAGACAGGTCACGTGTGGCACGCAAATCTTCCAGGATGAGAAGACAAACCAGTGCAACAGTGATAACAGAATGTGTGTTGGAATGGCAAACCCAGGAGCGACTCCTAGAAAATCCTGATGAAGTCCTTTATAGTGGTGGCAATTAAACAGAAACAACTCTGAGTGACCGACAAAATTAGGTGGATGGAATACAATCTAACTTTTTAAAGCAAATATGTACCACTGGATTTAATAAACGTCAACATAGCTTATTTTACAAAGAAAGTGTTGTAAAATGCTAATGCAGGTAGACAAAGAGATAATTACCTTTCCAATATCTTTTTATTAATTTGCTTTAACTATACAAAGCAAATCATCTCTACCAACTACCAGCCTACACATCAAGGCACACCTTCTACTCACATCTACATACCTTCAGTTACATTAAATGATCTCACTGGAAGAAAAGTACTAAATACTCTACAACTCCTTTGCTTCAGCATTACAATAATAATTTAGAGTAGTGGCAATTGGAAACCTGACTTTATTATTCTTACATTTTAATAAGCTTTACAACTGAAAATCTATTATGCCTAAACACCCTGTTTTTAAATAAATAAATAAATAAATAAATTGAGGCTATTAGAAAGCCTTGCTTCCATTAAAAGTGTTCTCGAAGTCTTTAGAAAACATCTCAGAGTGCTTAACAAAGTGATGAATTCTCTTTCCATTCCTGAGCCAGTGGCTCTGTAACGGAGCTGAACAGAGCTCTGCAGGGCAGACCTGCACACCGCAATGCCACCACGTCCCTCTTCGCTGGGCATCCGAGGACAGGTGGCTCTGCACGGGCTCCTCCAGAAAGCGCCTGGCAATGCCAAAACACCGCTGCTCTGCAGCCTCAGTGTCCCGTCACACCCACGGAGGTACAAGCCTGCAAAAGCTAAGGGTTCGTGGCACGGAGCCTGCCAAGACGTTCCAACCGCAGCTTCCTTCCCCACGAGCCGTGCCCAGAACGCCCCGCAGGAGCGGGAGCGCTGCGGCGAGCGGCTCCCGCCGCCTGCCCGCCTGACCCGAGGCGAACCCGAGGCCGGCGTGGGGCTGGCAGCCCGACAGGGCAGCAGCAAAGCCCACACACTCCAACAGGGATTGCTCTCATTCCTCAGAGAGCGTCGGGCACTGAGACACCTTCAGCAAGCGCAACAGAGATCGCAGTTTCCTGCAGACACAAGTCCGTGCCTCCCTCCCTCCCTCAGGCTGTGGGGGTGGCGAAGAGATGACACCGCTGGAGGTGTAAGTGATTTAACTGCTAAGTAATTATATGAAGAGGGGACTACGACCTTTATTTTGCTAACTGTCTGTTAGAAGAACTTCTCTAATTTTGACTAGGACAAATTAGCAATTTCTAGATATAGTTCTTGACCTTGAGCACATAAACCTTGAAGGCAACTATCACACAGCAAATAATTAACTAAGTGATATATTACCAGATCATTCTACAGCGTCCTTTAACAAGATGACATTCTACATATTCAAGCAGTGAATTCCTATTTTCCAAGCCTGAGTTCTGCACAGATAAAAGTGAACATTAATAAGGGAACAGAAACCGGAGGCTCAAGTATCTGAACCATGAAGAGAAGCATTTAAATTGTTTCAATCTTTTGTTTCTGGCACCATGCCGTCTACTCACATAAAGCTGTAATTGAAACCACGCCGTGTGTGTAGTGGGTTCATTACTGGCTCTGACTGAGCTGTCTCATGTGCTAACCATGTACTGATCTTTCTGCATCCTTAGCGTCAAGGACTCTTCACCTACGTATTTGTTAGCACATATGGGTTCTTATTCCTTCGAGCAAATTAAAATTATCTAATATTTAAGAGCCACAAATTGATTTCCGAGTCCAGCTCCCATGGGATAGTGAATGGCATGTCTAAGCATCTGCAAAATAAATCACCTGGGAAGATATTATAGTCATAGAACTAAAATGTAACAATGGTTTAAATAATTGATTTGTGATACTTTGCTATATGATGAATACTCCGTTTACTGCAAGTCCTTATTTGCTGAGTACTAGCTTTCCACTGCTAAAAAGAATGAATGCATTTCAGAAGGAAGTACCCTGCCTAGAAATAATTAATACATCATTTTAATATTAAGTATAGTTTTAATTACTTCTGGAGGAGATACCATCTAAGTGTCTCCTCTAATATGCCCTGAAATGAAACCCATATATTTGATGCAACATATAAAATTAAAGTCTGATAATGACACTTTTGTAGAATTGAACACAATCATATCTATTTCATTAGACTTTTTAACACTGCTAAGCTAGCGAGTAAAATTTCATTCAGGAAACACAGGTGGAAATTCTGTGACTGTTCAGAATACTCCTTGTCCTCTAAAGTAAGGCACTGCCAAATAAGCCGAGGCAACAGAAATATACAAAGACACAGGTCCCTGCAGTGCAAGAGAGCTGTAAATTTTGACTGGAAAACAGCAAAAGGTTTTCAGAACAAGTACTATACTTTCAGGCTCTAATGTTACTTATTTTCAGAAGTATAAACAACAAAAGTACTTCACACATTTGATGCATTTACTGCTACTCTTAAACACTGAAACTTGTTTACTATCATATGATAAATTCTGCTCTCTATAGTAAGACTTTGTAATGCTTTCATAAACAGTTCAAAACATGAGGATTAAGGAAAAACAGAAACATCAAAGGTCTGTCTTTACTCCCTCCCTAAAACGTTTTCAATCTTCAACATCAAATGGGCTTGGGTCATCATGCAAATCAACTAAATTTATGGTCAATGCAAGGAGAAAAAAACAAAAATCAAGCTCCCCTTTTTAGTTTTACTAAAGTATCAAAAGATATTCTAAGGTGGGAGAGTGGGGGAGAGAGATGTAGAGGAAAAGAAGAATTCATAGATTGCTTCTATTCCATCCTGAGGTCAAGATTTCACCTTTCTTCTTTTGGCTGTTCCATCAGCCTATGAAACCATAAGCACTCACCTTCTGTATTTCAAGCTCTAATAATCCACGTCTGCCCTGGGAATTCATGGAGGGGAGTAAGTTAAGCACTCTATCTCAGGAAGCAATATTATTAACACGACATAGTTCAGTTGTATTTATTTGTGGGTTTGAACCCGGGCCGTGCTGTCTGTGAAATTACTTTATTTAGCTATAAATGAAAGCTTGTGCAAGTCTTAAATAAAAATGTATTGTCCTTTGGCAATATAGAGGAGTTGATCATATTCGTGCCTGTACATGTCTGACCAAGAACTCCTCTGATGAAGCAGCTGGTCTAAGCAAAGCTGTTTTGCTATTTATAGGTACAAGTATTCTCATATCAAGTAAAGACAGGAATATTTTAAAACTAAGATGGTGGCTTTTCATAAAGTACCCATTTTATTTACACTAAATAAAAGCTAAGCTACAGCACAGGATTAGTGTAATATTTAAAAGATTCTGTGCAAACAGTCAGCAACTTGTAGACTTCCTCAGCGTGATCCATTTCTTTCTGTAGCTTAGCAACATTAAGACTATAACAAACAAAAATTAATTGTGCCAACGCTGATTTCCATATGTGATGCTCATCCAAGTTCACTGGAACCACTCACAGTTTAACCTGCAGCACCCCATACCTCACACACAAGCAATAAACCACTGATTTACTGTGCAGTGCAGCTCAGGGGGGTGTGGTGGTGTGAGCAGCAGCTTCCCCGTGTCGGTGCTCGGTGTCAGTGGGAGCCGCTGCCGCCGAAGCAGATGTTTCATGTTGATAAGCAGACACTGGGAAAGAAATTTCTAAGCCACTTTTTCTTTTTTTTTTTTTTTCATTTTCTCTCCCATACTTGGAAATAACTGATCTAGTATATTTTGCCATGTGGAGCCCCTCATCTCTTTCCCTAAATCCAAATAATCATTAGTCGTGCTAAATCACAAACCTCCTCCTTTCCAAGTTCCTTCTCACTCCTCCAGTTGGGAGCTCTCTCTTGCTGTCAGATAGGGGCATTTAACTTTCTTTTGGTTATCTTTTCTTAGGGAAAGACACAGCCTATGTCAATACTATTTATCAAGACAGCTATAAAATCTCCCATACAGTGGGAATCTACAGCCTAAGGCATATGTTATCTTATTGCTAAGACATCTGAATTACAAAATGCAAATTTCAGTACAATTCTATAAAACTGTCATTATATCCTGCGGTATCCACAGCATTTGTTAAATCCACCACGGCTCAAATCATCAAAACTGGAAATGAGCATTGCGAGGCAGAACTAAGGTAATCGAAACTTCATCACAACCCTAGGAAAACAGGTAGGTGGGTACAAAAGCAAATCCACACGTACAGAATGCTGGAATGACCTTGGATAGCCACACCAGCCACAGCTGTCCTGGATAGTGTAGTTCCAACACCTGCCTCCACTCTTCTCTGCCCATCTTTAGACTTGGGAATAAACTCCATCTTGTAGGTGACATCCCAAACAACCTAAAGGACAAATTATTTCTTCATTTCTCTCCTTCCCTGCAAGGAAGGGCCACATCAGCTGTACATCCCAAATGTTTGGGAGTCAACTGAGCTATACGGAACTTCAGGACCTGTGTACCAGCCTGAATTTCCCTTAAAAAATTAGTTTATAAATCAGGTAACAGTTTACAAATAGAGAACTAGGTTGGAAAGCAGTCTGGAAAATGTGAGCACAGCACTCCATCTCAATGCAACCTAAGTTGCAATAAATAAAAAATGCATGGAAATCTAGCAATGAGATAAATTATACCTTCCTCAGTGGTTAAAATATTTGGAGTAGAAAAAAAATAATTAAAAAAAATCTATAAAACATAGTCTGGAATTTACTGTCCTTTAAAAGCTCTGTAATATTAGTTGCAATCACATCCCTACAAATTAAATATATATTAGGCTACAGAAATCAATGTAGTTAGAGAAAGTAAATCAAAGGCAGAATGCAGCTTACCGATTATAGTAAAAAGAGCTTGCTAAAAATGTAAGGACTCCTAAATACTGTGAGGCTTTTCAAGATATTTGCTTATCATTAGGCTTCTAGCTTTGTGAAGTTAGAAGATATTTAATGTTTATTAAAATTTAGTTGCAGAGGACTGTTAGTCTGTAAAATTCTATTTTAAGAAGTACAATTTATTTAATTAATTGAATTACTTGAATAGAAATGGCAGAAGTAAGAGGACATCAGGGACAAATTCTTAACACTAGGCTAGACCCTAGGAAAAAAATGACTACAAGCCTAAGCACATAATCTATATTGCCAAAATCTTCACAAGTAATGCAGGTAAAAGGAAGCTACTGGTTTAAATTTAGATTGTCTTCATCACTCTCAGTTGCAGTGTGCAGCCTTTTCCCACTCACTGGGCAGTGCAGTATCTGCACCGCTTAAAAAGCCTGTGAGCGAAGACTAACTGCTCCAAGCCTCTGCCTCCCCACCCCACGAGGTTTGCCATAAGGGCTGGCACGGAACACCTCCTGCTCTTCCTCCCCGAGACAAACCCAGCCTGTCTGAGCCACCAGCTCAGGGCACGTCCCTCCCTGTGATGCTCCAGGGGCTGCCTGGAGGGAGGCATCAGAACCACTGGTCCAGTTCAGCCTGCACTGGTCACAGAGAGGGAGCTGAGTCCCTGGGCACGGAGGAGAATAAAGGGGGACTGCTGGCTTTGCCCCATTTGAGAGATGGGTTAAGAAAAGAGAGAGCTTACACAGGGAAGAAAGGCTGCTTGGATAGATCCAAACTGCTTTGGAGACACGGTTTTTTGGGAGGGATTCCCCATTTAGGCTATGCAGGGAAGAGGGAAGAAGATCTGGAATAATGGTACAGGACAAGAAAGAGACCTCTGACAGAGATCTTCCTGGAAAAAAGAATTCACAGAAATAGATTTATTCAAGCAAGTCAGTGCACACAATGAAGTATGGGAAGGAACAGGGTAAAAGGCTCTGAAGCACCTACATGACTTGGCAATGTTCTTTCTGGAAACAGATCAATTTTAGTGGGAGTCTGAAATTCCTGTCTGCATCTGATGGCATGTAAAAAATCTCACTTAAGTACTGTGAAAATTTTACCTTGACGTAAACCATTAAATCTGAACCAGAAGGTGAGCTTGATTTCTTATCTGCTGGTACAGTACATTTAAATATACATATATACATAGTTACTGTACTAGATAAGCAACAGAAAGAACCTGCCTTGGATTTCTTAATTCTTGGATTAAAAAAAGGTATCATTATGAAGACACCCTAGTAACTGATAAAGACGTTATTAATATTATTATTATCATCTGTATTTTAAGTGAGAAAATACAAAAGCAAAACCAACAGACCCCTAGCAATTACAAACCCATGAACCTGGTGCTGCCTGTCACACCTGAGCCTTCGGGCATAAATTGCTATGTCACAGTAACTTTATGCATAACAAGGAACTCTCTTTCCATCTGGATGTAAATTAATCATTTAAATAGCATTACAATTCTAAACTTGGTGATTTCTATACACACATAAAGCTTCTAATCTCCTTCCTTTTCACCCATTCAACCTCAGTGGTATTTGTGAGTGGTGAGACATTTAGTTTGTTTGAATTAACTAATGGCTGAGGGTTTTGTGAAGGACATCATCCTGGTTTACACACATGGCTGATTAACACACCCCCAGAGCTAAAAGCATCAGATATTACATTTTGAATTAAGCATCCTTTCTAGCAGGGACTGCAACCACCATCTGCAGCACTGCCTGCCTTCAACCTTGACACTGCCCTAAACGTCAGGCACCACCACCCAGCCATCAAAGCCCTGCACCCTTCTGAAGGTCACTGGTTCCACATCGTCCGTGCTGAGCTCAGGCACCCAGCTCAGCAGCCCCTGTCCCCACCAGCATCCCGAGGGGAGCTGGGCTCCACCTGCAGCCCTTCAGCGCAGCCACGCTCGCTCCTGACTCCCTTCCTTCCAGGGAATGTGGCACCCTGTGAGGAAAGGAACCTGCCAAACACACTGATCTGACAGGTCCCATCGTTCTGCATCCACCATATGGCCCCTCAGAAAACAGGATATGAAAAAGACCCTCAGCATCCACTCGAACCACAAATATTTCTAAAACTGCACAGCAGATTTAACATCTGAAATGCTCTTTACTGTCAGAAAAAGCCCATCAGTATTAACTACGTAATACTCAGCAATGGCAGCGTCTGCCTTTTCCTCCGTAGCAAATTTGCTGAAGCTATTGCTCCCACAGCACACTGCCAAAATACAAGAGAGGAGAGAATGACAAGAAAAGAGAAAGAAGAAAGAAGAGCAAAAACTTAGCCAAAACTTGCTTGGCTTCGACACTTACAAGCGGAAGCAGCCATCTCCCATAACTACACTTGACTGCAACCCATCACAGAAGGAAAACACAACAGGCAAAGAAGCTGCAGCTGTTACTGGAAAAGATGTACGAAGAAACGCTGCCAAATTTATTTCCAAAAGTATCACAAACCTGAACATCCCAGGAACACTGAGTGTCTGCAATACGGCGCTATGTAAAGGAGATAAGAAATGCCATTCTACGCGTTTATCTGCTTGCATGAAAGAAAGGAAAATGTAAATATTAATTCCCTCACAAAAACGAAACAAAAACCCTGCAACTTTTTATCAATGACCGTGAAGCCAAAGGGATAAGGAGCAACAGACCTTGCCTGGAAAGAGTGGCTCTCTAGGGATTCTTGTAGGGTGCTGGAAGTTACAGTAACCTTTTATTTCAGAGCTCTTTCCAACACATCATTTAGGTGCAAGATATTACATGCAAAACAGAAATGCAGAGTCACATAAATGTAGGCAAAAAGCAAAAAAAAAAAAAA
>VZTF01001321.1:1424743-1441325 GCA_013397755.1 Cnemophilus loriae
AAGCATAGGTATAATTTGTATAAGCTAATGTTACTTAAATCGCTGATACTTTAATTATATCTATTACAATTACACAGATACGAGTTTCTCACAGCATGGGGTCACCAACGCACTGTGGGCAGAAGCAGATGGACGTTCCACATATCTGAAGATTTTTAAAGCCTTCCTGCATAACTGTACTAAAAAGTGGACATTTAAAAAGCTCTTTGTGATCACAACCAGAAGGGCTACCTTAACTTTCACACCTTGTCCAGAGCCAGGAGCATTTTGTTGAACAGACAGTCACCCAGAGTGACAGCGCTTAAAGGTGTCAAACACCGCTGTTCACCACAGCCCAGCATCAAACCTTTCAGTCATGACTGTTCAGCTCTGGCTTTGTTAGCTGCCTCATCCACCTGCTCAGCCAGCCCAGCGAGGTGATGTGGGTACCGCCGGCCACCTATCCACGCACAGCTTTCCAGGGGAATGCAGCACTGAGCCAGGCTGAGAGGGTCACTCATTTGTGGGCAGAAGGAACAAAACCTGTGTCACGGTGTCCATTTAGGAGTTATTTTACCTGTACCACAAGCCTTAACCACCCCCTAATATGAAAAGTGTATCTTGGAGTCTGAACACCTGAAGAAAAAAAAAATCCCATTATGCTGAACGCTCAAGGAACAAACAACATTCATTTTGAGTCATTATTAACCTAACAGACCATCAAATGCAAATACTCTTAACTCTGATTTAATTAATGTTTTAACAATTACAGCTTTTCTTAATAAACACTTCCATGCCTTCTACAGATGATTATTAAAAAAAAAAACAAAACAACAAATTCAGTTCCATCATAGTACAGCCAAAGCAGTGCTTCAAATGAGGCTGCATCTGACAAAGAAAGCTTGAGGAAGCAGACATGAACGCTATATCAGGATGGTTCCCCAGCCTCACCAAACCCCTCAGAGCTCCACCTCAGCCTCGTTTCTCATACCAGGATGGTTCCCCAGCCTCACTAAACCCCTCAGAGCTCCACCTCAGCCTCGTTTCTCGTACCAGGATGGTTCCCCAGCCTCACCAAACCCCTCAGAGCTCCACCTCAGCCTCGTTTCTCGTACCAGGATGGTTCCCCAGCCTCACCAAACCCCTCAGAGCTCCACCTTGGCCTCGTTTCTCGCGCGTCTCGCTAAGAGCAGCCCCATCACTGCCTTCCCTTCCTTGGACCGCACCAGGAGCTCTCCAGCTCCTGCAGCACAGGCTGTGCTGTCTGGCTCTGCAGGGGGGGCACCAAATCCCTCCTTTTTGGCACTGCAGGCATTACTGCTTCAGGAGACACGAGGGCAAAGCTAAGTTTCAAGTTTTTTAATTGATAAAACTTGCCTGAGGCTGACAGGTGTGCACCTGTGGGGATGTATAACATACATATGTATATACCTTCTCTTGTCTCTCTGCATTCCCAAAGTGTGACTAAAAAGTCATCTGGAAATTCACTACATAATCTGAGAAATAAAATAAGATTTATTTTGGCTATTCGATGAATTAGTTGCACATAGACAGGTGATGTCAGCAACACAGGCCATACAGTGAGGGAGAAAAACCCCAGGGACCAGCACTCTGAAACATTCCACCTCTGTCACTCAGGAGGGCAACACATTAACTGATGACAAATCAACTCCACAGCATTTCAGTTTATGGAAGCCAATTTAAAACCCTGAAATGTGAAACAGTTAAGAGCCCTGCGAAAATTAAACTTTGCTTTGGTTTCAAAGGATTTGGCTTTGAGAACAGCAAAAGATAATATGGTAAATACATGGGAAAACATGGGATTGTTTTAAGTGAAGCAGCTTCCAGGAGAGGGAATCTTTGAAGAAATGCTCTCTCTGGTTGGAAGGCAGAAGCCGTGGGCTAAGAAAAGAACAGTATTTCACAAGGAAGAAAGGAAAGTCACTGCAAACAAACTGGCTTTTCTCACTGAACCTATCTTATCCTAAACATGACTTCTAAAATTAATTGAACCCAATTACCCAGGTTTTCACACAAGAGAAAAAGAGAAAAAGGGAAGGGAAGTGAAAAAAAAGAGCTAGCAGGAGTGTTGAAACGAAGTCGTAATATTTAATCAGTATTAAAACTGAGTTGGGAGCCAATCAATACCCAATAAATTCATTTTGGTGGAAAACTATTTAAATTACAGGCTATTAAAGGATTTCTCCCCTCTAGTGAATTGATGTCTCACTTCCATAGAGAACTTCTGCAGTGTTTTATTTAAAAATTCAATTAACCCTTTGATTAATGAAACAGTAATTTCTTGTACTGTTCTGACAAGCAAAGATGTTATGGACTTAACTAACATTTATAATAGATCTACTTTTAAAACGTGAAGAACTGTCCTTTTAATTTTATTTTGAGAACCAGTGACTTTTCCCCAGCTCTAGCTGGTAGCACATCCGTGGTGCTGATGGGGTGACATTCACTTCAGCTCCAGTGAGTGACCATCCCTGAGATCTGGGGAAGTTCGGCCTCCTCAGCCCCAGCTCCAGAGCCCCCCGGGGCCCCATCCCTTCTTTGTGAACACGATCCCACGGACACACAGCCCAGCTGGAATTCAGATTGCTTTTCTGACCCGGATTATAAAAACAATTGCTGTTCTCCAAAAGACACTGATACAACTGGTGTTAGATCTACAGCAAAAGATGAAATTTCATGCAGCCATTGATCATTCCCATCTGCATAATTGTTGCTAAAACTTTGGGAGCTTCACTCAATTTTGCATTCAGTAGAGACACTTTACTCTATACCACTGCATTTTTGTTATGATAATTTGAAATTGACAACATTATTCTCCATGACAGAAACAGTTCATGATATTACATGAATATTAACATTTCAATAAAATATCTGCATTGTGATAAACCACAATGTTTAAAAAGTTATTAAAATAATCTGAGTCAGTTTTTTTTTTCTTAAACTACATAGTACAAAGTTCCCAGTATATTAAAAGTTATTCTTTTAAAAGGTATGTAGGTTCTTTATTCTTCTTTTTGCCACATCCCAAAAATAAGAATCCCTGCATGTTGTATGTGAACATCGCTGCAAGACTTAACAGAATCAGAGAGAAGAATGTTTGTCCCACATGAAAAGCAGCACCAATAATTATTCAATGAATTTAGAAATCAACTCCAGCAGGGAAGTGTATGAGATTCCTGCTGATGTTGGTCATCTGAGAAATAATGATTTATTGCTGTTCAGTGCATGCTCACTTACGTGGATACAATCTCCTGCTATGAAATCAAAACAAACTAAGAGGTCCAAATATTAGCATGGTTCTTTCACGACACTGGGAAATAAATTGAATACTAATAAGTATGTTTAGCACAGCTGATTTAGTCCATGTTCAAGAAGTGTAAAACATATAAAACCCCCAGTGTAGTCAAGTTAAGTTCTTTTTTTTTTGTTAATGTCTTAAGAACTAAGTACTGTTCTGCACAAAATTAGAGGGAGATTCTATAACATTCATCTTTTGAGAACATTCACTTTTTGAGAACATTCTTTACGTTTTCTATTACTTATCTTAATCTCCATTCGCAACTTCACTCATTTGGAGGCAGCTATTTTTGATTTACAGCAAGGCATTCAGACTCTGCGTGTGAAATTTTAAATTAACTCTGATGGTTTAACAGGAGAAAAAAAAAACCAAAAACCAAACCAAACTTTCAAATCCGGCCTTTCAATCTGTGCCTTGAACTAGACACACATTTGATGGCTGGATCTGAAATGAGAATTAGCATATGCATGAAAAGCAGCCAGGTACCACGGAAACACAAGAATAAGAAGCACTAGACCCCAGAGACTCATCATAAACAGGACTGGAGACTAGATTACTCAAAAGAAAAGTGGAATGCCCCAGAAAATTATTATTTAGGTTTTTTTGTTTGTTTTTTTTTTGTGGAGTACTAGAAGGACTCCCCAGTCATAGGCTTAATTCCAGTCTGTCGTGCATCATGTACGGAGCTAAATCATTAGCAAGGTCAGAAACTCTTGAAGTCAGCACCCTATAATCCAAACACACACCCCATCCCAAACCCCACGGTCATGAGAATCAAAGAAAGCCTTTCAGGATGTTCAGAGAACACTGAACCTTCAGTGAACCTTCAGTTAAAGCTGAAGGTGTTCCTGTTGTGAGCAGGGGTCCTGCAGCTCTGTGAGAGAAGGGCAAAGCGCTGCCACTGATTCCTGCAGCAGCCCCTCGGGGGCTGCAGCCTCGAGGGATGAGAGCAGACACAGAATTCCTGCTGCCTCTTTCCACACAGGCAACGCTAGCACCGTATCTGGCTCCTTCAGTTGCCCCAAAGCTTTTAATCAGTAACCCTAAGGCTCCTGTTTTAACTACAAAATGCACATTTGGAACCAATAAAACAAGTTTCCAAGAAAAATGAAAAGCAATGAGAAACTGTGTTGTTTTCAGTCTGTAATGCTATTCCAACCTAAAGTTGGTAGAATTAACAAGTCTAAAACTCTACAGTAATGCCAGATGCTGCAGACAGTTGTTGTTGACTATTTAAAATAAAAAAAAAACAAAAAACAAAAAAGTCATTTTGAACACATCCTGACAGTATGATGCTCTTACAACTCTTTTGTTTCTTAGAGTTCCAGCTGGGAAATGATAACTGGAAGACATCTGTCCCTATATTCCAAAAATCTGTAAAGGACAAGCTTTTTGTCAGACTGGTGACAGCTTTTTGTTGAAAATATAATTTCTCAGTTAATCAATTATCTATCCAATTAGATAGCTTTTTGAATAAATCCATCCTTTCAGAAAAGGGAATGACAACTCCTCAGCCTCCCACTAATATCCTACAAATATCCTAATCAGCTTCCTACAGTCATCCATGCTCTGTGAAGCAAAAGCCTGATTGGGTCTCCTTGTAATTGTGAGCCTAACTTCATCTAATAGCTCTTGCTAAGTAATAAGCTTACCAGATATCACACGAAAATTATGGCACCAAGTTGAATACACACTTTGTACTGCTCCTGAATGAATATGAATGCCTGTTTAACTTTACTTAGCTCTTGATCCTGATTCCATTCAGCTCACAGAAGAAAAACAGTGCTTGATATTAATGCAGCAGAATCAAGTCGGCAGGCACATAACCCACTCAATTTCTGCAGAATACTGAGTTAAGAGTATTTAACTCTAGTTAAATTAATGCCTGTGCACTCCTAAGATTGGGTTCAAATATTTGAAATTCAAGAGCCAAATATTACATGCTGGAAGATGACTCCCTTCTGATCCAGCTGTCCTACAGCTGCTGACAGGTTGGAGTCAAGGTGAGCAGATCATTCTGTCCCTGAGGTGCCGAGGCCCTTCCACTGCAGCCTCCGTGCTGGAGGCTCAGACAGTCTGTCCAGTGCTGGGGGACACGGGGCAGGAGGAAGAAAGGGCTTTCTGAAGAAGACAGTGACCTCCAGATGATGTCCAGCCCTTCCTCCCAACTAAAATGCTCTGTGGTTCCCTAACCCAGACTTAAGCCCAGGACACCAATTGCCTTCTTAAAGCATGACTACATAAAAGGATCTAGAAAGCTCCAGTATGAGCCCACAAATAGAACTGGCTGTTCAAAAGGACCTTTCAAAGCCAGAATAGAACTGTGCCTTTTGAAATCTGATTTATTTATGCAGTCCCCCATAAAACATAATTGTCCGCGAGGTGCCAAGCGCCTAAAATTTCTACACTTCCACTTGAGATGAGAACAATCAGGCGTGGACTTAATTCCACTCACAACTCTATCCCAGGTTACCTACCTTTTCCCCTCCTCAGTCATGATTACACGTACTTCAGAGAAACTCACAAATGAGGAGGCTTTTGACGATCATTTTAGCTTCAAAATTCACCAGAAAAGTAGAGTTTTTTTCTACGCGACTCCCTTCAAAATCTTCCAGTCGTTTTTATCAAATAGAAATCTTGCTAAACATCACAGTCAGATGTTGGATACTTGTACTCCATCAATAATTTCACTTTCACCGGTCAAACAGCAAAGTCAACCAATTGCTACTTTGTTCCACTTCCTCAAAACAGATGAAAAAAATTTTGCAGTCGTAAGCACAAACCAGAAGCATTTGAATTTTAACTGGAACTAGTAAGGTCAAAATGATCTGTGCTTACACAGCCAAGTCGAGTAACACAGGGTCTGAAATGACATTGGGTGAGTATTTCAAGAGTTAATGGATACCAAGGGGGACACAAATAAATTTATGTTGATATTTTGATGGAGAATTTGAAAGAGATTAGGTTTATGGTACGCTCCTGAGGGAACCCTGACCAAGATAAGGAGTATGAGCTATGAGACTTCATTTCTGAGAATTACTTAGGAAAAAAAAAATAAATAAGCAGCCAGAGAAGTTTTGATGACTGGTATACAGAGACTTATACCTGGCTTGCAGTCCTTGGGGAAGAGTTAAAAAGAGTTCAAGAAATAATGGATTTTCAAGCAAAAATGTGATATATTGAAAACAAGTGAATAGAAAATACAAAGGCAGGGGTGGAAATGAGAGCAGGATGATTCTGGTGAACCCAGAAATCCAGCAAATTGTAAATAAGACATTTAAACCAGCGTGAAGACAGATTCATTGAAGTCCTTGGTATCTAAATGTCATTGTTCTATTTTTAGATGCCTGGTATTTAACACAAAATATGACCTGTAATAATTGATATTTAACTACTATATTCAATTTGTAAACATGACAAAAAGGAAAAGACACGATGAATGCTTTATAGACGTTATGAATATGGCTTTACAAGGACAGTGATGAAAATTAGAAGGGTTTAGTTTACCTCCTCTGAGATAGCATACTGTACACATCAGCCCCTCACTGTCTGTTTCACTAATTTGCATGAGCACTATAATTGACAGCTTGTTAACAGCTTATTAGAGACTCAAACCCTGTAACAAACACCACACGCAAAACAAGAGTGGACAGAGGCTCCAGCCCTAAGTGCCATTTCATAATTCCAGCTGAAACCTGCAGATCAAATCCTGCCTCTTGATTGCAGAAGAAATAATTATGAATGGGGTGGGGCTAGAAAATCAGCAGATGTGGGAGTGAGAATATACAAACAGCCACACCAGGTCAGACAAATGGTCCACCCTGCCCAGCTCCTTGTCTCCAGCAGCAAGCAAGCACAGGGATAGCTCCCACACACTCTCAGCCTCAAGCAATCTGCGACTCCGGGACTGCCTAAGCCGGGAGTGGTGTTTCATGTTTAATAGCCAGTGATGGATTTTCTTTAGCTATGAATCTCTCTAAATGCATTTTGAACCTCCGTAAGGTTTGAGCACAATTAAATGGTTTAAAATACCTTGCTACTGCAAATCCTTCTGTAGATACTATCCTAGCGCT
Organism: Cnemophilus loriae; assembly: GCA_013397755.1. Classification (NCBI taxonomy): domain Eukaryota; kingdom Metazoa; phylum Chordata; class Aves; order Passeriformes; family Corvidae; genus Cnemophilus; species Cnemophilus loriae. Next base: position 1,432,115 of record VZTF01001321.1, read on the forward strand.
CATTTCTGGGGAGTAAAATAAACAAACCAATTAATATGTAAACTGCAACTCTTATTTTTTCTGAACTTCTAAATGCAATGTAGCTACAACATGGCGTTACCGCAGCCCACGATGGAAAATGTCCATTAGCATGAATTGCAACATATCACATGAAAGACAATAACAGCATCATAACACATAGAGAAAGCTATTTGTATTTTCTGGTGAGGGAGTACAGAGCTACTGAATGTTGTCCTTACTTATCTTAGGATGAAAGCCTTATTATAAGCTCATTTCAGTTGAACAAATCTCTCTGGGCTCCCTGCTGAGCAAGGCATTTAAACTTTAAAGCTAAAGGCATTCATTTTGCTTTGCTGACAGTGAAAACCTTCCTGCACAAGCTGCACGATGCACATGGAAGCTTTTAGATCGCTCGGTGGCAGAATGCATTAAGGCATTTAGCTGCTTACTGCGTTTCTCTGCAGTGCACGGACATCAAAGGCATTCATTTCCACGGGCAGCAAGAGTGGACTCTTCAGAGCAACTATCATCAGCCCGCTCAGGTTTAAGTGCTCTTTAGATTCCAAATACAGAACACGGTGACAAAATATCCTGGGCGATATTTTGTGCAGAGCATCCTGACTCGCTGTTATTTCCGAGGAGTGTTTAGCACAGCGGTCCAGGCCCTGGAGGGCTGAGAGGCTCTTTGCTGGGTCACGGCACAGGATATCCATCAGCAGGGAGCAGCTGCCTGCCACAGGCCCGCAGCTTCCCGAGCTGCGCTGCCCACATTCCAAACAGCTTCTACTAACAAAGCTCTTTTTTTGTTTTCTTTTTAAACAAAATAATGTTCTGCTCTTTCCTAGCTGGTGATCTCTGTCTATGAAAAGTTACTCCCAAACACAAATACTCCAAAGTCTGACTACACACTACAAAAGGGACCAAGCACTTCTCAGTGCTTCTCCGAAGCAAGATCTTAAAGGCTTATCTGCCTCTATATTGGGTGAATCAGAGATCAGAGCCAAAGTTTCATCACTTCAGTTCACCCAAGCGTAACATGACCCCAAATCAAACACCCTAACTGTAAAAACTCCCTGACATAAAAAGCAGGGCAAATAAAAAATAAAATTATTTTCATCTCTGGCCTCTCTTCAATTTTACTTAGCTTAAATTTTGGCTCTAGCCCTACACTCACTAGCACCCACTGAAACCAACAGCAGCCTGCAAGGGCAACTTTTGATCATCTATTCTCAGAAGCTGCTTCTATAGTAACACCAAAAAAAGTATTTTAAAATAATGATGCCGTAAATGCAGCAAAAAGAACAACTCAAAAGAAATACTTGTCTGTTATACTGNCTGGTTAGGGGTTTTTTTCCAACTTTCAGAGCTTACCGTTCCAAATAAGCATGAGAGTAACTTAGTACTAATTGTTATGAATACATAGATCAGGAAGATTAGGCAATTAGTAAGTGACTGCAGCGTTTATTACAGAGGCTGCATGCAGGTAACAATACAGAGCTCACAAAATGCAAAACTAAAGCAGAGACCAAGCCAAAATCTCACTGAAGCACGGGCTGATCAATATCTGAAGAGCTAAATGCAGTAATTATGGAAATACTACCTTACCAGACTATGGGTTCAAATATATCTATGATAAAGGTAGAGGCAAAACACAAAACAAACCCCCAGCAACCATCATTATCAGTATTAGGTTATAACTTCAGGAAAGATTCTCTTCAGGTCAGTCCTTAAAAATACAGAGACCTAACAACACAGTTTGTTACTTGACAAATACCTTTATCTAGGTCGACAAAATCAAGTATTTAAGCTACTATCACTTAATTTTTTGAGTATTTGAGCTATTTTATTTTGAAGTCAAGGGACTGTTTGCTTAAACTGAGGAACTGTAGAAATGGTTTTCTTACTTAACACCAGCATTAACAGCAGTGTTTAACTCTTTATTAATATTAAAACTTCTACCAGTAAAATAACAAAACTGCTGCAGGTTCTTGTTACTAAAAACCATGGTGGGGCCATTATTTTCCTGAATGTATTAATGCTACATGTTTTGATTGATGTATTAACACTGAAAAATTAACTCAAAGACAAGATTTTAAATTAATCTAATAATTAGACTAAGAGAGAAGATTTTAAACAGAAGGAAAAATCCATTCTCCATTAAAAAACAAACAACAAAGAGTGGGCTTCAACTGTGGTGGAAGAGACTCAAATTAAACATGAAGAGAAACTTTCTAATGACAAAGAAAGCAAAGCAGGGGAAGAGATGAGTGGAATTGATTGGATCATGTGTGTAAACTGATATGTCATACCCATGGACTAAGAAACCTTTAGAGGTCAGCCTCAGACTGCAGCTAGGAAAATGCTTCTTTAATTAAAATTAGAAAGAGAAATTATTTTATGAAAATGAAAAATTGTATTTCCTCCCAAAGCTTAAAACAACGTGCACAAAGGAAAATCTGCTGGAGCAGACCCAAGGACAGAAGCAGTTCTGCTCTCAGGGCACCAGGTAGCAAACAGAGCAGTCTGAAGAATCATCTCCAGCACCTATCTACCAGGAAGAGGTCCCAGGAGGGATCAAAACTTGTGTAGTGGTTTCCTGTAAGAATAAGAATTCCTCTTACATCCTATCATTTAACCACTAAAAACCGATTTCGTATTTTCCTTTTCTTTACAAAAGTTCGAACTGACATAACCAATATTAAGAAAAATGACTTAACACTCCATAAAGCTCAACAAGAACTTTAGTCTGATGTTCAGCAAAGATTACAGATCCACAGTACTACTGAGATACCATTTATTAGGCTCACAAAAAGAATGAGTTAACTACACAATCTGCTGTCTTTTGTCTTAGTCCACTTGCTTTTATATTCAGGCTCTGCCTGTTACTACTTTGAAAATATATTTGTGTAATTGGCTTTAATGATTAAGAATACTACAGAGAGAGCCAACCCACAGTACGATAAATGTGAAAATGGCAAGATTTTAAATTTAAATTCCAAGTGTCCAGCAACCAAGCAGGGCAAGCTGAAAAGAGTGGGAATTGCTACAGCATTGGCCATGAGTCAACTCTTACATGCTGATTACCTACTGTAACTACCAGTAATTTTGATGGTGTTTGGCAATCTTTATTTCACTTACAAATACTTGCATAAAGGCAGAATAAGGCATTTTAAATAGCCTCAAATCAGTTGTAAGAATAAAACCCAGCTGTATTTACTGTCCTCCTAAAAAGGCCCTACTGCTGCTGTACCAAAATTTGTGGTGCTCCATAACTACTGAAATTGTGATACAGGATCACATTCACTTTTACCTCACCCTAAGCAATACTATTTTCTACAACTGTAAAGGAACCATACTATTATATACTATGCACTATCATATTATAATCTATTTAAAAGAACTGGCACAGCTACAATAAAAATCATCCCTTTTTGTAGCTTGTTCTTTGTAAATTACCCAAATGCTAGCAGTCGAGGAGAGCCTTTGGTTTCTTTTCACGCTGGCACTGTAAACCCCCTCTTGTTTGAGACACACATATCCCTCAACTTCTGTCAAAAGCAAGAACAAATTTCCTAACCAAAACTGAAAAGTCCTTGGCTTTTCAAATGACTATAAATTGCATGGCTAAGTGCATATGGCCACAGGGCTGTCACAGTTACTTTTCCTGACAATTCATCATAGCATACTAATTCTGTAATATCATTACTGTGTCTCTTCTCACTGTACTGATCCAGCCAGTTAATTTAATCAACTAATAATAGATTCAGAAATGGATGCAAAGGGCCCTAGCACTTCAAATTATATTACTAGAGATGCACAGCAGTGAAAACAATGTATTCTATACTTGCCTTTAAATATAACCCCAGTAAGTTATATTCTTTTAGTAAGTTGGAGATTTTCCTTTAAAAGGGAAAGAAAAAAATATTTGAACATTTAGAAAAGGTTCTTTCAATAAGATTAAAAATGCAGTTTATTTCACACTAAGCATAACTTAAAATTACATTGCATTAATTTGAAGAAAAAATTATAACTAACTCCTTAATCAATTATCATAATTACAGGTAAGTTTCAAGGTAAAAAAACACGGCAGGAAAGAAATCCCCATCTGCAGTGGAAGCTAAAGGTGTGTGATTAACTGCAAAGTGAGACATTCAAAAATGGACAATTAATTTTATTAAATTGTAATCTTCTCTGAAAATGTCAATGATGATTAAAACATTATTCTCTAACACCTCAGACCATTTTGCATGTCATGAAGACTAATACTTAAACTTTGCAGGACGAAAAAAAAGTAACCCAAAATGTAAGCAAGACTGGAACGCACCTGCATCCAATTTGTCTTCTGAAACATTCACCACCAACGTAGCACCCTGTGAATGTTCTGAATGTGCAACACAGACTGGGAGCTGATATCTGCTCACTTCAGCTACAAAATGCACACAACCCAAAGGGCACATCCTGCCAGAGGCCACGGACTGACCATGGGAGTAGCCACACTTCATACAAAGAGTTCAAAACACACACTCGTGTGTGTGCGTGTGTGCACAACTGGAGCTTACAGACAGACCTGCATGTTCTAAGTAGTTCAAGTCCTTCAAGACCGAGGTGTTTTTGCTGTCCTGCTCTCACAGGCTGAGGAGCAGCACTCTCTTCCTCCTGCCACCAAGGGCAGGACTCACCGCGCAGTTCCTGGCTGTTCCCACTCCCGGCACAGCCCAGGGACCACACTCACCTGAAGCTTCTGGCTGAGCTGCTTCAAGTCCCCTTTGCACTACTGGAGCATTAAAAAGGACGAGGATGCCGCTCTGGATATAGTGCGTTGTGAGGCAATCATGTCCAGAAGACCCAATTTCAACCCCCACACAGAACTGTCTACGTAAGACTAAATCTAGAGGAATCACCAATGTCAATTCAATTTATCTTACGAGGACCTTAGACTAAAGTCAATGAAACTCTTCACTTGCTGAGGCAGTTTGTGTATTGGGGCCTAAAATATGGGAAAAAGTGTGTTTCCTGATGTAAATAGAGTTAATTTTGGCAAAACTCAGTGAGGAAGGGTGATAGAGATTTATAGACTTACTCTCTGGCCACGATTCAGGAAGGCAAATGCTTAACATTTTAAAGGCAATTAGAGGCCTCCAAAACGCAATTAATCTTCTGTACCTGCCAAAGTACCCTCCCTGAAATGAGGGTGCCTGAATTCAGACTTACATTAAGTCCAGACTAAATACATATTTCTTAAAACACATTATGCAGAGTTCACCGTGTACTCTCCCTTTCTGGTGTCCAACGTCATTTGTTACTAAGTGTGACTCCAATTACGCCAAGCCAGTCTAAAAGCAAGGCATCTGCTTGAGCACCATAATCTAACAAAACAAATAATTTTCCTTTCATCAATATACAACAGCTTTGTTCATTACTGGGAAACGTTAGGTGGTGAACTATTGAGTGCTATGCATTTTACGCTTAAATCAATGTACTGTCTTGCAGTTATGCCACCTAATGTGTTTTTAAGCCATGCGCTACAGAAATCAATGTGGTTCTTATTTGATATTCAGTGTTAAGTTCAGCCTCATAAATTTAGAATTGCACTCTGTTATTTTGATGGTTATGTATTAACCATGTCCTGTAAGTTTTATGATTTTATACTCAGCCGTGCAGTAAATCATGCCAGTTATACACAAATGGCATGTGCTGAATTTACTTTTACTGTCCGTTCTAAACGAGAAAGTAAAGGATGATTCATTTGACCTATTGGGAAAGAAAAATATGGTATATCAGATTAAATTCAGAAGGTGTATCAGTAGAAAAATTAGGCTCCATATAATTTAACTGAGTCTTTTCTGAGACAAACTGATTTGCAGCAGATAAATGTGTTTGATATACTTCATCTTACCAATATTTTACACGGGAACAGGCACACGACAGTTGATCATCCTCTGGAACCCATCTAGCAGGTCCTATGCTATTGTATAGAAATCTAATGCTACACTGAAAAGAATTAAAAAAAAAAAAAAGGATATGGATATACAGAACAAAACTCAAGCCCTTTCCCAGCAGCTTCTAAAATGTTTTAATAATGGAAAAAAATTCTTAATTTGTTGCTTTTTTTAAGTATCCAAATAATTTTTTTCTTGTATAACAAGCCAGAAAACAAGTGCTCTGCAAGACATGGGTTTTTTTAAGGGGAAATTTTGTTTTTATTTCTATTTGCAATTTAATGTCTTGCCATGGAACAAACCACAGGTTCCTAGATCAGGTGGCAATATAAAGATTGTCTGCTCATTTCATTAAATATGGTGAGACAGCGCAATGCCCTTAGTGACGGAGAAGACTATTGATGCACCAAAATTCTTCTGCTGTCTCCCACTTTCTCAGGTCAAATCCTGAAACTAAAATCCTTTTCATGTTCCAAGAGCAGCTAAAGACTGGAACAATCATTTAAAATCATGGTGCACAGCACTGTAATTTCTATTTTTTTTTAAAGCCACTAAAGTTTAAAAACTAAATGTTTAGGAATCACAGGACTGTGTGTTTCTCCTGACAGCAATTCAAATAACATAAAATAATGTGACAGTGTCTACAGTGTAGTCCAGGAGAAAAACAAGAAAGCTTTTCTTTAAAACTAGTGATGTATACACTGGACATTTATAGGGATATCTGTCTGGTCAGATCTCAGCAGTTCATTGCTAAATCAGAATAAAAACATGTAATTTATGTCCACCCACTGGGCTGGAGTGCCCTGACTCCGGGGAAGGAGGAGCTCGCGCCTGCCCACAGTTTACCTGGTCTGAGTTTCTTGGAGCCAAGTCCTGCACTTTGCAAAGGAACACACTCAGAACACCTCATTCCATGTATTCTCTTACCATTTTCTCTGCAGAAGGGAAGAAAACCCCGTTCACTACCACCAGACTCTTCTCAGCACACCTGTCTCAGTATCAGCACCGCAGCCCAGAGCAGCCCTGCCCCAGGCAGGGCCCCTGCCCCTACCACGGGACACTGCAGCACTTGGGCACTGGTCTACAATGTTCATTTGTGTATCCAAGGTCATTAAAACTCACTTCTACCACGCACAGCAATGCATTATATCCATCTTTTTAAATCTTTGCTTCTCACCGGGAGAGCTCTGTGCTTTAAAATCTGCAATGCATTTTTTTTTTTCCTCCTGCCTACCATGGGAAAAGATTTCCAGCAGCCATTAGCTACAGCCATTTTCACATCTCATTTTAACAAGCTATAAAAGCAGAACAACATGCCAATTACATGAAATAAATAAAATGAGTGGGTACAAGATGGCTAAGAAAACCTCTTGCACTGCATATATTTGTTAGAGAGTGTATTAGGGTTTCACTAATACATTTATAATCCTGCAGAACAGTCTGGCACATCTGCATCTTCAGTACAACAGAACAGCAAAGATGATAGAATCCTCAGAGAATTTCTATTTGAAATAATTTTAGATCTGTTTTATGTATACCAGGGAAGCTGTCAGTCAATCTGATCTTCAAACACGCTGAACTCCACAGAGGGAATTCTAGTAAACTGCAGACTGTTCACCTAAATGCATTTATTTCAGCAACATGAAAACTAGTAGCTGTGTTTGGCTAATAATATGTTGCACATGTGGAACTTTGTTAAATACCTTAATTGTGTAGCATAGAATAAGGCAGTTAATTTACACAAAAGGACACAGAGGTGAATTCTATGTCTACATCTCTGAACAAAATAAGTAAATTCACTGAACATATGGCTTATTAAATTTAATAGTTCCTCTCCAAGATGATTCTGATTGCCATGTTTTGAAAGATAGGATTTTAAAAAAATTTCTTTTGGATATTTGCCGTTAAGCAGATACGCCATCTGTCTCCCCAAATGAAAAGAAACTCAAGACTTTGATTACTATTTTCCTAACCAAGATTTAGGGTAATGTATTTCTAGTACACTGATTAACTAGATCTGACATCACATCTTGGACCTGTTTATTATTCTTTTTCAAAGAGCTACCCACATACGTGCCCAAATGTACTACATGATGTGTGATGAGAGAAGCATAAGGAAGCACCATCACCTCTTGCATCACTTGCAAGCTCTGCTGGTGACACCGTGTTATTCAAATAGGCATCTTGTATTTTCACTCAAGTTTTAAGGAGACAGATGTCTAAAGCATAACATAACGCTCCGAACTGGACTTGGAATTTCTGTCACAAAACGCTCACACTAAAAGAAGAGAAAATAAAAAAGGAAGCCACTTGCAAATTTCATTGTAAAAATCTATTGCAAATACGATGCTTGACTGAGCAGGTCACACAAATTCTGTATATCAAGGGAAAAAATCTAAGTCTGACAGTATGCCAAATTCTTGTAATTTGCATATTTTATACCTCAGATCCTCAGAAGCCCAGCTCATTTCTCCTGTCTAGTTATTTTCTAGGGAAATCTTTTTCACCAGTAGCCTTCAAGCCCACACAAGCAGTAACTCACCTGTGTCTGAACAAAAACGATTCTTTCATTCCCACTGATAAATGTACAGATTGTGCATCTACTTCCTAAGTCACCGAGTATCTCTTCCAGACCCGGCATGAAGCAGGAGAGCGGCCCAGGAGCAGCAATCAATGCACTAATGGCCCCTGATCAGCCACAGGGACCACGGGGTAACTCGGCACCGCTGCTGCAGGAACACCGCACGGGCGGCTCCGACTCACAGGGCGAGCACCGCTGCTCCCTGAAATCACAGGGAACCTCAGCTGTGACTCCGGGGCAGATTATGGTCAGCACTTTAGAACAGAGCTGAACAAAAATAAACCCGATATACACGGACAGGCATGGCAGAAATCCGCAAGTGGTAAAACCACAAAAAACCACAAAACCCAAAACACCAAAACAGGTTTCAGCACCCAATTCCTACGTATATTACCAAAGTCCTATGATTCATTGCTACAACACTTGCCTGCTGTATCACAGTATTAACCAAAGCACTTCTGAATGAGAGCTGGACTCCTAACCCAGCCCCGGCTCCTAACCCAGCCCTTCCTAACTTAGCCCTGGCTCCTAACCCAGCCCTTCCTAACTTAGCCCTGGCTCCTAATTTAGCCCTGGCTCCTAACCCAGCCCTTCCTAACCCATCCCCGGCTCCTAACCCAGCCCTGGCTTCCAACCTATCCCAGGCTCCTAACCCAGCCCCGGCTCCTAACCCATCCCAGGCTCCTAACCC